>QWZN01000026.1:0-339490 GCA_003693225.1 Venturia aucupariae | reverse complement strand
CTAGGGGTAATAACTTACTAGGTATAATTTCTAGAGGTAAAGAAACACGTTATAAGATAATAATAGTATATAAAGATAATAGTTCTGAAGATATTATAGTTCTGAAGGTGCGGGGTGGTTGAATTCTGAGGCGCAAAGTTTTCTGACCGACTACCCACTAATATACTGCCGTAAGTGTGGCTGGCATTGCGGCTCTGTGAAGACCTCGGTAAGCTGCTGAGAATTCTAAACCACAACACGACCTCTGATCTGGACCTTTGGATGCTACACATGTCCCTCAACCACCGACATGTCCACTGCGACGGCCACAATGCCTAGCTTCCACGAGGGCCACCTGAACGGCTCCGGCTTTATGGCAAACTCCACGGCTTCGCTATCCAACTCCCGACATCAAACAACACACATCGCAAAGACATATCGCCAAGCAGCACAGTTGTTCCTCACGCGTCGTCTTCCCGAAGCACTGTCAACCATAGAGCCCGTTATCACACCCGAGCCTGTGAAAGATGGGGAGCAGAACGGCCACACTCCCGTTGCGCCCATAGCGACGGCTTCTCGCGGCACTAGGATTAAAGTCTGGAGCTTCTATCTTACCTTTATCAACGCCGTGGTGGAACTGGGCGCCGAGGAAGGCAAGCATGCCTTTGGTAGTACAAGATGGAAGCAGTTGGTGAACAAGGCTAGGGACGGTACGATATGGGAAGAGATTGTTCGCGATGGTTACGATGGAAATGAAGGTACCGTCGACGCAGATGTGGTCATCAACTTGTATGCCCTGCTGTCAGCCTTGAACATGCTCTAATACTGACCATTCACTCCCAGAGCCACCCTCCTCCTTACTCACTCGCCTTCTCAGAAGCTGAATCAGCAACGCCTAGAAACCTATCTCAGCGCCATGTCCAACCCATCCTTCGACATTACATCCCATCTCAACTCTGCTCGGTTACGCCGTACTGCAAGTTCGGCCTCCGGAACCAATACACCTCGCGACCTTCACACTTCGCTGAAACTCTTGGAATTATATACTCTACATGTTCTTCCTCGAAATCAAGAATGGGAATACGCCCGCGATTTCATCATGATTTCTGAAGTGCTCGACGAGGAGCGAAAGGAAGCCTTTCTTCAAGCCTTACACGGCCTGAAAGAGGAACAAGAGGAGGCCAAACTCCGCGAAAAGGAATTACAAAAACAGCAACAGATACAACTCGAACAGCAACGAAGAGAGGAAGAAAGACGGCGCATCGAGGAAGAAAGAAGGAGGGAGGAAGAAATCCTAAGAAGAGAAGAAGCAAGACGGACACAACGGCCTCCTGATCCTGGCACCGGTTCCTCCACGAAACCAACACCCAATCAAGGGAGACCCGACAGTCTCGGTAGTCCGTCATCAAGGAGAAAGAAGGAAGTCACACGACGACCACCCCCTGCTTCTTTGTACAACAGAGCCACGTCCTTTTTCGCCGCTTTCCAGACCATGATCCAGCAAACGGCTGAGAGTCTGAGTCAGAATCCAATGGCTATGATGCGAGCCGTCCTCTTCTTATTGATGTTCGCTCTAGCTTTTGGGCGAAGAGATCTGAGAGAAAGAGTCAAAAGGATGATCCAACGGGCTTGGGAGAAGGTGAGGGGAACTGTCGGGATGGGTGTCAAGGTTTCTTATATTTGAGAAGCATAGCTCTTACTCGCTGCTCTTGTTTGTGTTTTCAGTTTTGGTTTTGGTCTCGCGAGAGATTCGCATGTATGATTACCCTTCCGTTGCTCTCTCACAGCGCACCGTGAATGATGATAGCATGGGAATTGGCGCGCATAGACGAGATTAAGGGATTTTGATAATCATCCCGCATGGATGGATATGGATGGATGGACATGAATGAATTTGGGAACATAGTAATTTAGGATTCATATATGTATGATGGAATCGACATGAATTTTTTTGATCAAATCGTTGATGATATACTTGTCCATGTCGTTGCTATGAAGTAAAGTACAGATATCTTCATAAAACCCAACAAAGTTCACGATGTGTCTGAATAGTTATAAAAAGCATGTTTCGTCATCTCCATCTGCAGCGAAATGGGACTGAGAGGACTTTGTAGTCATCTCTCTCTCGGTCTCAATGTCTACCATAATCATCATCTAAAGCCATGCCCCCATGATATCTTTGCGAAAAGCACATCCAAACGCCATGGCTATGCTTAGCAAATCTCACTCCTTCCCGCTCTCTCTCTCTCCTTGGAACAAACGCAATCGCTCATTGAATTGATTCACTTCGTCTCATTCCCTTTTTCCTTGGTCCTCAATCTCCTCGGCTTCTGGACGCTCTCCTTCGCTTTCATGGAGGCCTCCGTCTTCCATCCAATCTTAGTACATCAGATCGCTAAGAATGTTTTCTGCTGCACCGGCATTGAGGAAGTCGCCCATGCCGCCACTGCTCGCGCCGCCGCTGCCGCCGCGTCCCTTGCGTGGCTCTGCAATGGTCCATTTTCGGCCTAATTCTTTCGCGTCTTGAACGCCACGGGTGAGCGATGAGAGGAGGGAGATGAGCTCAACGTCAGAGGATGTTTGTTGTGTCTCGCGTGTGAATGATTCGGTGTCGGGTGGTGTAAGAAGGGGTAGTCGAGCGAGTAGAGCAGAGATGGAGCGGAGGATTGGCTGGTTGAGGTTGTTGTTTGTGGGATCGACGGGGAGGGAACTGTCCGTGAGGTAGGATGGTGGTAGTTTTCCCAATAAAGTAGAAAGGAGGTTCAGCCGAGCTTGAAGCATTTTGATAGCATTGGCTTTCGCGGTGAGGGCAGTTATGACTAGTAGGATGTTAGCCGCTGTTCAAGAGAGAGCAGAGGTTAAGGCTCAAAACGGTAGAATACTTACGCTCATCCTCTTCAGCAGATAGAAACGACTCGTCTGAAGCTGTGCCATTCGTCTCGCCGTCTGTCTCTTTGGCCTTTCCTTTGCCTTTGTTTGTGTCCACCTTCGCAGCCTTTGCCTCTACAGCTGTAGCGTTTCCACCGCCTCGCGCAACATAGTCCACAGCAATCATCTCAGCTTCTCCACTCTCTACAGAATATCGGAGCTCGCGGAACTTCAATGATTGGTTTCGCTCTCCAGCATCGACGTCCATCGCAGCGCTGTCACTTGTCCAGGTCGTCTCGTACAGAGTGAGTGGCAGTTTTCCAGCCGCGCCACTTGACTCTGCGACCATTTCTGGGTGGAACAGCAGCAGGATTGCTGATTCGAGGTTGTACTTTGTTTGTAACTGCATTTGAATGGGGAGATGTCGTGGCTCTGGTCCGAAGGTCGAACCGACGGTGTACCATCCTACGAGATCGAGCTGTGGTGCTTTGAAGCATTCCTTGTACATTTCTAATCGATCCTCGAAGAACTGCTGGTCCAAATGTACTGAACCATCTTGTGGCTCAACCACGATCTTGCAATCAAAGGCAACCTCCATGGTGACTTCCCGTCCATTTTGCTGGCCTAGAATAGCTCCGGCGATGGGACCCTCGAGCTCTCGTAGCTTGTGACGGGCGACATAGTCGGAGATGTTGAGGAGGACGAGTGGATGAAGCTGTGGGGTAGTATCTGAGGGCGACGATGCGACAAGAGGGTTTGACGCTGCCATGGAGGATCTAAAGATTTGAAAGCGTGCTGTTTGATTGAGGGTTGTAACTGTCTTGGAGAAACAATTTTCAAGAAGCACCTCGGTCTGTTTCTTTGTTCTTGAATTTGTGTTGTAAAGACGGATGCAGCCTTCTCTGCCGTATGCGGTGGTATGGAAAGAACGCTAGTTATGCCCATGTCATTCCTCAACAGCCTGCCTCTTACGGAGACATCCTTTCATATATTCTTATCGAACAACAACACACGCCCATATATGTGGTTCCCCTTTCGCGGAGTATGAAACCAAATTTATCATAAATGTCATGGTCATCGTGAAAGAGCTTGGGAAAAGGGTCAAAGTTTGCTACAATATCTTCCTTATTCGGGCGGCGCCACTTCGCCACAGCCTCATCAGTGATAGATATTCATCGGCGTGGAATTCGCTAAGAATTTCTGCAGTTAGGACGCGCCACCCGAAATGTATTCAATCTCACAGAGGAACAAAAGAAGCCCGTCACCCTTTCAAGGAAGCTAATAGATATGTGTGTCTCCAAATTAGGTGCTACATTGTCTAAACCAGGTGTGCTCTACACACGATAGAATTTTTTGGTCAAACCATGGAATACGGCGCGGCCAGAATGGGACTCCCGAACTCCGTCTAGGTATCCTTCTAAAACATTTCCCATAATTAGACATGCTCGAACAACCAAGTAGCGGACATTCGCTTCAAGTCTCGATTAAAACTTTAATGACAAGATTTCCTTCACGATCCATCTGTTTACTCGCCAATTCGAAAGCATCACGAACTTGATCTAGCCCTTGGAATCGGTGGGTAATCATGTTGTCTAGACTTGGAAGAGCGCCTGATGCTAGCAATTTGATTCCGGTTGGGTAGGTGTTGGCATAACGAAAGATTCCAACGATATCGACTTCTTTGAGATGTGCGGCAGACATCTGTAGGGTCTGTATGGGGGTGCCCATGCCGACCATAATAAGCTGCCCACCAGGTCTCGTTGCCTGGAAACCTGTCAGCAAGAATTATGCGATCTCTCATATCGTATACTCACATAGAGGCCTGCCTGCATACAGACTTCCTTTCCAGTGCAATCGAACGTGACGTCGGCGCCCTCGAAATCCGGCTCACCGGCGCATGCCCCATCCACCACATCAGAGGCGAGCGTTCTGGCCTCTCCAAAGCGATCGGTAGTCTTCTCAGTGTGGTCGTGGTGTCCAGATTGCGGTACAACATAGCCTCGGGTGGCAAATTTATTATCGAGTGCATATTTCACCCGTCCAGCGTTGATGTCCACGATCATCACGGTCGTTGCTCCAGACAACTTGGCCATAGCGGCTACAAGCAGACCAACAGTACCTGCTCCGAAAACAATTACTGTGTCACCTTGCTCGATGCTTGCCCTGCGCGTTGAATGGATGGCGACCGAGAGTGGCTCAAGCAGCGCGGCGGCCTCAAGGCTAACGCTTTCTGGAATTCTGGTCCAAGTCAATACGTGTCGGTGGTTTCACAAGCGTCACACCTACTTGTAACACCATTTTGCAGGATGATTGATCCTTTCCTGAAGCGTACCCTGGAAATGTGGGATCGATTTGGCGCTACTCCTGAACCGCATTTTCGGACACAGGTTGTATCTGCCTCTTTGACAAGCCCTGCAGTTGTCGCATGGCACCCCGACTTCGAGTGCGACTCTGTCTCCGACACAGAAACCGTTCACGCCATCTCCAATCGCTTCCACCACTCCCGCCGACTCGTGGCCAAGGGTCAGCGGAGCAACGGCCTGCAAATCACCGTTGCGAAAGTTTTTGTAATAGGCCACGTCTGAACCACATATGCCGGTGGCCAAAACAGATATCTGCAGTTCCCCAGGCGCGGGATCTGTAAGATGCCTGTACTCCTAGTCGACACTCAGTTCTCCATCACAAGTCTCAAATCGGCCAGCTGGTTGAAACCCGGACCAGGGACCAGCGACTGCCAATAGGGAAACGTACCAGATGTAATTGCTTTGGCCCAGTAAGGACGGAAGCTTGTACAGTTGCTTGCTTGGAAACGTGGTCCCGAAGCGACGTTGGTGCGGGATACAAATCAGCAACTGCAGCAGGGGCCATTATCGATAGTCGAATTGCACAGAGATTGGAACAACAAAAAAGCACCAAAGAGGAAGGAATGAATAAGTTCGTGGGGGGTTGGTATCACCACGAGCTGAAGGATGCCGCGTGGGCAACTTATAAGACATGTTGGGCTGATCTAATAACCAAAATTGCACAGGCGCTTTGACGGGCCGTGACATTGACCTTGCAAGCACCTGAGAGATAGAGATAGTGCTCTCTCGCGCGCAAGTCAACTAATTGCCAGCGTCTTGCAAGGAATGGGACTGGCCGACGGCATGCCACAGGTACTGTGCAGGTCGCAGTCTGGCATGAGATAGGATCAGACCGGCAGCGTCCCTACTCGC
Source organism: Venturia aucupariae (assembly GCA_003693225.1). Classification (NCBI taxonomy): domain Eukaryota; kingdom Fungi; phylum Ascomycota; class Dothideomycetes; order Venturiales; family Venturiaceae; genus Venturia; species Venturia aucupariae. The sequence goes on along the minus strand of QWZN01000026.1, from coordinate 333,428 downwards.
TTCCATCTGGAATGATTTGTTGGAGTGTTGGACAATTCGGGTCGGTGGTATCTGTGAAACGAAAGATAAGGCACGGTGAGCTCCTTGCATTATTATTTGTCCATTGTGGTTGATAGACCGTTGACCTGGGTGGCCTTCCTGCACACTCGACCTTTGCCGGGAACGCCAAGGAGGACCGATATGGCGGGATACCAAGCCGTGCTCAGGAAAGACTCTCTGAATGGCCGGTGACTGCTACAAGAGGGGCCGTCATATGCATCGACATAGTGTCAAGTCCACACCATGTCAAGCTGACTACTACTGTTATTTACTTTGTGCATACGAGTAGTCCTCATCTGTTACTTTGTGCATACGAGTAGTCCTCATCTGTCCTACTGTACCTAGGTAGACCCCTCCCACCACAGTAGTGAACCGTTCAGGCGGATCTGTGCTGAACCCTGCTGTCTGGATCCCCAACTCGGCCTCGTCTCTCACTGCCACTACTGCAGTCTTCGGCACCCTGATCATAACGAGTACTACTACTACTACTACTCTGCAATAATTAATCATAATAATCTAACAGCGTTTCTACTTGCCTCGTCCTCGTTCACCTCGGCCCGGCACGTCCCTTTTGCATCCCAGGCTCATCGACGTGGGTCCAGTGCCATAAAAAGCCGCCTTCGTTTATTGGGCGATAAGGCTGCGTACTCCATGTGCCATCCATATATCATGATCTCCGATGTCGAGAATTGATCGCGCGCCTGTTACCAATCATCTTGCTCCTGCAGACTCTTTGCGTTGCGACCAAGACACAAACGCTACCTTACTTGACCTGCAAAGATACCTCACTGGAGCTGGCGCCGATCTCATGCGCACTTTCAAAAAGGGATCAGACCTGGCTCTGCGAGTCAATAATGCAAGCGAGGCGCAAATGTGCTCCGGGCCAAGGGCGGGCATCGTCCGATTGTCCAGCTACACTCAGGATCCACGAGTATCCAAGGACGAACCGGAGTGGGTGAATAATGCGGGCAGCTACTGTATCATTGATCTTGCGGTGCTGGGATCAAGGAAGGACGCAGCGCTCCCAGTTCGACCTGACTCGTTGAGCTCGATTTTTTTTGAGCTCGATTGTACGATTATTCTGCGACCGGAGCGAGGACCAGATTCGTCGTGAAGAAAGAGGGGGCCATCGTTCGGCCTACCTCTCAGGTTTCAGGTTTCCTCAGACTCGGTTGCGATCATTGCGAGACCGGTTGCCCATCTTCATTATTGTCGTTGATTCTTCCAATTGGCCAAAGCTCTGTGGCTATAGTGGACCTCGAGCACACCGGATACTCCACAACCCTCGGCACAGTCCAGCAAAGGAAAAAATCATCAAACACCCTCTGGAATATTTCCCTGGATGCGGGCATAACCACCGTCAAGATTGCCGTGGGGATCTCCAAGGCACTCCCGGCAGTTGAAGTTCAACATCTGTCAGATGGACAACTCACCACAATCCGCAAAGGATACTCTTTTGGCTTGCGGTTCCGCCATTTGAGATTGTTGTATCATTGAATCAAGACGAGGTCAGCAAGGGCGAATTCGGAGCGTCATCTTAAGCACGACCCTACTCCCGGCCAGCTGGTGGATCGTACAAATCACATGGGAGTGCCCGGGCTTCAACCGTCTGCAGTCCAGACGTCTCACAATCCCGACAGTCTGGTTCGCGAGCCACGAGTTTAGATCCGGCGGCTGAAAACCCACTTAATAAACGTGCTCTGCACAAATACTTCTTTAGGCCTGAACACAAATGTGATGCATACCGTAGAAATTTGCGCAATTGGCTAGTGCCTCGCTCTCGTAAAGCCCTCGTAATCGCATATTTGATAGGCCAAGCTATTAGTAAATAGATGACTTGACCTCGTAGTCGTATGTTAGTAAGGGCCAAGCCATTAGTAAGCTTGCAACTTCTCTTGCGGGGCTTACTAATATGCGATTACGAGGGCTTTACGAGAGCGAGGCACTAGCCAATTGCGCAAATTTCTACGGTATCATGGGCCGATGACGTCGAAAGGATTTCCCCATCCTACTCTGTGTAGACCAGCTTCAAGATTATTCCCCCTCTTAAAGGAATGAATAGTGACCATTATCATACGCAAATCGTTGTCTCTGCCGTCGGACCACCATGGACACCTCGTCGCTCCACCGCAGAAACTTGCGGCATTCGCTGGTGCCTCTGATTAATACGAGCCTCGTATTCGTACTATCCAGCTTAGTCACGCTTCAGATTCGTCATTTTCATTATTAAAACAATCTCTTTGATAAGATATCTTTAAGATTAACAATCTCGCTTTTTTAAGCTTCCTATTATTAATAAATTTAATTGGGATGTTTATACCCCAAGGTGTAATAACGTAGTATAAGTACGAGTATGAGCCTACTATGTAGATAGGATTATACGAGGATCATATAAGCCTATTCGAACACGAGGCACTAGCGAATGCCGCAAGTTTCAACGGTATTTACAGCTTGATCTCCCCCCCAAAGACGCAGCCAGTAAACCATTCTTTGACAATCTCGTTCACCTCGCCTGGCTGCTCCCACATTGCCTTCTGGTTGTCAGCGTGATGTGAGCACTGGAATATACATCATGACTTACCCAATGCGCTGCTTTCACTGATCTCCTCGAGAGGCTGGTCACATGTCGCTCCATGCCAATGGACATCTCTGGCTTCAGAACAGTGTCGTTGGCTGCTTCGATGAACAAGGTAGGGATGTCGATTGTAGTCTTGCTAAGACTGGACGTTTTTAAGTCTTTTACTTGACAGGAGAATCGCCCAAGAGGTACTTACTTCAAATCATCCTCCCAATTTGCTTTGCGCGTTCGGTACCAGTTCACTACCGGCAATTAGTTACACCAGTTGTATAAAAACCACAACCGCAGGGCTTACATGGACCATGCAAGCCATTGCGAGAATACTCCTGGACGTAGTAATCCACTTCCTGTTGCCAGCCGTCAGTATGCAAGGAATAGCCGACTCCTAGGAGACGAATCGGCATAAATACATACACGATCAGACATCAAGGGGGTTTTGCCAACTTTTGGCAGATTCTCGAAAAGAATGCCTGCTGATGGAGAAAACATGACCTCGCCCTTCGGACCACGGCCACCATACATTCCGTTCAAAAACTGACGAATACCAGTCTCGTCGTTAATGCGTGGCTCGACTTCTCCACTTGCAAGATGCAATTGGTACCCAAATTGCGGAATAGGACCTTTCACTACATCTTCGGTTGGGATGTACTCCTTGTTTGGTGGAGCATAGGCTGTGCAAATGGCGAAGAGATGCGAAATCAACTCTGGATGCCAGCCTGCGCATCGCCAGACGACCATTCCTCCCCTGGACACGCATAATCAGGATTGAGGCCATTTCATATGTTCACATAGGAGTTGTACTTACCAATCATGGCCTCCAAGGATAATTTTTGGGGCTCCAAGCTGTCTAGCCAGCTCAGCAATGTCATCTGAGGCGCGTTTGAAGGTGTATAAGTTTATGGACGCAGGCGGAACTTTGGGTGCGTCCTGACAGTCCGCTGGTTAGATCACAAGAAAGGAGCTGGTGACAAGATGCATGCTTACTGTCCCACCATATCCCATCACTTGAATACTTGATTAGCCAACGAAATTCCATGCAAAAGCGCGCTGCAGAGTTCAAGATCTCCAAACTCAGCATGTACACTCTTGGGTGCTCCTGGTGATTTCGACAAAGCCAGGATTCTGGAGGTACTCGATCCGATTTGAAGGCCTCCAATCATACTCAAGGCGCGATTTGTAGGCCTCCAATCATACTCAAGGCGTGAACCATTCAGACAACCGAGAGAGACGAGAAGAAGAACTCACTATCCGGCACAACGACCCGACATCCCAATTCCAAAAGAACAGGAATCTGGTACCTCCACCCAGCCGAGATATCAGGCCACCCATGAATCTAAAAATGCCCAAGTTAGCTCCCGCTCTAGTCTGACTCAATTCCATCCGCAATAGATAATAAATAAACAAGCAATCCCATGATGTATGACGTAGCCTCTGAACATCCCTTCCTTCCTGTCCACCCTACAAGTAATTCATCGACTCACCACCACCTTCTCCAATCTCCAACACTGAAGAGGAAGTGACAACACATACCAAGAAGACAGTATTCTTCCACTCCCCATCCTTAGGCACACCGTATAGATATTTGTACGTCTGTCCATTCACACTGGCCGTCTTATGCTCGATGCGGGGATCGGACCAGACGTCAATGGGGATGGGTCTCGGTGACATCTTGCGCGATCCCCTTCAACCAAGTCCTCCTTGTATGAATGTGAGATTGAGAAGGTCAACGGGCAAGAAAAAATGGCAGTAGTAGTTAAATCGAACGAGGGAGATCAGGCCCTGAGGAGGTTGGAAAATACGAGGTATGTACATTTCAACGGAGAATAAGCCGAGGCAGAACTTAACCCCACAAGTGCTCCTGGAATACGATCGTTTACCATGGGTACAGCGGGAGGTGACATTGAAATCCCCTGTACCAACCGTACGCTCTTCGCATTCCTCCTGAATTGGATTCAGTCCCGAGCGCGAGAGCAAGTTTTGATTCTTCTGCTTTATACACCAGTCGGTGATGGCAAATGCGGCGCCATCAATTTGTTCGTTCCACTCGCGTCGCCAAAGTCGACAATGGCAGGGTCAGGAAATAGCGGGACAATCGGATTCGACGATCCCCATGGCCTAACCGCTGTCAATGACTATCATTCCTTATCAAGCCGAACATATATGTATGGGGGAAAGAGAAACAATGCAACCACGAATGGCATGTGGCGTGAGAAACTTGTTCACGTCCATTGCCAACTCACGAGACGGGAGGAATCCAAGTGTGGGGATACATGTGGCATGAGTGAATATCTCCACCACCTAAATCGCACCTTCATTCGCAATTGGACAGCCAACATTTGGATCACCCGTTCCACAACACTGGCCATGCAGAACGTTGAGAACATGGCTCTCTGAACAATACGGATCGACAAGGGCTGCCAAAATTTGCCAGTACGCAGCGTTTTGTTCTGGGAGACAATTTATGCGTTCAACGTCCAAGTCTACCATCCAGGCTGTTCTTATTCCGAGAAAGTCGAGTGCATGCCACCGGCCTATCGTGTCTAACAAGAAGTTATGGCTGCCGGACAAGTTGATACGGTCGACCTCCATTTTATCTTACAAGATGCAGTCGTAGATCTACCTAATATATCACGGTGTCTTCCTCTGCCTCCACGATTGTTTCACCGTGGTGCTCATCTATCATGTCTGCCTCTGCCTGAGCCTCCTTCTTGGCTTGAAGTCTAGCGTTTTCATCTTTGCCTTTGGCCTCTTCTGCAGCCTCTGCTTCTTCCTCCTTGTGGCTTGCTTGTTTGTTAACGTTTGCGTTGACATTGACATCTTTATCGACCTTGCTTTGCTCCCCCTCTTCTGGCTTCGTGTCTACCTCCGCTCCAGCGCATGCTGGTTCCTCCTCCATAGCTTCATCGTGGTGAGACTGAAGCTCAGGCGCGGCATCTTTCATAGCTTCATTTGGCTGCGCAGTGATTAGATTACTTACAAATGGTTCTTCAGTTAGGTTTTTCTCGGAAAACTTTTCCTGGACCGCAGGTAGCTCTGCAGCTGTGCTCGGTGCGTGTTTCATGGTCGCATCTTCGGCCTTTGATGGTGCACGCACCTCCGACGACGTGTCGCGTTCGCGTCGTTTGCGCTCGAATTCGTAGAGTTCGTCCTCGATCATGTCTTCTGCTTCTTCGATCTGGCGCTTTATTTGTACCTCATGCTCTTCGCGGAGTTTATATGGTTTGTAGTACTATCGATCCGTAAGATAAAAGTAGTCTCAAGTGGTGAGTATGTACGTACTAGCTTGGGTTTGGAGGTGGTGGAAAGGAAGTGAGCCATATTGAGCATATTCGAGTGCCGTGATCGCATCTATGGTGATGATTAGCAGAAGTCTTGCAGCGAGCGCTCACAAGCCTCACGTTCTGCTCATCGAATCTGACTTGCTGGCGCATTCGTGCAGCCCTGAGCTCTTCCTGTTTCCCCTGCCGCCGTCGGATCTCCTCCTCAGTCTGTTGCTTTAGCTTTTCTTTCTGCCTCTGCTCAATTTCTGCTCTTCTCTTCGATGTCGAAGGAGTCGCCCGTTGTGAAAGTGTGCCTAATAATGCACCAAATAGTCTCTGGCCTCGTTTACGTTCCTCAACCTGTCCGTTCCTGCGCCTTGCCTCTCGACGGTCATCTTCCACTTTTGCCGGTGCCGGTGAATCGGTGCTGCCATCTTCACTGAGCCGGGGACGTTTGGAGTCGTTCTCCGAGGTGGAGGACTGCCTACGCTTGAGAGATGCTCCAGGACCTGGGGATTGGGCAGCCGTATCTGGGGTTGGCTCGATGGCCTCGGGCACGACGATAGCCGATGCGATCATGCTGTGAAGAAGATTAGAGTCTGTAGAGCAATATTTTTGGAATAGACTTACGGCTCAACCTCAGCCATATTGTTGAGAGTGTTGATTGGTGATCTGGTCGCGAGAATGTTCGTTGCGATTCGAGCAAGTCCGCTCCGCATTATAATTGGCAGTAACCTGAACTTTCTGAACTCTCGCATCTTCAACCTCTACCCAACCTCAACACCTCGACAATATACTACCACAACTGGAAGTCCACATCTCTCGGTCCCCAACATGTCTCGTCATCATCCGTAAGTCTTGCGTGTCAGACTTTCAAAGCCATTTACTCATTATGACAGCGATCTCGTTATGTGCCGCAAACAGTCAGGCATCGCCATCGGCCGGCTTTGCGACAAATGCGATGGCAAATGCCCAGTCTGCGATTCCTACGTTCGACCTACCACTCTTGTGCGAATTTGCGACGAATGCTCATTTGGCAATTACCAGAATAAATGTGTCGTATGTGGCGGCGAGGTATGTCAAGCTTCTCAACATGTCTGCTATTAATGGATCCCTGCTAACACGTATTGCAGGGCATTTCGGACGCATTTTACTGTTTCGAGTGCACACGTCTTGAGAAGGACCGCGATGGTTGCCCCAAGATTATAAACCTGGGCAGTTCAAGGACGGATCTGTTCTACCAGAAGAAGAATTTCAGGAACCACTGACGAGATTTTGGATTTGGCTATACACACAACGTCTGATCGGCCATGCTGTTAAGCCTCTTGTCGCGACCATCATATACACCTCCTCTCAATGATCACCCACCCGTCGAGCGCGGCCCCAACACATATTCTTACCCGGTGGTGTATGATGGACGCACGAGTAGTACGCGATCTTTTGGGCGGAAAAGTGGCCAAAAAAAAGGGGCAACGAGTCTTACAAAGATTCCTTTACAAAGGCAGATTTTGGGCTAGAAATGGACGGGATAGAGAGGGGGTCAGGATGGCATGTGAAGTGAGGTCAATTTTGGGCTAGCGAGGCGTTCGAGACCACGAATCTAATGACCCGGTACAAAAGCTCTCTTGAAATGATAATTAGAATAGCAAGCAGGTCTGTCTCAATTTCACTCTTGCTCGATTATGGCGACATATACTGACTCGACGGAAAGGCTTGCAGTGACTGGGAAGGTGACGGTCAAAGTATAGAGCCAAATTTACCAACCTGGGCTTTGGCTCGGTATGTCAATTTTGAATACACTATTGACAGACCATGATGAGGCTTATGTGACGATGACTGCCTCTTATCCGAAATCACTGAAAGCTCAACTGGAAATTCAAATGCATGCAACTCCGCATGAGCGAACTCAAGTTCGGTACGATTCTCGCCAACACCCACCACGTGGCCCACCAAAACGTGTATCAAGTCTCATGAACTAAAAGTAGAACTAAAGCACGTTTCAGGCCTTTTTCACCCCCGGGCCACTTGATTCCCCAAAAGTTCAGTGCCAGATTTCAGTGCATCCAAAAGCATGCACTCGAACGCCAACCGGGCTGTGACACGGACGCACAATCACGATCGAGTCTGGCACCAAGAATCTCTTACCAAAATCAACGAGGAGATATGAGTGCTCAGCTCGAATCAGTAGAACCAAGGAAGTTCTATCGACTCTTCTGATATAAAGAAGTATCTGCGATTCTAGTTTTCAAGTTCGAAAGATCCTTCCTAGTCGAGGTTTCCGTTCGAGGTTGCCAACCATATTTCTCGGCGCAACTGGGATTTCCCATGGAATCGACCCAGTAGGTTTGGCTGACTTACAATCGGCATTCACAGCTATGGGATAATGGGACCATGACTTTACTCGCAGTTTATAAGCGCGAAGATGAATATCCCTCTGACTTATAACTCGCCGTATATATTATACTTGTTGCCGTCGCGATAGCATTGGATTGGGATGGTACTGGCATGGCGAAAACGTCTGGTCTCAGTCGTTGGAGGATTTGTAGCTGGTGGATTTCTAGTAGTTTGGTGAGCGAGGTCGGGTTACTAGGTAACACGTATCATCGGGCCATTGTACTGCATGACTTCGGTCAAGGCCGACGTTCCATGATGATGCAAAGGAAGGAAAGTGAAAGGGTGCGCAGAGAGAGCGTGTTGAACGGGTCAAATGTATTTTTAGAGATTGTGAGCAGTGAGTAAGCCTCATGGATCTTTGCTGGCCTTGAGACTGTACCACAGTGGACTAATAGTTAATCAGTAGATATAATTGTACTGTACTATAGTCTGAGTGAGAGCTATCAAATGGCAGCTGCAAATCACTGACGAGCAGCTCACGGGGTCAAAAACGCACCCAAAACGACAAAAGTCTTGGAGAAATGGAAGTCCCGAGGCCCTTGCTAGAAATTTGCGGCTAACATGAAATAGCCTCCAGAGTTCATACTATAGCAGGTTAGTGGTAAATGCCTATAAAATCTTTAGGGCCGACTATCATTTTACCGTGTGGTAGTTTCGACCCGATAGATCCTTGCACGATACATCACGTGCTTCAGGGGTCATTTCGTCCCTACCATAACCAATGAAAGTGAAGACTTCAACTGTCGTGTGCTGCGTACAGAAGTACTAAATGGACGATCACTTCCCAATTTCAATTATCAAAACTGTGTTGGAAGCAGAGCATGTGCGCGCGAGATTCCTCCATAGCACTAACGATATTATCTCTTGTGTCTTCAATCAAGATAGCTGCAAGAGTGATGGGACTGCCCTGTCATGGTTTGGTTTTGTATATTTCTCTCAGACTATACCGTCGCCCTCGAGGTTTTCATGAACGTTCTTGTCGTAATAACGCTCGTAGCTATTAGAGCTCCGACCCATCTTCATTCCCTGTCCATAACAGGGCTTGAATGACTGTAGGGTAAGTATTGCTTTAACGGGGTGCCTTCCCTCGCATTCGCATGTGTCGTTCATGGGCCATGAAGGGTCAGCTCGAGCACAGCGACCTATGTAGTCATTCAATATTAGTACTACATTGGGCCCCCATCTTTGCCGAAAATTAGCGGGGCTGTATTCGTGGGGTAGGCTCTAAGCACACGTCATGGTGGATTGATGGAGTTTTGTGACCCGAAAATGTTTGGCAGGGCAAGGATGGATGACAGGTCCCGGTTTGAGGAAGCGAAAGCCCGGTTGGTGAAGCCGAAGAAGCCCTAGATTGCTTATATGGACCTGGTGGTGATGGTTTGGTGATGATGGAACAGCGATACCACCGGCTGCGTGCCCTTCAAGCTCTGCATAATTGAAGGTTCCTTTGCCATTGAGCTTCCTTGTATCGAGATTGAAATCAATGAATTCTTGGCGACTTGTTCTTGGGAGGTTTCCAGCGGTTGATTGTCATAGGTAGCATATCGAGCGGGGTTGAGCGGGTTGCAAAATCTCGAAAGACAGGAGAGCCCCAATATGGTGGTATGATAATTGCCAGCCTCGCGAACCGGGTTGGTCACTGATGTGTATGCCCAAAATATCGAAGAACGTGCATACCGCGTAGATGAGGACGAATGGCTTCGACAATTCGATGGGAAATTAAGTAGTGCGTGAACCCAGAGAGTGAACTCTTGTCGTCTTGATCTATGGATATTTTTTCCGTCTTTTACCAGCGTAAAGAAGCCACGATCGATCGTTTTGAGCTGATTCGACATGGACAGACCAATAGCCATTTACATGGTCGGTTTTTGGTCTATGAGAGGTCTTCAGCAGGGCGTGGGAATCCTATTTAGTTGATGGTTGTCCACTAGGGGCCCGAATACAGCGTCTCGAGAGTCGCTGAAAAGGCTGCCATGATGCGGGATAACTTAGCTTGAGCCATTTCTTGCTGGCAATCCCACGCTGTTTCACCCAGGCAATGCTCTCCAACAGGTGAGGCATGCTGAGGTGCTAGGAGGGAGCACATCTGGGCCTGCTAGTGTGGTGCAACATGTGCAACTAGAGCGCGTAGCAAGTTCCTTGGCTGTTGATATAGAAGCATGGCCCGAAATAAGAATAAACCTCGGAGGTTGGAAGCAATATGAAAACTATAGTCAAATGGGGTAGACTACTATTAATAATGGCGAATGCCGGTTTCGATGTTCTTGAGAGCAGGGTCACTGGAAGTCATTTCAAGCTCTTTCGGGTCAATAGATAGTACAACATTTGTTGGCGTCAGGCTGCCAAACCATGAAAGCGAAGTGGACATCCTTTCCATTGCCACGTACCATACAATCTCATCGATCGGCCAGCATAAACCAACTGAAGGTATCTGGCCGCAGAACATGCCAACCTGCGCCTCGTCCTCACATGATCAGCCCACGAAACGAAGTCAAGTTGTGCACAGGATAGCGTCGAAGTGACGTGCAAAATTGGGAACCTGGAACAGCGCTCCAGGTGCTTGTATGAACGGCGCCGGTCCAGGCCGAAGACCTGTTGTTTTGTCGACAAGACGAGGTTTTTTTTCATCTGCACGCGGCTTCAACACCCGGCGATGAGGTTGGCGTTAAAGTCGGACCGTGGCCGGTGTAGCCAGCATTTATTTAAACCAAGTAGTGCGGGTCACGGCCTTATTGTGTACGTGAACTATGCTCTCCATCATCATAATAATAATAATAATGATGATTCGAGGGAGTGCGGAGTAGTAGGAGGAGTATTACTGTGGTAGGAGAAGGAGGACGAGTACCTAGGGCTTGTGGACATGTCAGTGTCAGTGCTCGTCCCCCTAAAGGTGAAGATTGGAAGGGTTCCCGACCCCCTGAAGGTGAAGATTGGAAGGGTTCCCGACCCCCTGAAGGTGAAGATTGGAAGGGTTCCCGACCCCTTGAAGGTGAAGATTGGAAGGGTTCCCGACCCCAACCGGAGCCAAATCGGCAGTTGCCGTGACGGGCCGATACGATTTGCCAAAGCCTCGGTCGGTCCTAGGTACTCGTTCGGGAGGTGAGTAGGTATGTGCCAGGAGTGTCTGGGGAGGTCTTGGGGGGTCAGAGGCTTGGGATGTCCTGGATCGTTCGCCAGGAAAAGGGATAGTGCCAATGAGGCCGCACTGTCGAGCAGAGTAATGACCGACCTACCTACCTACCTACTTACCTACCTAGTTCCACACAGAGGCGGTTCGCAGCCGCATCAAAAACGGGGGACGCATGTGAAGCATCACGCACGGCTTCGTAGATGGCGATGGTGCCCAACCTTATTAATCCATAGATTCAATATCATGTCCGCAAAAGGCTCCGCAACGATGACTACATTGGCTCGTTGTAGCATGCACGCAAGGCACTGTGGTAGCGTAGATAGCTTGAATAATAGATTTGAATCAGACAAGAGGGCTCAAAGGGCTCAGATCCGTAAGGTTTGAGTCGAGGCACATGAACATGGTGGCGACGGGGACTGGGACTGGGACTGGGGACTGGGGACTGGGGACTGGGACTGGGCCTGGGCCTGGGCATCACTGGCACTTGTACGGTACTGTGGCGAGCGACCGCCTACAGCAGCACACTAGGACTAGTAGTAGTCGGTAGGCACGGAGCGCAATGGAAGCTTCTGCTCTGGAGTGCACGGAGTATACTCCTCGGAACGCTCCAGTGCTCCGACTATCTTTCTTGCCTGCAGGATTCGGCTGATCATAATTGTGCCTCAACGACATGTTTCGAAGCGTCTCCCCTTCTGCCACATCCCAGCCGGCGAAACCTGGATCAACTGAAGCACTAAACAGGCCCCAGCCCTCGCCGACACCGTTGCCACTCCATTTGTCCTGTGGAAAAAGGCATATGAAGGATGCCCTCCCGTCGACACCTGACACTTGGATTGGCTGCCCCTGCTCGCGAGCACGCTTGTCTGTGTCAGTACAGGGGAATCCGGTGTTTCTCATCCTTTTGCAACGTGCTCTAGAAGACGTTGGCAAAATTTCTGATTAGCCCGAGCGGAAGCGTCTCCGCAGACCAATCCAAAGTCAGTCGTGGTCATCCTCCAGAAGAGGGGGGAGTGGATGGACGACTAGATTTGGATAGTCCCAGTCCCAGTCCCAGTCCATCTAAAGTGAAGACCTCATCGCCATCAGCCATACTGGAGTACAACACCCTGCTCCCCTCTCGGCTCTGCCACACGAGCTCAAGCAAGCAAGCAAGCAAGCAGGCTGACAACAGGTGAGTTTGGTGTCCGTCCGCCTTTCGCCTCCTTCATGGCAGACGTCCGCTCCCTGTACAATGTACAGCTGTTGCCCTCGTTGCTATATATGCTGATGGATCCTGTCCAAAGCGGCACACGAGCCCGTTTCCCCAATACCATCTAATAATCTGATAGCCACGTACGATTACTCCCGCTTGCGCCTCCTCCCACACAACGCACGCAAACCTACCTTCCTCGACTTGCTACGCCAGCTCCCCCTCGGTGCTATTCCCCACAACTTGCCTGCCCGGATTTTGCCAGTTTGTCTTTTGTTGTTCTTGTCCAGTCCTACACTAACCTACATCATCTCTTCATGTTCGCATCATCCTAAGGCCGCACATGGACCAGATCATGAGTTCGTATGACTCGCCGGACCCAAAGGGAAAACGACCGACGCCGGGAGGCGATGGAGAAGGCTCTCAAAAGAGACGAGAGCGAGCAGTCATCGCCGCTCAGGCGTGCGAGACATGTCGATCCAGAAAGTCAAAGTGTGACGAAAAACGCCCCAAGTGCAGTCTTTGCAAGCGCTTGAATGTGGAGTGTCGGTACAGAGAACCGCAACCCACAAAGTGAGTTCTTTACAGGTGATGATTTCTTGCTGTCGCTGACGTCCTTCAGAAAGGACAAAAGCATCCAGCAGATGATCGACCAGCTATCCCGGATGGAGAACAAGATCAATGTCATAGGCCAGTTAGTCAACCCTTCCAGCACCGCCTTTGACGCTGGAGAGACCTACGGGAGCCCAGGATCAGGAATTTCTCCCATGGGCTCGGTCTCCCCGCGAACATCACGGGCTGAAACGTTTCCGAGCTTTCAGCACGGACAAGTAACTCCAGGTGAGATCTCGACCAGCTATCGCCACCTTACTGCACCACACAAAGTCCTTCTATGGCCCAAGATCTATGAGTTTCTTAGGAAATCCGGTGCGGATGACCGAGACATGCTTAAAGTCTTGGACAAGGAGGGGACACCATGGCTGCTGCACCTAGAGCTCGAAAAGCATAGGGAGATCCTGCCGGTCGATACACACTTGTCCGCAGCTCCAACTTCGGGACTGACGGTGCCTTCATTGAGAGTCAAATTCGACGTACTAAATGAGGAGCTGATGCTCAAATGCACGGAATCATACTTCAATACCTACAACGTACTCTACCCTCTCTTGGTCCGAGAAGACTTCGTTTCCAGGATTCATCCCGACGTCCTCGCCAATGGCTTTGGCTATGGCGACTTCAATTCTGTCATCGCGTTGCTAGTCTTCTCGCTTGGCAAAATGGCATATGACGGGGTCTGGGGGGAACCGATCGACAATAATAACGGGAAGCGGAGTGGCATTCGCGGAGGATCAGCTGCAAGGCCACCTGGGCTTGATATGTTCAACGAAGCTCGAAAGCGGTTAGGTTTCCTCGCCACTCAGACCAGCCTTGAAAACATTCAAGTCTTGCAACTGACAGCGTAAGCACGCTCTGTCCTTCTTCGACTCTAGGCAGCCATGCTCATCAAGATTGTAGTATATATTACGAAGCTTGTTCGCGACATTTGGTGGGTGTCTTGTGGAAAAGGCTGAATGTGGCGATGCTGATCGGGATATAGGACTTCTGGCGAGCCTCGGTTTCCGCTTCCATGGCGTTTCAGGTTCTCATCAAATGGTGAGGATGACGGTTGCGCGATCGATGTGATGATGGCTAATGCCTTCGAAGTGAAAACGTGGAGTGGGATTCTCCGCGAGGTCATTTGATTAGAAGGGTGTACTGGACTTGCAATCTGCTCGAAAAGTAAGTTTTGGCCCTGAACGACAATCTCTGGGGCGCAGTTCCAGCCTTGCAACGCCTTGTCTTCTGGTCTGCACCCGTGCCTCTTGAACATCGTCGCTCTCCTAGGACCCTCAGTTGGCTGATCCATCAACACAGCTGGTACCATATTGACCTTGATCTGCCCAAGACAGGCATCGCAGACCATGCCGACTCTATTCCTCTTCCTGGCGGACAGGTGCAGAACAAGGACGAGGGAACGCAGATGGAGTTCCTCGCAATGATTAGCCTACTTCGGTTGATTGTTCGCACGCACGACACCCTCTTCGAAGGTGAGTATCCCTCTCTTTCTATAGCCGCGGGATTGCTTTGCAAGAAGATGAGTTGTCGGGCTGTCCACGGCTGATAGCGTCGATGTTGGGTCTGCAGCGCAATCATACAGCAGCCCTGGGAGGCTCGGGTACCTTATAGACGTCTGCAGGCCCTATAGGGGCGCTCACGTGGGTATCTGCTTGGTGGCGACGATATCTTGCTTCCTATTGGGGCACCCTTGCATCTCGCGTCGGAGCAAACGTCCGTCGCCCCGCTAACGATATACGCTAGCCGTGAAAAGTGCTGAAACTCCAAAAGACTATTCCGGGCCTCCACTTCGTGTCATTCGAGAGCTTCTCCGTCAACTGGATCACTGGCGGACTTTACTGCCTTCTGCGTTGCAGTGGGACGACAACAAGCGCTTTGAATATCCCGATGCGACCGCCGCGTTGGTGGCTGGCTCGCAAGGGCCTTTGTTCAGCTACGAAAACACTCCAGCAACTACATATGAGATGAGAAGCTCTTTGGCCATGGCTTCTGCGCAATTGCGCTCTCGATACTACTACACGCGGTTTATGATACTGCGTCCCTTCATCTTCAAAGCCCTCCACTATCCCGAACAAATGTCACCAGAAGACCACGACTACGCCGGCCAGTGTCTACAATCTTGTCTGCTGTGGCCTATCGCCATGAATCCTCCGAGAGCTAGGAAGCGCTTGATCCCCTATCTTTTTGCCTGGACGCAGAACTTTTTCGGTGTCCTTCTCATACTGCGCATGGTGCAGGAAAACCTGACGATCAGGAAAATCGCCGAACAATACCTCGATGTTGACGAAACCGAGCAAACCGTTCACTTGCTGCTTGACTGGTTTCGCGACATGAGGCAGATTGATGGCATCGCTGAATGGGCTTGGAGCGTTCTCACTCATCTGTACGGCGATTACGCTACCAATCCCCGATATTGACCATACTGTGAGTACAAATATTTCTACATGGTTATCGGAATCACGATTTCATTCGAGTTTGCAATTTTCAATGGGTGGGATTTTTTCTTGTCAGATATTTACGCAATTCGCGCTGCTGGTCTCGCTACTATAGGCCTGTTGGAGACGAGATGAGACCACAATCGTTTTACGAGTTGATGGTAGAACGCGTTCGTAATGGCCAGCAGCACCGGCATCATCAGCGTCGCCTTTGGTCTGAGCGATCTGTACAATGGTGGGGATCTTGGTAACCATAAAATCTTTAGCGGAAGTAGAGGGGGAAAATCACGACTTGAAGTGGACTAAAGAAATGTCTTCTGCAAGTCTACAATGTTGAGAAGTTCGCTCAATAACGTCCTAATGACCAATTTCGGTTCAATCGGCCTTTCTTCGATATAGAGTGAACAGATGCAAATTCTAAAGCAAATGATACGTCGATTCATCAATGCCCTGTAACGGACACTTTTTACAGGCGATGTACAAGTGCATTTGTATGGGAAGGAAA
This sequence comes from Venturia aucupariae, assembly GCA_003693225.1. Taxonomy (NCBI): domain Eukaryota; kingdom Fungi; phylum Ascomycota; class Dothideomycetes; order Venturiales; family Venturiaceae; genus Venturia; species Venturia aucupariae. The sequence continues at coordinate 317,286 of QWZN01000026.1, read as the reverse complement.
GCTGGAAATTACGTGGCAATCTCCAGTCCCTCACCGTGACAACCTGCCTACCGAGCAAGGCTGACTTGCTTCCTATTTCGATCGGGTGGTACTTACCCGAAAGCCTGTGCTGCGCAAAGATGGCAGAAGTAATTATTGCCATCACACTCTGATATCAGCACCATATCGTTATGCCAAACCGTGGATCAAGTAGGATAGGTAGCCAGAAAAATACAACATGACCACTTACGGGATATAGATTATGCATGGAGGTACTACACCCATACACCTAGATCTTGTTAGTAATCAGTTGCACGCCATGCATCCTAGCAATGTTATGCAGTCTGCAGTCATCTATTCCGGGTCAGCGGGCGCATTGCTTGTCTATAGGTAAATAGAGTCGCGTCTCCACCGCCTGCCTGTCTTCGCAAACAAACAGCTGCTCGGAGCAACCTCAAATCTTGTGCCGTGTTTTTTTGTGCGCAGGAAAGGGCTTTCGTCCTTCGTCCTTGAGCTTCGTCCTTAAGAATGGCCCGCCAGGATTTGTAATGCACCCTTTTCCACGGGTAGACGCGTTCCGTTGACGTTTGGGGGAGAATCAGGAGGAGTGACATGGGGACAAGGTTTCCATATTACGTCCTCCCTTTCGCTGACATTCTACATCTTCTCAATCCGTCGATTTCTTACCTTACAACTTTCTCACGATCCCAATTGTTTCAATCGACCTTGCTCTTCTTCCTTCAGACCTTCAGGATGTCCATTTCAATCACCCTACCCGCAGAATATGGGTATGTCACTTCACCACCACCACCACCACCATTTCAATCAATCGCAACAAAACAGCAGCACAACGCTGGACTCGCGCAAACGAAAACTAACAAGATGAACCCAGCTACGTCCTAGCCACAGCAACAGGCACATTCATCCTGTCAACATGGCACGGCATGCGCGTAGGACCCTTCCGCAAAGCAGCAAGTAAGTACATTCATACACAAACCTCCTTCACAAGATCCACTCTCCAAATAAAGTCCGTACAAACTCCTAACCTCCCGTGCTCCCCCCTTTACAGAAATACCCTACCCAACCCAATACGCCTCCGACTCCCTCCTCGCCTCCACAACCGACCCAGCCCTCAAACAAAACCTCTACCTCTTCAACTGCGCCCAACGCGCCCACTACAATTTCCTCGAAAACTACGTCACGTTCCTACCCGCTCTCCTCATCGCTGGATTGAAGTATCCCGTGGGGTCGAGTGTCCTGGGCGCGGCGTGGTGCGTGTTTAGGACCATGTATGCTACGGGTTATACGAGGGCGGATAAGAAGGATGGGAAGGGGAGGTTGATGGGGGCGGCTTTTTGGTTGGCGCAGTTTGTGCTTTATGGTATGGTTGGGAAAATGGCTTGGGGGATGGTTGTCTAGGTGAATTTTGGGCTTGCTTTGTGAGGAGGATAAGCTGTTTATCGTAGCAGGTATAGGGTATAAACATGGCATGGATCTCATTTATCGTTAGGTACTATTAAATGGCTCGTTACCATGCTGTGATATCATCCACCTCCGCTTCTCCAAAGGTACTCGTTTTCGTCACAGCCATTCCCTCCGCACCCGCCTGCTCAACCTCATGATCTGGCTCTCTGCCCATGATGTCTGGTAATGTCTCATGTAGGAACAGCAGGAGATGCTGATTCACTTGCTCAAACTCCAGTAAGAACGCGTCATGTCCCTCGCTACTTTCAATCGTCTTCAATTCCGCATTGGGAATGCATGCTGCCAATTCCTGTTGCTCAGCAAATGTAAACAACCCGTCGCTTTGGATTCCAAGAATCAGTGTTGGTTGCTCGATTTGTGATAGAGCAGCCTGGACTTGTTCCACTGGGGTTGGATAGTGACTTGTGGGAGGTAGTCGTCCTCGACTGACATCGTGGGTGTCGAGCTTGCGAGTGATGGCAATGTAGCAATTCGCATCGAATCGTTTTATAAATTTCTCGCCCTGGTACCGGAGATATGATTGTGCCGAGAAGTACGTTGGTGTTCGGTGCGAACTCGTTTCCGCCGTCGGAGGAGGGGTCAATTCCTTCGGTGTAGCTACTTTGTTTGGTGTGCCGTGGAATTCTGGATCCAGGTTTAGGCTGGAGTTAGGCTCGTCCTGTGCCAGGGTGTTGATGATGCTAGAGCTGTTGCTTCTCGATGGCCGAGATCCCTTCGCATATCTATTCCCGTCATTGTGTAGTGCCCAATGGTCATTTGATTTCGGTTCCACTCTTTGACTACCATTTATATTTTGACGCTTCCGCGGATCAGGTATTTGCCTCCCAAAACGCGCTTCGAATGAATCCCGGCTTCGATATGTGAGGAGTGCAGACATTCTTGCTGCTCCTAGGCCCGCGGAGGGTGGATCGTCGTGTGAATAATAGCCATCGTCGTATTTGGGATCGCTGTATATACTCTGTCGCTGCGCTTCGCCCCAACTTATGCCCCAAGCACTGTATCGAGCTGAAGTTGCAATCGGTATGATGCTCCGTACATAGTCTTTCCCAAAGTATGCAAACTCAAGAACCAGCATACCACCCATGGACCCGCCAATAACCACGGCAATCTGCTTGACCCCCAGATCGTCCAAAACCACCTTGAATATATTCACGTCGTCTCTTATAGTCGTGAGCGGGAACTCTGGGCCGTAGTTCCCATTCTCAGGCACGCCGTCGGCATAGTTGATAGGACTCGCACTGCCATAGGGACTTCCAAGACTGTTCATGCATACGACAAAGAACCTGCTGAGATCGAATGCCTTGCCTGTCCCTCCTAGCAGAGGACCCCACCAGTCACCTACGTCTGCGCTGCCTGTCAAAGCATGGCATATGACCATGGCATTGTCTCCTTTCGGCGTGAGCTTGCCATAAGTCTTGTATGCGACTGGCACATTTTGGAGTACGACGCCGGATTCCAAGGTGAAACTTGGTACTACGGCTAGTGATTGGTCCGGTATAAGGTGCGTAAAAGGGTTTTCGGGCTGAGTAAAGACTTGGTCTGCAAGGTGTTAGGTCAATCATGTCGAAGGGAGGATCACGAACGGTGTTTTATGTCCGATGCCTTTGCGACGCGCTTGATATTATGCTCAGTAGCAATAGCGATGCTCTCTCCGTTGATAGTGGTCATGATAGTTTTGAGTGTGAAGGGGAAGAAGGGGAAGTAATTTTGGGGACTGACATTCTATTGCTGATCTATTTACAATACAAAATTCAAACGCCGGCCGGCATTAAAGGCGTGCCCGCAAAAATGAGTCGTGAAATCAATTTGGCTGGGTCCAGATTCGTCATTTGAGGCGCTCCGGACCCTTGATCCCTTAGTTCTAGTCCAGTCAGCGAAGACTCACTCTCCTAAACACCAAACCACTGGTTACGGCCGTCAGATTCGTCTCGACAAATCGTTTGTTCTTTACAACAAAGCCTCCTCAGCTGAGAGAGCCTCCGTCAGACAGTGGACGCCCACTCAGGTCCAGTCAGTTCAGGCGAACAGCGAGCAGCCGGCGATTCGGGGACCAAGAGCCTGTCGGGCTTTGAAGAATACGCGTTCGATGCAATGCCGTCCATGACTCCCATGGCTTCCAATGGCTTCCAAGAGAGGGAGAGGGTTCGACAACTAGCTAACACATACCATACGACAATCTCCAATGCCCTTTGAGCTCTGGTCCATCTTTCACCAACATTTGGCACAGTCTCATGTGTTCTCTTGGATGAGAAGAGGCTGCTTTGTAGTCTTGGACTTCTAATCCATCTGTAGGAAATCGAAACCCCGGTCTCTTCGAGTTCTCGATGATCAGACTAAACATTTCTCATGGAAATTGGCAGGACACTCATCCTGGCCCTTGTACCTTGCCCGCGGCTTATCCCTCATTCGATCAGGATGGACCTTGAACCCTATTCTCTAGAAAATCTGCCTTCTGCTTCGAGGCTCGAAACATTCCGAGCAGGCAGGACAAAATTTCATACCAACCGTTATTCGTAAAAAAGCGCTGCTCATGCCTCGCACTCCACCGCATACTAACCCTTATACTTTTCCTTATCTATTTCATCGCTATCGTACAGTCAAGGGATCAATGGAATGAAGTTTCTCGCGATCGCCAGCACAAGTGGCACGTCATATATTGGACACACCCGGCCAATAGCTATGCTAATACTATGGTTGCACCCCAAATAAACGTTATTTGGTGGGTCCTCGGCTAACTCGTTTTTCTGCTGTATCTTCACAACACCTTAGTATTTTTGATTCGGTCTTTCGGGGCCTTATTCACTTTATCTCTAGCTTCCTAACGATATCAAGATCTTTGTTCTTCTCCATCGTTGGGTGGCAGTATTCGAATTGTCCGAGACCCACTAAATAACGTTTATTACCCATCCTACCATAGTATGATATGATGCTGGTTAATCTATAGCCACGGCGAAAAAGACGTTAACAATTGGCAAGAATTTTGCAAGATACTCCTTGCCCTAACATAGGCGTAGATAAGATCCATGCATGCGTAGAATACCGTCTGGTCCGTGCAGAGTCCGTGCGAGCGAGGAACATCAAAATCGAAGTTTTTTTGAGTGGGGGTATTACAAATTCGTAAGCGGTCTGAAGTCTACAGCTGAACATCTTTTTCAATGAAAGCGCCAAGTGTTAACGTCTTTTTCGCCGTGGCAATATACTACTACTGCATCATTTTCTTACTCTAAACCTCGTCTTTTCCAAAGGACCACCACTTACCAACCGCAAATAATAATGAGCATTGGCTGCTCCCTCTTAGCCATGGAATTGACATTATCCGCGTGGCATTCGTACCCCGGCGATGGGTGATCTAACATAATTAAAGCCATATTAACATCTAACCGGAACAGCAAAGACAAGGCAGATCAGCGGAACAGGCTATAGATACACCATCGCACACCGCGTCTGAACCTGCAATTCTCGCATTCCTGCTCATAACCACCTCATAATCGACACACGAAGTCACAGTTCTCAGTCAATCACAATGCGTACTTCAGCGATTCTTTTCTTCTGCGCGGCTATCGCTAGCGCCGAGGTCAAGATGTGCCCCCTGGGAGCGGCTGCTCAAGCTGCGCCCATGATCTCGGGAAACCCAACGGCCATGTATAACGCCGACCTCAAGAATGGCAGTGCAACAGGAAGCGTGATGTTGTCCTCTACGGATATGGGTGTCAAGATGGATATCAAATTGAACCTGCCTAAAGAGGGGGCGCCGTTCATGTACCATATCCACGCCAAGGCTCTTGCACCGGTATGTTCACCAGAATACTTGCACGAGGATGCGATGCTCATGCAGACGATTATTTAGGATGGCAATTGCACCAGTGCCGCTGCTCATTTTGATCCCTACGCCATCTCTGCAGATTGCATGTGCGACAAAGCCAAAAAGGATTTCTGCCAGATTGGGGATGTGAGTGGCAAGGCTGGAAATATTACTTCTGGTGGTGAATTCAAGTCTACGTAGGTTTTCACTACCCCCTCCCTTTCGCCCATCAACGGCATTTTCCCTCCCCGTTACGTGGAGCCCAGTGTGACTGACCTGAGACGAATATAGGATCAATGATATGTTCATATCTCTCACAGAGGGCAACAAAGCTTTCGTTGGCGACAAAAGTATCGTCATCCACTCGTTCGACAACAAGAGAATTGCTTGCGCAAACTTCACGGTAATGAAGATGTGAGGACATCGATACATTGGACTGGACAGGACTTGAAGAAAGAGCAGTTCGTAATATAGACTGAGAAAATAATCAAACCAAAAACCCATATACCACAAAAAACAAAACACCTTGACAGCACACGAAAGTGGCGAGGGGGACGACCGGAATAAGATAGGAAGGCCGATTCCAATTTTCAACCACAGACACGCTGTGTTAAAACTCCAATCGCCCATGGAGAGGAATGTTAACCAAGCACAGTGAGGACACAAAATCTCTGCCCTTCGACAACACCTTCAGTTCGATTGAGGACCTTGGATCAGATAGCAATAGCAATAAAATTCTGGCGAGCTCCCTTGACTTGACTCCCTAGATATTTATCGACCTTAATCTAGGCTCTGGGAATTTCCAAGCCATTACAACTTTTGAAAGTCAACTAGAGGTCCACGGGCAGAAATCTGACAAAGACACTATACACGAGGAAAAGATATATAATCCGAGTATCTCTCAACCCAAGGTTTGTTAAGGAACTAGAACGGAAACCTTGGGATCATGACCATACAATATCTCTTACTTTGAGATGGATGAATGAAGCCAGGAAACTTCTCAATTGTCCACTAGTAGTTTTCGCACCAAGTATCAATGCTCGTCGTTGATTAACAAAGATTCTGAGCCTATCTATGAATGATACTTGATCCCTGGAGTCGAACAACGCAGCACTTCAAAGTCGTATGAGGCCAATTCTGCCAAGAGTACGTTTATGCAAAGAACCAAGCCAAATGCTTCGAATGGCGCACGCTGACGGGCGCAATCGACAAATATAGAACAAAAATTATACAGCATTTACATCCTCAATAATCCCATCAGTTCTTCTCTTCTCCCTTGCTGTCCTTTCCGTCGTCCTTCTCTTCACCATCATCGCCCTTGCTATCGTCCTCACCCGCCTCGTCACCTTTACTTTGCTCTTCCGCAGCTTCTTTCTCTTCTTGCGCCACGATCGCCGCTCGATGAGCCTCCTCTTCCTCCTCAAGCTGCTTACTCATACCACCCGTCAGTTTCTGAATCCGCTCCGCTGGTCCCATTGGCTTCTGCTGCATCTCCCCCTGGATCTGGCCACGACCGATTAAACTGACCACAATCGAGGCACCAACGATAAAAGTCAGAACAAATCGATATGTGCCATACCAGGGGGGAGCGAGCCCTCTCCTTGAGGCCCTGGTATCGGCATAGTATAAAGACGTGAACGCCAGGAATTGTGTAATGAGCGCGTACTCCACTGGCATGAGGGTAGTTGGCCATGCGACTGCTGGGGCTAGAACGCCTATCATGTAGCGACGCATCCCTGCGGGTCTGCCGCCGTAATTTGCCCATTCAAGACCCCAGTGAATGGCGCCGAGGAAGGATATGATCTTTCACAATTAGACATATCGCGTTCTAACCATGGGGTCTTGCACTTACCACGGCACCATACCCAACCTGTAGAGGTTCCAAGATATGCAGCAAATGCTCAGCCTGTTCGGCAGTGAAGATGTAACCCATTCCCTGTTCATGTGCGACATTCATTTCCTGTGCGACTCCGATTGTTGCAATAGAGGTTGCAAGATAGGGCAGTACACCAGCCAGGCCCAGCCAATATGCCTTTCTCGGGACATCAGAAAGGTCGAATGTATCTTTGATTGTTTTCTCGTCGCGGATCAGTACCAAAGCATGGTTTTAAATGGTGTGTGGTCAGACTCACGAGGTCAGCCACGATACCAGCAGACATGTCCGTTTCCTTCTCTGGATCCTTCGTGCCCAGCTCACTAAACAGAGCATGCGTAGAGGATGTGGTCGAAACCAACTCGGGATTTGCCACTATCTTCTCGTTCCCAACCTTTTGCTCCAGTTTGGTGTCCGGCTTGTCGTACTTGGACGATGATCGGAGATTCAGCTTATGGATGGATGATGCAATGGCGTGCGGTCTTTTAGAACTCAGTGTACATAATCTCGATGTGAATTGAGCATGTTCTGAGACACAGGGTTTGAAGAGAGATTGAGCGCGTGCAGCTCTTGTAGGAGCCGTGGAAAGTGGGCGCAGGAGCGTGCGGGGGATCGTGGTTCTGAGCATCCTGAATTGGCTCCAATTGAGCTCCAATTGCACTTCACCGAGTTGGAAAGGACAATTGAAAGAGAGGGAAGTTGGCGGAGAGGGCGGAGAGGGCGGAGAAGCTTTTCGTGTGGTGGAGGATACTTGGATCGTGAAACGCGAAGCTCGAAGCTGCAGGTGGGTTGTGAGCTCTTCGGTCTGGATCGACGCGTATACGTCACCATGATCAACATCAGGCTCGTTAATACATGCGCTCCATCCGTCTCTTTTTTTCACTCGGATCTACTTCTCCTACAACCTTTTTCCACTCCATCACCACCGCAGTCTAGAGCCCAATTGATTTCTCAGACATATACAATGTTGTTGTGGATTGCGCCTCCTCTACGACAATAATGGTCCCTGCCCCTGATGGCCCGCATCCTCCATTGACACACCATCCTCTTCGGGAATTGAGATACTTAACCAAACATCCCCAGCCCCACCCTATTCAAGCGAATTGCATACTTTGGTACTAGTCTGTGTATCTTTGCGAAGTGGTTTCCAGGTCGCCCGCAATTCAATTTCGTCCGCACTTCTAACCTGTTCTCCCCTACTTAGTTCCCGCTTATTTGTAGGAGATCTGCCTTTGAATTGAGTTATCCTTTTTAAACCTATATCCTACCGTGGCATTTTTCCACTTACGGTCTTTATTGTACGCTTGAAGTAATTGAGGTTGACTCCGGCTGTTTCAACTTTAAGAATAGCAGCCAGAAGAGGGCGGTCGGACGATTACATACGATAGCATAGGCCAATATTATACGACTTACTCCATCTCAATCAATCGAATCCTTAGGTTAGAGAGGTAAATATTTCGAAAGTTTTTCCTTATGTATATTCTAGATTTACCGCCATGTTTGATCGTCTGATCGCCCTCTCTTAGCTACTGTTCTTCGAGTTGAAAAGGTTGGAAAAAAACAACGAAATCGATCTCAATAATTTGCAAAGCATAAATAAGTACGTCGGTCATAACGTGTTGGATATCTACTTAAACTCAAAAATCCACTGACTTAGAGATGAAAACCTACCGAATTCGACTTTAACCACTTGAAAAGCACAATATACGTAAGCCAATTATAAGATGTTGAATATCCAGTTAAACTCAAAAATCCACTGTCTCTTCCATTCTTTTGAGAAATCTATCTAATCGTTATTAATAAGGGACCTACGTACATAATGCGTCTTACCAGCTCTACCCTATCCTAGATCCTTCTTACCACCTTTCCATTTACCATAGTAGCTCGATATGATTGTCCTCCTGGCCAGCTCTCTACCTTCCAACAGACTTGTGGTCTGGGCGTGCAATGTAACGTCGATCGCAATCAAGCACTACACGATTGTGTCGCTCATGGTAGGGCGAGACTTGAAAGGCTGTTAAGAGGACCTAGTGAATACCCGGTGAGTTTGAGCCTATATCCGTTATGCGGTTGACTAGTAGACTCAGGGCAAGACTGATGTGTGGGCTTGTTGTTCGGTTGAGAAAACTTGTCAGAGGAGGGATTGTCAGCCTTTGAGATGAATAACTGCAAGGACCAAAAGGTGGCAGTATTTTCAATGAAGATGTCGCTGAGAGCGAAGTCCCAGGTTCGAGCGGAAATGGCGGTTTTCACCTTGCCCCGCCCTGCAACAGAACCTCCACAACATCGGTCGTCGATAATGCAATAGCATCAGCCAATACCCCCTTAATTCTCCCAACATCTGCACCTTTCTCAATGAAAAATTGCACCACTGGCAAATGCTTCTCCTTTTCCTCCACAATCCCAAAAAGGACAGTGAAACAACTCCCAAAATCATCATGATACATATTGACCAAGCCTCCATCAACTTCAACAAACAGGCTCAAAAGCTCAACACTCCCCTTCCCGATAGCATTAACAACAATCTGCCACTCAGCAACATGCAATCCCCTGGCGGGAAACTGCTTCAAAATAAATCTTACCAACTCCACATGTCCCCTCTCGGTAGCGTGAAGAAGCATCGTATGCAACCGAATTGAATCAGTGGTAGAAAACGGACGTGTGAGTAGATCTTCTCGTCCCGTTCCCCATGCGCCGGATATACATGCATCTCGTAGTGCAGCTTTGTCTTCGAATAGCTGTGCCTTTTCGAAAAGGAATTGCAGGGTTTTGAGATCGCCGTCGCGGACGGCGCGTTGGGCTGTGTCCCAGCGGAGGGAGTGGCGGGGTTGGAGGGTGGGGATCTGTGAAGAGGGTGATGGGGGAGTTGGAGATGGAGGGCCTGGCATGATGGGGTGGACTTGTAGAGTATCAAGGTCGAGACATTGTAGGATGGTGATTTGTTGATGTCAGAATAAAAGGAATTCGTAGTTGATATTATATTTCTTGGCCGGTCATAGCCAGAGCCGGAAGCAATATTCGAAGTGGTTGGCCCTACTTGTTTTCATACATTCAGACGAGAAACAAAGAGAGATTTTGAGGCAATGATGGTAAGATCCAGTCGTGAGTCAAAATCAAGTTGAAATTCACAATTTCACTGGAAAAAAGGATGGCCTCGTCACATGCAAGTGAGAGAATATGGGGCTGACTGTGTGGAGATGGCTCGGAGATCCTTGGAACACTGCCCTGTCCCGACCAGTATATTACCTTCTCACTTTTCACACCAGACTGCATCACTGATCCTCGTTGAGCCGCCGCCTGTCTCTATGCGATTAATCCATTGATCATCGAAAAGACAGTCTTGTCGTGTTTAAATTCGCCATATTCTTCCTTTCCGCTCTATTGAGATGCTAGATCATATTCCGAACTACTCATGGAAACTTCGACTCTTGTCCATCTTTTAACGAGTGAAGATTGGAGAGTCATTGCTAAGATTTACTATCTAGGTAAAACCAAACCAAGACATGTCATTGTTCGGAAATAAGGTCAAACTATGCGGCTCATTCGCTCCCAACACGCCTTTCAAAAGTGGCCCATATGTGGTCGTGATATGGTCGGCTGCTGGTGTAGCATTGGCAGTAGACACGGGATCATGGTATTCGAAAACACCGGACCACTGTTTGATCGTTTCCACGTAGTTTTGAGGATTGAGAGTGGCATCTCTGGCACCATGGTAGATCAACATCTTTGGACGAGCGCCCGTGTAGTTTTTGGGCCCCATGGCTTTTGCTGTAGCGGCCCAGAGAGCTGGCGTTTCGATCGATTTTCCTGTCGAGCACGTTGAATTCCACCAAGCGACGCCGAGGGGCTGGCCAGTCGCGACGAAACAACCTGCTGGCACGCCCGCGTAGACGACGGATGCGGTGAAAATGTCTGGATAGGCTGCTGAGAGAACGTTCTGCCAATGTCGAATATCAGCTAACTCGAACCTGAAAGAGCGAAGATGGGGAAGGCAAACCGTCATCATAGCACCACTACTCTCACCCACCAGAAATACCTTTGTGGTATCTATGGCGGGGTATTTCTTCAGAGTCCATTTCACCATACCAACAATACTTCCACTATCACCCTTCTCCGTGTTACTCAAACTCGCAGCCGAAGAAACGTCCCAGCATGTCCCGGCATTGGGACTTCCTGGATAAACGACGATGAATCCATGCGTCTCAGCAAGTTTGGCATACTGCGTGTTTTGATAGAAGGCTGGACCGGTGCCAGTGCAATAATGAACGGCAACGAGGAGAGCGGGCTTAGCGGCGAGAAGGTTGGGAACGTAGAGGTTGAAAGACGCATTAGTCGGATTGGCGAAAGCGGATGGCTCGATCAAAGAGAGGGATCCTGGTGTCACAGCCGCGACGCAAACATGGGAAAGAGTGACAAGAGTCAGAAGCAGTAGTGGACAGAACATTATTTCGTGTCAAGCCTGATTAAAACAGCCAATAAGCCACAACCAGGAAAGACGATTGGCAGATTCCATGTTCACAATGCAGCGAAAACGCGATATTTTATCGGGAAAATCGATCGTTAATTTAAGAGTAGGACTGGGGGAGTTGTTTCGGAAAACTTGGTGCCACGTTTTTGGACGGCAAAGGCACGGAGGAATGCCCGAAGCTGGCGGACATTACCCACTGTTCGATACCCAAACAAATGGAGTCATGTGACTCGTTCAATGGAGTCATCTGACTCGTTCATTGGGATCGGACAGTCGGACGAACAGTTTCAGCTCGTACCGTCGCGTGGCCAATGGTGGCCGGGGGTGCTCAGGCTGTTGACAAGGCTGACATATGAACCAATGGAACCAATATTGACCAATCCAGGCTGATCCAAGACGGCTGCACAAGTGCCTGGCCACTCCTCTCTCAGATTCACCAGTAGACCCACGATTTGGATCTCGAGCAGAGAAAGTTTGATGGAAGCCAGACTTGACGTGTTTGACGGGGAGGACCGGGATAAACCACTGCCGTGCCGAACCCGCTGAGGAAGGCACGCCTTCGTGACTTCCTCATTCACGAACTTCGCCACCGAACATTGGCGGCTAGGTGGAATCATCGGATCCGACCATCGAAGCCCATCTGCCCTCACAAACTCCCCATCAACGTAAATGGAAGACTTCTCAATCCTGTACCGTCCATCAATTGATCTCGCCGCCCGCCCGATTGCCTCTCATCATGGCTACAGAAGTGCCACGACGTAGACGCTGGAGCTCAATCTTCTCGCTATCTGGCTTCCAGAAGCCAGAGGACTTCAACACCCGCATTTCATTGCCATTCCTAGATTTCACAGATCCGATTGAGCTTCGATGCGCATCCATCCCTTCTGGCCTCTCAAAGCACGAGCTAAACAAAGAAGACAGCGAGTCGACGATCGTGCAGTCTGATGCCACTCCATCCACCGGCCGCACCCTCACTGCTCGGGAAGATGGATTCACCACCATCAGCCAGGACCATGCCATCCATGTGGACGACATCACCGTGACTCCTGTTCGACACGCACGAGATAAAAGTCTGGCCTCCGACTTCAAATTTGGAGGCGACGAGACAGAAGTTATTCCATCATTCGACGTTCCACCGCTTCCAGACCTCCCACCAAGAATCGCGCCTCTGTTCAGCAGAAACACATCTGTCTTCTCTACTCGATCTTCCGCGCCGTCGGTTCGTCGCCCTCCTCGATTTGATCCGAGAGGCTTCTGTCGGCCGGATGAGTCTCTTCGTCACTGGAGGCCAAATCACTTGCCTCATATCTCGACCGGCTCCTCACTCTACTCAACAGACACCACCTTTTGGAGCCAATTACCATCATTTGAGGAAAGATATCCTCATCTCCAACGTCCACAATATCCGGTACCGCGAGCTCCATGGCCTCCCGTTCACCCCCTTGCTCAGTCCTATGAAAACATCATTTCACCGATGCTGTTGAGCTACGTGGCTCACCCAACCCTTGCTGCAATTGTTGACACAGATTCCCCTGCGTCAGAAGTAGCTGCTATCGAGAATCATTTCTCTAGCCGCGACACTTACTTAGACCAAAGCGAGCGGTGGGAAAGCATGTACCACGGAACATCATATGAGTCAGATTATGCTCAAAGTGACGACCAATCGGACGCCAGGAGCGAATATCGATCGGACACAGAGAGTGCGCTTCCTGCCAACGATGCGCACCCGCCCGTACCTTGTTCTCCTCTTTCGTCCAAGGAACAAGAGGGTGAGCCTCCAGAGTCCTCTCCTCACGATAAACACGCACCACTCCGCCTCGGAATCATTCTGTTCAGCCTGTGGTTCGGCAATCTGCTCGTGTCGCTCCAGGATACGATGGTGCCTATCGCCATCCCAAGCATCTCTTCAGACTTGCACGGGTTGAAGGACGTTGCGAAATACTTGTCGTGGTACCTACTCGCCTTCACAGTGGCATATCCGATCTCCCATAAGCTGTATCGCTTGTTTGACGCGAGAGTGGTATACGTTTTTGCAGTCATCCTGTTCGCAGGTAAGTCTTTACTTTTGACCTTTGTACTCACTGCCTCAGTTTCACTGTCGCCAACTTCGTGGCAGCCATGAAGGATGGAGCGCCAGAAGCTGACGATTTTGTTCATGAGTTGAAGCTGGCCAATCGTGGTGAATTATTCAACGTCAGAGCCGTTGTACTGAGCCGAAGACCTTAATCTAACGTGGCTCTCTAGTTGGCAATGGTTTTTGTGGATCTGCCACGAGCTCCACATACCTGGTATGGTGCCGGACAATTGCTGGAGCTGGCAGTGCTGCACTGTTGCAGGGCAGTACATGCATCATCGAGTTCATCATTCCTGTCAGAGAGAACAGCAGCTGCCTGGTCGACTATGTCAAGTTTGTCGAAAGCGCTTATGCTTTCTCTCTCGCCATCGGCCCAGTTCTAGCAGGAGTAACCGTCGATTACTTGGGCTGGAGATGGTGTTTCTGGATCAATGGCATAGCCGGAACACTTCTTTTCATCCTAGTAGCGGCGCTCTTCTGTCGATGTTCTACCCAACAAGTCCAGTGCAAGCCCTCAATCACCGACAGACTAAGGAGCCTGGACTATCTCGGCCTGCTTTCGTTCTCCGGAGCTATATTCTGCTTGCTACTTGCTCTACGTTGGGCGGGGCTGGAGCATGCATGGACATCAGTCACCATTCTCGGTTTGCTGTTCTCCTTTGTGTTCCTCCTCATTCTCCTCGTTTTTGTTGAATGGATCCAAGAGGATAGAGCCATGTTGCCTCCAATGACATTGCGTCGAGACGTACTCTGGTCTTCATTATTTCTCTTCTGCGCATGCGGTACTAGTGCGATGGTCAGTTGTGATGTTCCACAGGCACAAGGCAAAGTACTGACGTGCAATAGATGTCCCTTTACATTCCCTTCTTTTTTCAAGCTGGCCAGGGCACATCTGCCATAGTCAGTGGCATTCGAAATCTACCACTGGCGTTACCATCGATCGCTGTAATTGTCCTCGCTGTTGGTACATCTGCCTGCGGAAGACATTGTGTAAGTCGGCTTTCAGTCATTTTGAAGAATACGCTGAACATTGGTAGTTACCATACATGCTCGTTGGTCAGATCGTCACCACTTTGGGGCTCACGTTTTTCAGCACTCAAGGAGAAAGCAGCGACGCCGGAGTCTGGCTTGTACTTCTTAGTATCATCGGTTTTGGCCTCGGCATCACTACCCTGTTTCCGTACTTCATGCTCCGAGGAATATTTGAGTAAGTTTATCAACACAGAAACTACATATCAGTTTCTCTGATCGAACATAGGAACAAAGACCATGTCAAGGGACATCGTAAGTGCACTTTTTCCAAGACTCCAGCACATGTAGCACGGTTGCTGATCAACACCAGTGGTCATGACATTCTTTTCAAGGTTGGGTGGGTAAGTGGCTTGTTTCCAGTTCCTTCGTGTTTCCATTGGTTTGCTGACGTGATCCCTCAGCACAATAATTCCATCCGTGGCCCATAATGTCTTCATCAAACTGCTCGACAAAGAACTTGAGAGCAGTCTCAACCCAACGACTTTAGCGACTATTATCAAAGTAGGGGCAACTCGACTTGAGAGGCTGGCACTCGAAGCAGGCGATCTGGAACTTGTCAGAAAAGCTTTCCTGACTGCAGTTTCGCGGGTAACCTTCACGGGGCTGGCTGCTGCAATTGCGGCCATCTTCTTCATCCTGGCACTTTGGTTGAGTATGCTCGGCGTAAGGCAAAGACAAGAAGTCGAAAGAGCATGAGTCTTTACTAAAGGATGGAAGCATCAAAATGCTAGGGAGCAACGTGGTGGGCGATCTTGAAACGCGAATTTTGATGGGCATTCTGTGGGCGCGAATATTGGCGGGGGTGACGGATTTATGAAAGGCCATCGTCATGTAGAAAACACATGTATAGTATGCAATATACCCAGTAATTTTTGTTATGTCGCCACAACGTTTGGGACGCCTCAGCTAACGGAAATATGAGTATTGTGGTAAAACTTTTGGGGCAATTGTAAAGTGCGTTGATTGACAATCGCTTTTGCAACTTTCAATCAATTCATCAATCCACAACCGACACGTGGATCCTAGTAGACCATCGTCGGGGAACTTTTTCCACTACAGAATGATCTCCGGCGCTCTTGGAGGCTCGTTTATAATATTATGGGACCCCGGTGGCTGATGGAATTGAGTTGAAACTTATGCGTTGACGGGGGTAGCAACAGTCCATGTATGCTGAACTGAAAGCGGCTCTTCTGAAGTTGTTGGTTTGTGTGCCAAACTCTTGGTGTCTTGTCTCTGGGAGCCTTCGAGAGCTCAAAGGATTGGACTGATGATGGTAGATGAGGAAACAGGTTGCTCAACCCACTGAGTGCGCTCCAGCTGTCTTGTTGGATGAAGTTGAAGAACATGGAACAATGTGTCTGTGCTTAAGCTGGGTCGACTTCCAGACAACAAAAGCCACGGATACATGAACTCCATAGAACCCAAGAATGTCCAATAATTCAAGATGCTGACGTCTGGCTTCAAGTACACGCCAGTCTCTCGACTCTTGCTCATATTCGTGGTCGTTTCCGCCATTTTAGCGAGCATCACTGACACAAAGTACTACTTCTACATTCAAGTTGTGCCGCATATAAGGGTGTGGCACCAATTCTGGAGGATCTTGACCTGGCAGGTAAGTTCTAGAGCAATAACAACAATCTCCTAAGCAGTGCTGATAGTACAACAGCTATGCTACACGAATTCCACTGAAGTTCTCTTCGCCGCTTTGACTTTCTACAACTTGCGCATCGTGGAACGATTATGGGGAAGTAGGAAGTTCGCTGTAGGTCGTGTTGATGCGTGTTACAGATGAGACGTGAAACTGAATTGAATGCGCTCTAGTCCTTCCTCCTTGTCATCCTGCCGTATACCATCTTCCTGCCACCACTCCTTCTCGCCCTCGTGCTCCGTCCTTTGTCCTTCGGGAACTTCAATTATCTTCCCGCAGGTCCAACCTCGATTCTCTTTGCGATCCTCGCACAATACCATGCCGCGATACCGTCCACATATCGCTACAGCGTCGGGATGGCAAGACCTACAACTGGCTCCTCGACAATCACCTCCAATCCAACAACCACTCAAACCGCAGCGGCACAGTTCACAGCCATGAGAAACAGTACAATCGCGTTCACTTCAAAGACGATATATTACATGTTTGCGATTCAGTTGGCGCTATCACAATTTCCGAGTTCGATACTCCCGGCAGCCGTGGGATGGACAGTGGGATATGCATACCGGAATGAAGTGCTTCCCGCCACATCGTGGCGCGTGCCGTCTTGGGTTGTCGGGCAGAAGAGCAAAAGACCCAACGTGGAGGCATTGCGAAGGAGACTGGAAGGAGAAGACATAGCGGACAATGACCAGAATGGCGTCGTCGGGACTGGACTGGCTCAAATATCAGAGATGTTCAACAGGAGGTGATTGTGTCGGACGACCAATGTGCTATGCTCACAAACACTGAACGGGATATGAAGAAAGCATAGCAAGTTTCTAGTTTGGAATGTACGACTACGAGCTGAAATGCCGAAATGAGCAGCTGCAATTCGGGAGTAAATTTCGTCTTCACAAAGCTCGCGAACAAAGCGAAGTGATGTTTGCCCTGTGCCGGAAGCGTTGAAGATATCGGGTGAGGATGTGAGATCTGTCTCCGGAAACAATGGATTCGAGACAAGCCAGCCCGTTCTTGTGCTCGATATTGTGAGCTTTGTTTTTCGCGTCGAATGAAACAATGGACCTCTTTCAATCCCACTCACTTGCAGAACGATTTATATTGGCTCATCGGGATATTGGATGTGAGCTGGTCGATATTTCCTAAGTAAGCAAGTCTTGGACGAAATGTCTTGTTTTAGTAGTCTGTTTTTGTGGCTTGCTGGTGTCGGAAAGCAGTCAGCAACGGCCAAAACAACCATCAACGATACTGAGAATGTTTTTCAGTTAGGAGGTCAACGCTGCTTCGCTGTGAAGATTCTTTTCCGATGCCAGGTGGGATGCGAACCGGAGTTCTTCAATGGAATACTACCGAAAACCGACGTCACCATGCAACAACAACTCGAAGTCGAATACAGTTTTAGAATATGTACTATTTATTAGTCCCGGACCTTTACATCAACGCCATGGGCGACCCAAACCCTCCAGAATCATCTGATTGCCATCGGAAAAGTTCGGTACGGTGCTCCCGCTGTCACGATTGAGCACCATCAGTTTCGTGTGCCATCCATCTCTGGCACACGAATCTACCCGACGTGACTCCGGTCGTGCGCAAACTCAATCAGCGCCGCCCTGTCTACGAACTCATGTATATGGCAACGACGACTTGCAACTCCAAGACAAACTCCAAGAAAGCGGCGTATGGTTATCAGAATTGGATCTGCGTTATCGCGAAAGTCGCTTGTTTGTCTTGCAGCTTCGGCTGTGGGATGAAATACCTGGCACATGGATCAGCCTTTTTCGGAGTGTAAACCCCGCGATCCTTTGTCGTCCTCGCTGCGGGTCTCTAAGTACGATTATTCGGACAGTGCTCTCGGAAGATTGGACCTTGTCATTGTTGTTTCAGAACCGGACAGATCGTCTCTACGATGGTGATAAAACATCCGGCTATGCACATGTCCCTGAGGTGTCTGAGGGAGGAGGTATACTGTACGCCATAGTGTACTGCGTAGTATGTTCGAAGAGGGGAAACAGAAACATGGATTGGACTTCCCGATAGCCTTGTCCCTACTACTGTTCAACGGCTTTGCGGATGTCAACTGATGGCCTTAGATTGATTGATGTGCCGCAGCGTCGGTACCTATCTACAAAGTACGGTGTAGAGAAACCTTGGCATACAGAGACCGGGCTCGATCACGATAATCACCACATATTAATATTGGCAGAGCAGAGTGATTGTATGACGGACAGGATGGGATGACGGGCAGGATGATGTGACAGACAGGATGAGATGACGGACATGGTGATAGGACAGACAGGATGAGATGACGGACATGGTGATATGACGGACATGGTGATATGACAGACAGGATGAGATGACAGACAGGATGAGATGACGGACATGGTGATATAACAATATGACAGACATGGTGATGGACAGCTCGCGTGGTGGGAGTCGCATTGGATTGGCTGCCCTGCATACCATCCGAAACGCACCAATGCTTCTTCTGCACTCTGCACTCTGTCTGCACTCTGCGGGACGATGGATAGCCTCAGCCCCTCGTGCTGTTCTCTTCACCCATCATTTGACCGACACCGTATTATTCCACCTTGGCCACCCACAATCACCTTCATGTCAAGTGGGCATGCCCGCAAGTAACTTGAAGTCCTCCGACTACGGCCGGATACTCTCTCTGGTCCTTGCCTTTCCCATCCCTGCTACGAGTCCCAAGTCCCAACCTCTTCGATTCCTAGGGCTTGGAGAGGCAATATATCTTTCGTGGCGGCGACGGCGCGCATCCATTTGCCCAACCGGACGGGCGGGAAGAGCCTTGAACAGGCTCCTAGCTTTCTAGCGCGTGGACCTGGACCTGCACCTGGTTTTGGCCCTGGTCCTGGCTGACTCCAAAATCCCGCTCAAGGCGGTATATCGGCCGTGCGTGGCATCGACCGTTTTTTCGCGACTGTTGCTCTGAGACACGTACTCGACTTCGTCGTTTCCACTCGCCAACTGCCAGTGCTGCACGACAACCGGACATCTCCATCGCGACGACAACTCCATCGCATTCACTCCGACTCACCCCTCCTTCAGAAACACTCCTATTTTTCTCGTTGCCATCTAATCTGCATACTATACCCTGCGTGGGCCACTTCCAGCGCCGTCTCCGACCACAATCGTATAATTACATACATGCATTCGACCTGCACCTAATTCTAGAGCGACTCTTCACCACGGTCCACCAGAGTCTTCTTCGTCTTGGATTTCATGGACTCGCCTATCCCATCCCTTTCTCGAACAGAAATATATCCAGGTTCGCGCCGCTTGCCCCCCGTCTTCGAGATCTGGGTCATATCCACGTCCATCTAGCGGTCTGCTCAAACGACAACCGACCAACCCCACAAATCAACTTGGGTTTGGTATTTTGCCAGCGCACGATGATATTTGTCCCTGAAGCAACACCTGTGTTTGGACAACATCGATTTTGCGTATAACAACTTTTTAGGATATACTTCTGAGTAACTTTGTCTATCCGTCTTTACAATTATCCCCTCGCTGACACCAGAAAACAGGTGAACGTAGCACATCAAAAACGACTGAGCTCAGTAGATCCACTCGTTACCATACAATATCCTGGACATAAACAAACACCAACACATCACTTCAAATACTGACCACGGATTGACTTTGACAACTCCGTCATGTCAGATCAGTATACTCCACCAGCTTCTCGAAGCTCAGTGTCCTCCCGGACTCGGCGATCGAGTACCACGCCGTCACAACGACCGAGGACATCTTCAGGGGAAATCCACCCTCAGTCGGACTTCCTGCGCAACGCATTGAGGGAAAAGAAAGGACTACCTCCACGATCGCAATCAACGACACCACGAAGAGCTAGGGCAAGCCTGGGGACTACGCAACCAAAAGGTGCGCACGATGAATGGATGCCTTCCTCTGATGACGAGCGCAAAGGTTTGCGCGCAAGCACCGGACGAAGACCGCAGAAGGCGCGAAGGGCTAGTGATGTTTGCACCATGAAGTCGTCCCTGTCCCCAAATGCGAACCTTGGACAGAGAGAAACAGGAAATAAATTGGACAAATTGCAAAAGGACAATTTCGATCTCAAATTGAAAATCACCATGCAACAGGAGCGAATGAATCAACTGCACGAGGAATTGGAACAAGCAATGAGCAGCGCTCATGGTCTCACTAACGCGGTGGAATTGTTGAGCAAGAGTATTGCTTCCACTGAGGAAGAGTTGGAGAGGACGCGCGCTTCGAATCAGGAAATCACGGAAATGAACGATGACCTGTTAAAAGAGCTGGAAGAACGCGACGAGGGGATCAAGTTAAGACAGCTGGCTATCGAAGAGGCGGCGGGCATTATCCAGACATTGGAGATTAAATGTGAGAAGTTGGAAAAAGTGGCTTTGCGGTCAGACGTGTCACAGAGACCTGGATCAGATTACTTTAGTGGAGATACTGAAGGGACGCCCCAAACGAAGGTTGCACCGTCGAAGCCGCTGGGGAATGTTACTCACTTGGGCGTGCTACCTACCCCTCCGGACTCGGACTACTTCAGCGCAGACACTTCGTCTAATCATACACCGAGGACTCCACGGGTCACCGATAAGGCTGCACAAATGGCGAGGGCGCAAGAGAAGGGGGCGCAATTCAATCGGGAGCTAGGACTTCAATCTGCTGCCTCGAAGGATTCGCTTTTGTCATCGTTCATCGACACACCCAGCCTGCCACCAGTGCCGGAACGTCTCTTACGTCGAAGGAGTCCAGTGCCAGGAGCACAACCGAAGGCCAATGTTCCGAAGGCCAATGTTCCACTCCAGCGAGCAATGACGACGATGGAGTCTAGCCGACAGGACAGATCATCCTGGGCACCCGACTCGCGCCAGCTACGCACTCTATTTGCTCAGGGCGAATTCGACCGGAGGATACATGCCTCCACGCCGCTGCCGCGTACCAGCACTACTCCTTCTGTGACAATCGGTAGTGCTTCGTCTTCGAACGAGGAGATACTAAGCCCAACAATGTCCCACACTCAGCTACTACGCTCGCCATCAGTCGTGTCTGATCCAACAGCAACGCCGTCCCAGAAACTACACCGGGCCCGAAATGTGGCGCCAATCCAGCAACAACAGCCTCCCATCATTCCAGTTCGAACACCGGTCAATTACAATAATTGGCCTCGAAAATATCCAGAGTGGCCGCCATCGCTCGGTCTACGACATCGAGACATCCTTTTCCACGGCGATGGAGTAACTGAGATATTTCCAGCGTGCACTCCTGAAGTCGCACCACTTTCTCATCTGAGAAGCTCGTCTGTGACGCCGACAGATACGCTCGGACTGCCATCGCCAACGCATGGAGGTTCAATTGGTGTCGGCGTTACCACTACTCCTCCATCGGCACCAACTGGGCTTGTCAAGAAGGCTTTCTCGCATAGGCTTAGTGCTAGCCTCCGTGTTGGGAGGCCGGGACAAACGGAGAGGAGGAAGACGACTCTAAGGTGATTTTCTATGGTTTGGCAGCTGCTTATTCCTAGTGTTTATTACTATAATACTAGTATTCCTCTAAGTTCTAGTACACGAAGTCATCTTGCCCATGAATTCAGTATGGTGGGAAGCACTCGAAGCCGACAATCGACTTAATTCAAATTCAATGCATCGAAACACCTTGTGCGACGTCGTGATTCCACGGTTGCATGCCGTTGAGGGGATCTGACCCCCTAAATTCTAGGCGGGTGTAGAAACAAAATAAGTTGGGTGTAGAAATAAGAGGATTGGGGGTAGATTTAGTGTCCGCCTTTAGTTTTAGGGAACTGTTGATTATTTGGATTGCGCATTTTATCTCCGCTTTGTTTTACGTTTCCTGGGGATATGGAAATTTTGGTATGAGCAAGTTTTTGTAGAGAGGAGGGGAGGAGCAATCAACCTATTTTCGTCGGGCCCGAGTTCTTAAAAAGAAAGTTTGCGTAATCTTTCGAGGCTTCTTGGAATGATAGCGACGAGTCATGTGAGTTCTTCAGTCATGACAGTTCCAGGCTTTAAGCAACGAATGTATTGCGAATAGGAGCAGTTACATCCTCTTTCTCAACGCTCTCGATGATCATGTAGAAGGCTATACAGTCGATCACCAACGGCTTGTAGTTTCGTCGGAAAATTTCATTCGCAATGCTAATCGGAACCGTCAAAATAATAATGCCTTGTCTGTCTAGTCGGCCTGTTACTTTCTTCATGGATTCCCTTCATGCTCGGTCGAGTATCACCCACCATTCACAAGTACACACAGCGGCTAGATGTGAAAACACATGTCGAAGGGCGGTTCGATTCATATATCTTGTCGAGGCTAGATCTGACTACAAATCTGCATTCAATCCTCTTCTATATCCTTCGCTGAAACTGAAAATGTTTCTCCCAGACGTAATTATTTACTCGTCCTCGATGAACCCGAGGTACCTTTAGGAACTAGGTAGGTAACCGTTAGCGCCGCAGCACAAGACACTCCATCAAACACTGGAACGTTTAAGGGGAGAAAAAAGGGGCAGAGAAAAATAGGGACTGTAGCCCTTGGCTACCTAGATCTCTATAAAGAAGTTTTCCTACTTTTAACTAGGATTAGAGTCCTTATTCTTATTTAAAAGATTATTAATTCCTAGATCTTTAAAGAGAAGTTTTCCTACTTTTAACTAGAATTGGAGTCCCTATTCTTATTTAGAAGATTATTAGTTCCTAGGGCTCTTATCGCTCCTATTAAATATAGCTCGAATATAAAGTAGGAGTTTTCCTACTTTTAATTAAAATTGGACAACGGCTATTATATTAGGCGGATACTAAATCTACCCCTAATCCGCTTATTTCTACCCCCAACCTATCTTATTTCTACCCCCGCCTAGAATTTAGGGGGGATCCCCTATTTTATAGGCGCCCAAGTCACTTCACGATTAATAATATCATAGTAGTTGCGCTATATTATATATTATACGGGTACTTAAAGCCGACTATATATAATAGCGCTAGGCTATAGTTAGATAATATACAAATCCAAACTATATAGCAAACGACTTATCGACCTACTAATACTATAATTATATATAGATTAAGCTAAATAGCTATAATACGATATAGTCGTATACGATTTAGGCGGTCTAACCGCCTAGATTATAGTAGAACCTACTAATACTATAATTATATATAAATTGAGCTAAATAGCTGCAATGCGATATTGTAGTAGGGTCTACTGATATCTTATTTATACGTGGATTCACTACTATAGCGCAACCACCATGACATCATTGATCGTGAAGTGACTTGGGCGCCTATGAAATAGGGGATCCCCTCCCTAAATTCCAGGCGGGGGTAGAAATAAGACAAGTTGGGGGTAGAATTAAGGACATTGGGGGTAGATTTAGTGTCCACCTTATATTAGACGGAGTAGCTAAATAAATGGACGAAGCGACTCTGGTGGTGGACAGATGGATTCTGGCGTTGGACGGAGCGACCTCGTGCAACATTTCGCCGGTAACATAAGTCAAGTGCCAATCGATGTGAAGAAGAGTCAAGATGTGAGCGCGGACTTGAAGATGTAGATTGTCGGCAACATTGGGATCTGAGCCAGTTGCCCCGTACGACAAATGTCTACGATGCCTGCCCCATCAACTCAACTCATCATATCCCGCCCTCTTCAACCTCTCTTCCCACTGAACTCTCAGCTCCTCCATCCTCTTCCAACACTCCCTTGCAGTCTCCTCGAAATCGTTCTTCTCCTCCTCGTCCCTGATAGCGACACCATTACCATCACACCACCCCTCAACCTCGCTCTTCTTAACCCTTTCATTTCCTATCCAATTGACTGCACTTCCCCATTTCACCGCTCGCCTCGTCCTGCCTTGCGCATCGATTTGTTTGCTTTTTCCAACACCAGTCTCTTTGTCCGCGCTCGTGTCGGGTGAGGCCTCCATCTCGTTCAGCGTACTCTGCTCAGTCAGAGCAAGCCATGTCATACTAGTAGCAGCTGGGTACGCAGTGGTGGTATGCCATGGACTGCCGCAAAGACGAGAAATGTAGAAGACACCCGTCCAAAGATATATGAGGATCCAATGGATGGGCATAATACCTGTTACACACATTCCTGGGTGTGAGAGGTACATTTTGGGTCTCACCATTTCTGCCTCTGACTGTGACGATTGCGACTGTTGTAATTGTGAAGGTGGAAGTGTATCGATGCGATTCCTGCTCGAGGAGCGCAGGGAGGCTTTGCGAGGAGTAAGGTCTTCCCAACTTGCCGAAAGGCCTGGAGAGGGAGGTTTGGAGGACGTCGAGAAGAATGATTTCGTGTAAGGAGAAGTCGAGGGTAGATCCGCAGACAGCGCAAGTAAATCCGTCAATCTCTTACTAGACTCATACGCGATTTTTGTCTCCAATCCCTGGAAATCCTCCATGCTAAATGTCCTCTTATACGCCTCCAGTGTACTAACCCAAATCACTCTTCCAGACTCTCCACCTTTTACTCTACTCAAAACAGGCATAAGATAATGAGTGAGAAGATAATGTCCAAACAAATTCGCACAAAACACCTCCCCAATCTTCGGCTCCTCCTCTCCCTTCCCACCCTCAGCCAAAGACGGAACCTGCTTCTTGGTAACCCACCCAACAGCCCCAATCTTATACTTCGGCTCCGTCAGAAAATGCAACCCCTCAGTAAAAAACTGTTTCGCAGCTCCCAAAAAGTCAACACCAAGCCATCCCCCAATTCCAGCATTGCAAACCAACACATCAATCCTCTCGTATAAACTCTTAATCCTCTTGCCAGCCCTCTGCACACTGAGTATGGAATTCAAATCAACAAGTTCAGGCGTGACGACTACTCTCTTCCCAATCTCTCGCTCCAGAATATCCATTGCCACCCTCGGCGCACCAGAAGATTCGTTCCTCACATATTGTGCCACATGTTTTCGCAATCCGAGTTCGGTATCGTCTGCTTTGGATTGGCCGCGCGTGGTGGGAATCAGGTGGAGAGTATGTGTGGAAGGACGAGTAGGGAGGAATTCGTCGATGAGACGGCAGCAGATTGCAAAGCCAAGGCCGCTGCGGATATACATTAGCTAGCTAGCTTTTTTGATCTACATTGTCGAGACAGATGGATCGTTTGTACCTGTTTGCGCCGGTGACAACGATATAGGTTGTTGTGGCTGGGTCCGAGGGGCTTGCTGGCGATGCCATTTGAAGATAGGTTACAGGGCGCGTTCAAGCTTTATGACGCGGCTGACCTCGAAGATTTGATTGAGCAATGGTTAAGAGTTGAAATGGCAGTTGTAACAAAACGTGATTGTTCGAGAGTTGGGGATGCTTTTATTATAATTCAGGACAGAATAGAAGAGAGAATGCTGGGTGCAGCTCAACTGGCCGCAACGCATTGGCCGCATTATTAACGCCCTGGCCGCATTTAAAGCGGTCAGTAATCACACTCGTGTCTCGCTTGTCGATGTAATCACGGTCCTGCCACCAAAACTTGGCGTGCAGATTCCGGCACGGAGACTTGCGCATGAGCCGAACCCCATAATCCTGTGAAGTTTATCTCATAAATCAGACTCTCTGGTTTTGTTTTCGTTGCTTCAAGTGTTACTTCAAGTTTTGTTGGGGTTGCACAGCCACAGCTGCAGCGGCTTTAGCTTTTTATCTACTTATACCCACTTATACCTACTTTTTAACGTATTCTAACCAATTAGAGGCGTAGGAAGCAGAAAACAGCCAGAGAGTCTAAGTAAAAATGGTCATACGTTATAAGTACTATCGTTTATTTCTCTCTCTCTTCTTCTTTTCTTAACCCTTAACGCACAACTCTTAAGATATAAAGATAAGAGTTAGTATACTAGGTAAAGAAGATAGGAGGAATAGATAGGTATAGAAATAAGTAAGAAAAACGCGTTATTTTTAAGCTTCTTTTTTCTTTCTTACGCGTCTCTCTCTTTTTTACTCTTTCTCTTCTTCTTTTCTTAACCCTTAACGCACAACTCTTAAGATAGAAAGTTAAGAATAGGTAAGATAGTAGATAAGGAAGGTAAGAGAAGAAGATATAAGTTAAAAAAATTAAGAAAAAAGGTCTTTTTCCTCTCTCTTTTTCTATTTTCTTATTACTCTCTTTTTCTACTCTCTACCTAAGTATCTTCCACCCCCTATATAAAGAAAGTAAATAGTATCACCCGTAGATATATAGCTATCTAAAGGGCGTTTAAAATCTTAGATCTAAATATTAAGTATAACTTTTTTATACATGGGGGTAGGAAATGAACGATAAGAGACGACTAGCGAGTAGAAAATAGAGCGTATAGAAAAGCTATCTAGTCTCTCTATTCTATAAAAGGCTCTTTCTAACGTAGTTATATAGATATAGAAATACTAAATAAAGAGATTTACCGTGGCGGATTTTTAATAACTATCGTAGTTAACCTTTTATCGTAGAAAGAGTCTAAGAATCGTAATTTCAAAAACCGTACGAAAAACGATAGACACGTAAATAGCGCCCATTCTTGCTCAGACCCTACTATTATGCCATTCTAGGGTAGGGCTATACTAGGGTTATAATTAGCTAGAATTAATTGAAATTAATATTAAAATTGACTACGCTACGGAACATCAAAAAACCACGAAAACAACAATGGTAACGTCTGATTTATGAGGCAATGTGAAGTCAACATTATCGTATATATAACCTTTTTTGGTGTTGAGTTCAATTATGCCTCAGCGCCCTGACACTTCGAAGCCCTCCGACGTCTCCGCCATCATGCGCCACGATCTTTTGTTTTACTGCTGGAGCACTTGGCTCGAGTGGCATGTATAGAGACTTAGGAACTAGTAGAGTTTCACACGAGAATACCTAAGGACTACTATGATTCTGGTAAGAAACTATAGAAACTCCTAAAATCAATCCTATGCAGCGTTCATTTGTTCTCCTCATCATAGACCTGCCACCACGACTCTCACTCTTAGCGGGTCTGGAGGTGGATTGGGTAATTCTCCTTCGAATAAGATTTGCGAACCTCGTCCTGCTCATCCTGCTCATCCTGCCCGTCCTGCCACCAGCCTTCGGATAAGATTTGCGAACCTCGTCCTACTCGTCCTGCTACCAGCTTTCCTCCTTCGGATAAGACTTGCGAACCTCGTCCTACCTTCTTCTACCACGGATGGATTGGGTAATCTTCCTTCGGATAAGACTTGCGAACCTCGTGGATTGGGTAGTCTTCCTTCGGATAAGATTTGCGAACCTCGTCGTACGTGGTCAATCTATCGTCGAGTTAGCATGTTCCTTCTCTTCGCGATATGATTAAGATACTGGTAATGCATACACAGTGTCATAGTCTGGAATGCTGTCGAATTGGTTGAGGCGGGCGCCCAGCTACAATATCGTAGTCTGGAATGCCGTCGAATTGGTTGCTACTTGAGGACTTTGAGAGGCGTCCAGCTACAACATCGTAGTCTGGCATGCCGTCGATTTGGTTGCCACTTGAGGACTTTGAGAGGTGCCCAGATACAATATCGGAGTCTGGAATGCCGTCGTAGTCTGGAATGCCGTCGGATTGATCACCCCTTGAGGACTTCGAGAGGCGCCCAGCTGGGTAATCTCTCCTGTGATGTGTGCCTGTTAATTTCTCGCATCTAGCTGGGTGTTCTCTCCTGTGATCGCAATAGTCACTCCGTCCAACACAATAGCCACACCGTCCATCAGCCTCTCTGTCGAGCTCAGAGTATGTCCAACAAGTATGATACCACTGACATCCTCGGACTCATTGCGTGCCTCACCTGGTCTTGCCTCAATGTTCCGACATGGATCAATCTTCGCTTTCGAACGCTCTTTCCTTCATTTGATCATGCTGCTGCAGGTGGGCTCTTTTCTAAGCTTGGAATCACAGCCGTGGACGGTCTGTATGAAGTCATCCAGTCTAGCACGGCTCCTACCATCGACAATCTCATCCTGCTCATCCTGCTCATCCTCCTTCGAATCTCATCCTGCTCATCCTGCCGTAAAAGGTCTACTATGAGGAGAACAAATCAAAGGACGAGCAGGATGAGCAGGCTGTTTCTTGATCTCCAGAAGCGGATCGAAAAGGAGTGTGATGATTGCCCTTTGTGAGCCATCCTGTCAATTTGTTGCTATTATTCTTAATAGGAGCTTTATCGCTGAAGTTTTTCTGCTTAGAGAGGATAGAATAACGCGAGGTTTATGGTGTAAGGAAGATTACGACTTTAAAATCGTCTATTAATATTAGATAGTAGTAAGGAAATAAGAAAAATAGGAAACACCTTTTACTATAGTATCCTTCACAGCACCCTTTTTTGCTTTACCCTTTCTCTATGCCCTCTCATTTTTCGCTTTACCCTTTCTCTGTGCCCTCTCATTCCCTTCGCGTAGCTTAGGCAGCACGTAAGGACAAATAGCTTCAATGATACGTGGGAGTGCTGGGTCGTTTTTCCGGAGCAGCCACGACTCTAGCAGCTCGTTGAATGGGAGAGTCTCGTGAACATTACGGGGTCGATTTGGGTACCTTTCTGCCACTACGTCTGGAGGTGGATTGGGTAATCCTCCTTTGATTTGTTCTCCTCATAGTAGACCTACCACCTGCCACCACGTCTCTCGGGTTTAGAGGTGGATTGGGTCTAGAGGTAGACTAGGTCTAGAGGTAGATTAGGTCTGGAGGTGGATTGGGTAATCCTCCTTTAATTTATTCTCCTTATAGTAGACCTGCTACCTGCCACCACGTCTCTCGGGTCTGGAGGTCGATTGGGTAATCCTCCTTCGGATAGTCCGTCCTGTCGTTACCTTGCTCTTCTTCCTCAAACTTGACCTTCTTGGTAGATGGTTCGCTGAAGTCACCGGATGAACACTTGCCGCTCTTCTATTTATCATTTGTCTCTTTCTCGTCGCCCTTCTCTTGTCCTAAGCTCTTCTTACTTTCCTTCTTAACCTTCGACTTGTTGTCCTTGTCGACTGGTGGCTATACCTTGTAGGGGAGTGGTATTGAGACAACTAGTAGGATAACTGTATTGCCGCAGTTGTCGTGTATATCGTTATAGACTATCTGAAGGATGTCACGGTAGTTGGCAATATCGCTCGTATCGTCCTGCTCGTGCCGCCCTGCCAACAGCCTAATTTCGGTTTCTAGATCTCTATAAAGAAGTTTTCCTACTTTTAACTAGAATTAGAGTCCTCATTCTTATTTAAAAGATTATCGGTTCCTAGATCTTTATAAAGAAGTTTTCTTACCTTTAACTAGAGTTAGAGTCCTTATTCTCGTTTAAAAGATTATTAGTTCCTAGGTCTCTTATCGCTCCTGTCGGATAAGGTTTAAATTTAGATTAGGAGTTTTCCTACTCTTAACTAAAATTAGAGAACGGCTATTGTGTTAGACGGAGTGGCTGAATCGATGGACTGAGTGGCTGAATCTCTTGCGTACCACAGAGAAGCTCTTGCGTTGGGCAGAGTTGGGAGTGGACAGTGAGTGAGGACTTGCGCTGAAAGAGTTGTAGTGACTTGGACAGAGTGGATCTTGCTTTGAAACTGAACGACTCTTGCTTGGACAGCACAAGTCTTGCGGTCAATGAAGTCGCTGAGTGAGTGAGTCCAGTGAGTCCAGGCTGTCGAAAGAGCGGCTTCTTGCGTTGCTGAGTGTGGGAGCTCTTGCGTTGCTGATACGGAGCTCTTGCGTCGTGAGTTTGTCTTGCGTTGAAGTGTGTGAAGAGTCGAGCTGGGAAATGGTTGGGAAGAGACAGAACCCCGAGATGCATTGGTGACGACCGGTTTATGACGACCGTCCATGACGGTGAGACCACCAAGCTTAGAAGGAGCTTGCTCACCGTCGACTTGTTGTTGTTGGCGACTTCCTAAATTCCAAAAGGAGAAGGCGTGACCTGTGCACACCATCCAAAGACCGAAACGTCGAACCATGAAAAAAAATGATTTTTTTTGAAGAATAATCTTTCAAATGAGAATAGGAATTCAATTCTAGTTAAAATAGGAAAACTTCTCTCTAAAGATGTAGGGCCCGATAATCTTTTGGAACGAGAATAAGGACTATAATTCTAGTTGAATGATATAGGAAGGCGGATACTAAATCTGCCCCCAACCCTCTTAAATCCGCCCCCAACTTTTTTTATTTCTGCCCCCGCCTAGAATCTAGGGGGGTAGCCCCTATTGTTCAGGCGCTTAAGTTATTTCACGATTAATAATATTATAGTAGTAAATCCACGTATAAATATAGCTATTTAGCTTAAGCTATACGTAAAGAAGGTATTAGTAGACCCTACTATAATCTAGGCGGTTAGACCGCCTAAATCGTATACGACCGTGTTGTATTATAGCTATTTAACTTAATCCGTATCGTATTATAGCTATTTGACTTAATTATTATAGTATTAGTAGACTCTACTATAATCTAGGCGGTTAGACCGTCTAGATCGCGTATAACTATATTACTAGCCGTCTTATTATATTCAAATTAAGCCGTTTTAATACGTTTGTTTTACGTTCAAATTTGAGCCGTTTTGCGTTCAAATTAAGCCGTTTTTTAAGTAGCCTTAGTATAGTTTTAAGCTGTTAATTAAGCTATTACGTTCAATTAAATAGTTAAGTTGATTACTATATACTATATATACTTATATAACTTGCTAGTACTATCGTATTCGTATAACCTTGTAATTATATATTAGTAAGGCCCGTAGTACAAATTTTATATTTACTAATAGCTTAGCCCTTACTAATATACGATTACGAGGTCAACTTATACCTTTACTAATAGCTTAGCTATACTAATATACGACTACGAGGTTATACGAATACGATAGTACTAGCAAGTTACGCAAGTATATACGGTAGTTTAGATTTGTATATTATCTAAATATAGCCTAGCGCTATCTATATAGTTATAGTCGGCTTTAAGTACTTCCTTATAACTACTATAATATCATTGATCGTGAAATGACTTAAGCGCCTGAACAATAGGGGCTACCCCCCTAGATTCTAGGCGGGGGCAGAAATAAAAAAAGTTGGGGGCAGAAATAAAGACATTGGGGGCAGATTTAGTGTCCGCCTATAAGAAAAGTCCTAGCGAGCTTTATTTCGGAAAAAGCCGGAAGTGTTAAAGGATGGTGCAAAGAGGGAAGATCAGGAAGCAAGGTGGAAATCTGGTTCGATTATAGGGAATCAATTCTTGAGCAAGTGTTCTAACTAAGATCCATAACAAACAGTCGTGGATCTACTGGTAAACTTTTCCACCTGCCATCATCAAATCATTCATGCCATTCAATATGCATCCATTTAACTGAAATGGGGATCGTAAACAAATCCCATGCAACTACCGACTTGTCCGTACGGCAGCAATTCCCAAAACTCCGAAACCTGCCACCCAGCAAAACCGATTTCTTTCGCAAAGTGTGAAAAGGAGGTGAACCATGTTCAGAGAGCCGCAATATCGATGCACCCAAAGTTAATTGTTTAATCAACCTCCTCCACGGTTGGACCATCATCGTGGCCAGCACCTCCGGCAGCACCACCTGGAGCACCACCTGGGAAGCCACCTGGTCCACCAGGCATACCGCCTGGCATTCCACCCTCTGAAGAATTGTTAGTATTTTGACTACTAGGTGAGAAAGTATTGGGGGAAAACTCACCACCGCCAGCACCGTAAAACTTCATCATGATTGGGTTGGCAACACTCTCAAGTTCCTTCTGTTGAGCTTCATACTCTTCCTTGGTGGCAGTCTGGTTATCGTCCAACCAGGCAACAGTCTTGTCGATCTCAGCCTTGAGTGACTCCTTGTCGGAGGCCTCCAACTTCTCGTCGACCTTGCTGTCAGAGAGGGTGTTTCGGAGTGAGTAGGCGTACGACTCAAGACCGTTCTTGGCACCGATGCGAGCAGACTCCAGCTCATCCTCGGCCTTGTACTTCTCGGCCTCAGCCAGCATGCGCTCGATGTCCTCCTTGGAAAGACGGCCTTTGTCGTTGGTGATGACAATCTTGTTGGACTTGCCAGTACCCTTCTCAACTGCGGAGACGTTCATGATACCGTTGGCGTCGATGTCGAAGGTGACCTCGATTTGAGGAACACCGCGAGGCGCTGGTGGGATCCCAGTGAGTTCGAATTTTCCGAGCAGGTTGCTAAAAAGACTAGTCAGTATTTGCGATTCTGCAAACAATTGATTGGTGACTATGGATAACATTTCGATCTTTTGGCCTGGTAGTTGCACACCAAGTTTGGGAAGGTGCACCTGTGGTGGGCTACTTCCTCAACTCCAAAAGAGGAAATTGTGCCCCGTGCATACCATCCAAAGATCGAAACATCGAACAACGAAAAAATGAAAATTTTTGAAAATTGAAGTGAAAGAAATTCGAAATCAATAGGGAATTACTCAACTTGTTTGCAGTCCTCGCTCGTTCGCCTTCGAACACTTGGATCAATACACCTGGCTGGTTGTCTGAGAATGTAGAGAACACCTCGGACTTCTTGGTTGGAATGGTGGTGTTGCGCTTGATGAGAGCAGTCATGACACCACCGGCAGTCTCGATTCCCATGGACAATGGGGCGACATCGAGGAGCAAGATCTCGTTGGTGGACTTGCTGGAAGTGTCACCAGACAGAATGGCAGCCTGAACGGCGGCACCGTAAGCGACGGCCTCGTCGGGGTTGATGGACTTGTTTGGCTCCTTGCCGTTGAAAAAATCGGAGACAAGCTTCTGAATCTTGGGAATACGGGTGGAACCACCGACGAGAACAATCTCGTGAACAGAGGACTTGTCGATCTTGGCGTCGCGGAGAACACGCTCGACTGGCTCCATGGTGGAGCGGAAGAGGTCCTGGCACAACTCCTCAAAACGGGCCCGGGTGATCGAAGTGTAGAAGTCGATGCCCTCGTAGAGAGAGTCAATCTCAATGGATGTCTGGGCGGAGCTGGAGAGAGTTCGCTTGGCCCGCTCGCAAGCAGTTCGGAGACGACGTAGGGCACGAGCGTTGGATGTAAGATCCTTCTTGTGCTGTGACGGGGTTAGCAAGCTGATTGACTGAAAAGAAGAGGGGAGATAGTTACCTTGCGCTTGAATTCGTTGACGAAGTGGTTGACAAGACGGTTGTCGAAGTCTTCACCACCCAAATGGGTGTCACCGGCAGTGGACTTAACCTCGAAGATACCCTCCTCAATAGTCAAGAGAGACACATCGAAGGTTCCTCCACCGAGATCGAAGATGAGCACGTTACGCTCACCAGTGGCCTTCTTGTCGAGACCATAGGCAATAGCGGCGGCTGTAGGCTCGTTGATAATACGGAGGACGTTGAGGCCAGCAATAAGACCGGCATCCTTTGTGGCTTGTCGCTGCGAGTCGTTGAAGTATGCTGGAACTGTGACGACGGCATTGTTGACGGTACCTCCGAGATATGATTCAGCGGTCTCTCGCATCTTGGTCAAGATCATGGAGGAGATCTCTTCTGGTGTGAAGGTCTTGGTCTCGCCCTTGAACTCAATCTCCACAACCGGCTTGCCGCCCTTGTCGACGACCTTGAATGGGAAGTGCTTCATGTCAGCCTGGACTTCAGCGTCCGCAAACTTGCGGCCGATGAGGCGTTTGGCGTCGAAGACTGTGTTGATGGGGTTCATGGCGACCTGGTTCTTCGCCGAGTCACCAATGAGACGTTCCGTGTCTGTGAAGGCAACGAAGGATGGTGTTGTGCGGTTACCCTGGTCGTTGGCAATGATTTCGATACGGTCATCTCTGAAGATTCCCACGCATGAGTACGTGGTACCCAAATCGATACCGATAGCTGGACCGGTAGACATGATGTGTGGTTGTGCGGGGTGGGTATGTGTATGTGTTTGTATGAGTGTGGGAGGGTGTGTGTAGCGGTGGAATTATTTCTCGGAGCTGAATGGGGTGCTCAGTGTGGTGAGAAAGTAGTTGTTGTGGTTGGAAGTGAGGACTAGGAAAGGTGCGGGCGGATTGAC
Organism: Venturia aucupariae; assembly: GCA_003693225.1. Taxonomy (NCBI): domain Eukaryota; kingdom Fungi; phylum Ascomycota; class Dothideomycetes; order Venturiales; family Venturiaceae; genus Venturia; species Venturia aucupariae. The sequence continues at coordinate 282,949 of QWZN01000026.1, read as the reverse complement.
CTTAAATCTGGCTGAGTTTTTCTCGATGGAATGTTCCAGAGGATTTTGGAGCTCGGACGTGGTGGATGGAATCTTCTAGCTATGACTTCATTGGAGCCTCGCCTCGCTGAAACAACAAAACAACACGCGAACACGCATGAAGCTTCCGGTCATATCCAGATTGCGCGAGAATCGCCTACTCCGATCACCTACCCAGGTAGTACTCAAATAACAAAGGCCGTCTTCCCAACCTGTCTGTCCTCCTCAGCGGGCCTCCAGAAAAACGCTCAAGGGCATCCCGCCCCGCTATCCAGCCTTCAGGCATCAACACGGCACCAACGGCTTGCCACCTTCATAAAAATTCAGCCTGATGTCTTGTTCCTCATTCTTCCAGCCTCATCCGGAACGCTCGCCTGACAAAGAAGTCCGAGGTGGGGCTCTTGTGGCCTTTGAGTGGTGCCCGTGGTATACCGCTGCCACCTTTATTTGCGTGCGGTTCACGGTTTGGAACGGTGATGAGCACGGCCACCTGCATTTCTTTGACTCAACGAGGAATTCGCAACTTCACAGCTTCTAATCAAGCCAGCACTGTCCTTGCTTACGGTGTGATTTGATGAGACTCTGAGCTGGTTGCTACGCTACTACATAGCGGAAGGTGGATCAATTCATCCTCGTAAATCATAAACCGGGGTATCTGCAACATCTTCCCTTCTCATTATCATTCTTGTTCTCGCTCTCACCAGTCCAGTCGCCGATTATCCCTAAGGCTTCCATCTCCAAGCAGGATGTTGCCAATCCATATCCTGGATTTGCTTCACACTCTTGCCCTCTAATTCCGCATCCACATCCCTCAGCTCCCTCTTCTTATTATCCCTCACCATCCACAAAAGCAGCAATATACTAAGGAGAAGAATGCAGGAGCTCGTAGCAAGATTCAATCCATTCCCAATGTGATAATTTGGGCCGTCGAATGGTAGGAAAGCCCATGTTGAGATTAAACCGCCAATGTTGCCGAACATGACTGTTAAGCCAATAGCTGAGGAGCGGGCTGTGTCGGAGACGACGTTGGCAGACCTGGGAATACGGTTAGTGCGTCGAAAATGATAAACAAGAGGGATACTTACGCATGGGCGTTGCAGAGGGCGCCAAAGGAAAAGGCGCCGGAGGTGATGAGGAAGGTTGCGCCGTACCGGACTGAAGGTGCTTCAGAGGCGAGAAACATGATGTAGCCGATCATCATGAGTGGAGCGGAGATAATGAGATATATCAATCTTTTATCGGTCTTCCAGGCGGCAAATGGGATAGCAAGCGTGAAGAATGCTCCGACCTTTTCACGTCAGCGATGTCTTCTGTAATCCGGGAAGGGAGGACGCACGATGTAGGGAGGTACGGTGTGTAATTGCAGAAAGATGGTGGACTTCTTGGGATAAATTGTCTTCACGATTGTTGGCAGAAAGAAGGCAAGACCCTGGACAGTGACGTTATCCAGCAAGAAGATGAAGGCCGTGGCCATAGTAACAGGGCTGAAAATGCCTTTGATGATTTTAGGAGTGTCGAGCTTGTCGAGAACTTCGGTTGCTCCTACACGTTCCGACTTGATGCGTGCGATGGCAAGATCTTTCTCTTCTTGACTGAGCCATCTTGCGGTGGCAGGGCGATCGGTCAAGGTGAAGAAAGCGATCACAGATAGTCCGATGGTAATGATGCCTTCAATAGCCTGACAATAAACTTAGTAGTTATCTTTGTCGAAGCAACCTGTGCTTAAGACTCACGAATATCATCCTCCATTGTTTTAGACCACCGAAATGGCTGAGTTTAAGGATACCGCTAGCCAGCAAACCACCAAACGCGCCGGCTAGAGGAGCGCAAACGATGTAAAGCGCCAGGCGAAATGCAAGCTCGCTTCTTCGATACCATCTTGACATGTAGTATGCGATACCGGGAAGCATACCCGCCTCGAAAACTCCTATTTAGCGTTAGCTGGTAGCACGAACCAGTACATACAGGAGATATACCTAGAAGAAATCGAACTGCAGCCGCCTGACTGAAGTTATGTACAAAGGCCGTAACGATGGACATGATCCCAAAGCCCAAGGAGATGGCCGGAATATAATAACCAGGTCCAATGATTTTGCACAACATGTTCGATGGAATTTCGAATATGATGTACGAGATGTAGAAAACGCTTAGAACGGCATTATAATCGTAATTTTTAAGACCAAGATCCTTTTCGAAGCCAGCCAATTTGGCATTCCCGATATTTGAACGATCGATGAAGCAAAATAAGTAGAGGAGCGAGACCGTTGGGACGATGTAGAGGTCTATTTTCCATCGAAGTCTACTTTCGGCAGCGGGGTCGAAGTGAACGAGCGCATTACCGTATCTGACGAGGAAGGTAAGTAAATATTCATTTTATCAAGAGAAGTCCAGGAGACATACTTATCGGTTGCTCCAACGCCTCTCTCGGCAGCCTGGTGAGCCGTTTCTTCGCGAACAGCAACCCCTTTCCCATTGGCGAAGCTGCCAGAAGAGCGCTGGTCCGTGGAAGGATGAACCTCCTTCTCGATGCCTGACATCGTCAAAACGTAATGAAGAAGCTGACTCGCCGAGGTAAAGTTGTATGAATCGATTGCGTGAAAGAAAGGGTCTCCAGCGCAAAAGATAAGTAAAAATAGCAAGCAGTCCTGAGCGCAGATCTTATAGAACTAGAGCAACACAGACAGAGCTCCCTGCAGCGCCGGCCCGCCTAGGCAATGCAAATCCAGTAGCTCAAGAATCGTCTAGACACCAGCTTCCCCGGGACAGAGAAACGGGCAGGCCGAGCCCGTCCCGGTGTCCAACAACAAGTGAGACCAACCTTGAAAAGGTTATTTGCGGGGATTGCGTGCAGCTTGGTAAACAACTCCTGGCAGACTGGTCTTCCAGCCCAAGCGCCATCATTACGCGGTGAGGGGATGCAGATGCTGTGTGACCCCTCGTTACATGCATCAAGTTCCAAGGTGGCGCTTCGGATCAGAACCAGTCGTCTTGGCGATCAGGGTAGAAAACCGAATAGGATCACGATGTCCGAAGGCAAAGCTCTGGGAAGAAGTGTGTAAGTGTGGGGAACAGAGTGTGTAAAGAGGAGTCTAAGTGCGGTCGAGGACTGTGCTTCCATGGAGCTTCGCCGGGTTAACGGAATATAGTTAGACTGAAGAAATAGTCCGTGTCTTGATTTCCACTTGGAATATGGGGTGAACACCGAATGCGAAGGAGAGTATTAGTAAAGAGCATGTCAAAGCATGTAAACATTTATACTAAAATGAGCCTGTGTATTTCAAAGAATCAGCAAGTAGAGCAGGAACAGCGCAGGTAGCCGACACAACTACCTTAGCACATGCTGGATGAGTGCCATCTAGTACCTTGCCAAAAGCAACACAACTCCAGTCGTAGCATTTGCATATCGCTGGCATGTCTCGGAAAATCCGAGGGAAAGCAGGGTCATTCGGTTTCTGGCGATGCTTTGGTCGCAATCATATGTAACTGACCTGATTACAGAGCGGTTGTACAGCGGTTCAAGCAGAAAAAGAACAAGACTGCGATCTTACCAAAAGTCAGTCGATTCTGTCTCTTGTAACGTACGAAGGGCCCTGTTGTCCTGTAGAGCGTTAGTTCGAGTTGAACGAATATCAAAACGTTATCAAGATCTGTCATGGTGAAGAGACATCAATCCGAAATAGCGCATGGTATGAAAGAGAAGGAATATAAACGAACCAGTTCCGACGTAAAGATATGTCAATTCATGGGTATCAGTCAATCAATCCGGCCAGCTCTGTGGCCTTCTCCTTCCCGGACAACTCCAAAATAATATATGTACAAACACGGCCCTGCCACGAAAAGACGCAAAAAGAATGCCGCTCTGTAAAAACAGGTACCACCTATTCAGCAGCCTCATAACGCCACCCACGACGTGCATACTCCAATCAACCAACCCAGTCGTAACAGTACATCGCATCATCACAATGGCCCAACACACCTCATCGCCGAGTATCGTAGGGTCTTGAGCCTGGTGGTCGATTTTCTTCGCTGCTTAATGGCCAATTGCCTCTTCCATCTTGATACTGTCCAGGCTCTTCTCGATAATGACCTGAGCCCAGCTCATCGCCATACGGGCTGGGTTGTTGTAGGTTGATCTTTGGCACATTTTGTGTGTTGGAGAGCAACGCTGCACGATCATCACTGTCGTTTGTGTCCCTTCTTGGTGGCAGCGGTGGCCTTCCAGTCTCTTTGCCAAAGGCGTCAGTTATTCCAGCTCTTCCTCCACCGGTGAGACCTGTCTCTTGATACCCTGTCTGTATTTGCTCGAGTTTGACCGGTTCAGAACTCGCTCGGTGGTGCGCGTAACTGATGTCCTGTTCTCTTTTACGGGCTCCTACAAATAGCCACCTGAATCCTCTCGCGGAGGCCTTAACGACATCCCAGAGATTAAATGCCTCTAAAATAGCTTTCCATCCCATGAAACCGCCTTGATAGCTCGCTCCGGGGTTGTAGCGGAGGTCGTAAGGCTTATACGAGAAGGCGAAGATGTGAACAACGGCGAAGATTGACATTTCAACCGCTAAAAGGGCAGAAGGGATGCCGACTTGGATATCTGGTTCGGCAATTTTATCGGAAGGTTTAAGAACAGCACCGCCGGGCACGGAAGAAGACGCAAGGAAGGATATTACGAGCTGGAGCGAATGTCAGTCTTTGGCATTTACTCTCTCTAGAGTCGAAGATTGATATTTCAAACGAGTTTAGGAGGACGCGCACCAGGCCAATGAGTTTCGGGAGGAACTGAGAATACGTACACTTTGCCAAAAGGAGAAGAAAATGACGAGTTTGATGCAGAGCACCTTTAAGAAGGGTCTATGTTCGGCTAGGTCTGTCTTGAGCTGCAGGTAGAATTGGATCAGGCAATACATCGCGACTGTGACAGAAGCAGCTTCAAAGCACATAACCCAGACGTGAGCGAAGGCCGGGCTCAAAGAGGATTGACAGTAACGGCCGGAGAGCTGGGTTAACATGGCGACGAAGGTGAAAACGACGCGGATGAAGCAGTATTGGTAAACTCCTACGTAGATGATCTGTAGCCGTTAGCTGAAACGTATTTCTCAAGACAGCGTCCATCGTATTGCGGGATCGGAGAGGATAGATTTCTGACAGTCTTTGATGTTCGACTTGCCAAAAAAGTGATCTCGACGTCTGCTTTGACTTCGAGCTATTACACGTACGTTGAACCATGTCAATCCACTCCTCGGTATCCTAAATGCACCCTTATAATTCCCTCCTGAGCACTTCTGCAACCAAGGTATAGGCCAAACCCAATTCCTGGGCGTAACCTTCCGAAAATGGTTCTTCTGCTCCGTCAAAGTTGGTTCCAGGTAATGGCACAGCAAGGTGAAGAAACTCGCAATGGCGAATGCCTCGTAACAATCCCGCAGCACCTCCCAGTATATCGCATGTTTGTAAAAGACGTATGAGATCAAGGAGACGATGGCGTACACGGGTATCATAAATAGAATTCTGATAATGTGTTTCTGTTCCCACGGTTTGGAGTAATGGCGGGCATGCTGGAGCATGAGAAAGCCGGCGATGAGGGTTGCGATCGCGGAGAATATGGCGACTATGGCGAGGCCAAAGTGGTGAAATGTCCATCCTCTTCCAAAAGCTGTCCAGACAGGTGTTTCGGTCTTGACTGCAGGTTTGTTAGCAATGCGCTGAGAGATATACAATTCCTTTCGTACCAGCTTCATCACCAAGGTGGATAAGAGTATTGTTGCACGTCGGCCAAGGCATCGTCAAGCCGTTCGGGGTCTGTTCGCGTTGCGCTCGCGCTCTAGCAAGAGCCAAGAGTCTTGGGTGAAGAATATATCGTGTAGCAGCAGTCGTTGGTAAGACTTGGGCATGCGCATGCAGGTGGGCAATGAGGAGCGGCAGAAAAAGGCTTGCTCTCTACTCTTGCCTTGTGAAGGTCATCAGGGCTGATTGAGAAGAGGCGTGAAATGTGCAAAGAGGCAGCGCAGATTCAAGGGTCACAACACAGCCTCAGTCGTGGAGCTTGAACTCAATTTCTTCTGCAAGCAGTCTAGCTCGCCTGCGTTTCAGAGTAAGCTGAGCTTATCCACTCAGAGCTGACGAAACTCTCTGCTTGGGGTATGTTATTGACGCGTTATCCCCGCTGAGTGCAATTGAAACAAAGCATCATCATCGCGGTCACTCATCACCCGTCACCTCTTTCTATTCACGATCACAACAACATAGGGTCACGAAACAAGCCATTCCTCCATCAACGTTTGGCATAAATGACATCTTTTGTCTGTCTATTCGCTTAACCAATTGCTATTTCAAACACCCAAACACCATCCTTGTTCAGTCCTCCGGCGGCTGCAAATTGACCTTCCCAAAACACAAAACCCATCCATAAGCTTTTTTAGCATATTTCTCAACTCCAAATATGATGCTAAAACATAGTCCCGACCCGTCCCGAAGCTTTAAGCCGCTGAGGCAACAGGTGTTGGAGAGATCATCCCAGTGCCGTACCCTTGGAAGTCTGGCAAACCTGGGTGCACGCCAACACGATCCTTGGCCAAAAGGTCGACCAACAATGGAGATGGCTTGTTGTCTTGCTCAGAGAAAATTGCTTGTGTCTGCTTGTACTTCGCAACATTGTCAATGTATGAATCAAACAGGAATGCGGAGTCAAGTGGACCACCCTTCGCTTCTGGATGGAATTGTGCGGAGAAGATCGGACGGGATTTGTGGATCATGCCTTCGTTGCTGGAGTCATTAAGGTTGACAAAGTACTCCTTCCAATCAGGAGGCAGAGTCGTGGTGTCAACTGCGTATCCGTGGTTTTGTGAAGTGATGTGGCACTTTCCAGTAGTCAAGTCGAGGGCTGGAATGTTATGGGCACGGTTGCCGTACTTGAGTTTGATGGTGCGAGCACCAGCAGCGAGAGCAAGCAATTGATGACCCATACAAATTCCCATGATTGGGATTTGGCTAGACTCCATAAGCTTTCGCAAGTTATAAACTGTCTCCTGGCAATGGGTTGGGTCACCCGGGCCGTTGGAAAGGAAGACACCGTCGAAGTGGTGGGCGACTTTGTGAATTGGGTAATCGTATGGGAAGCAGGTAACGGAGGCACCACGGCTGACCAGACTGCGGAGAATGTTCTCCTTGACACCGCAGTCAATCAAGGCGACGTGGAGATTACCAACATTGGAGCTGACGTGGAATGGAGCCTTGGTAGAGACTCGCTTGACCAGGTTAATGGCTTCAGGGTCAACGTATGCCTCGTCCTCATCGGCATCATATTCCTCGCCGATGGTGATACGGCCCAATGAAGAACCCTGCTCTCGAAGGAACGTGACAATGTCCCTGGTGTCAACGCCGCTGATCGCTGGCACGCCCTCTCGGGCGCACCACTCAGACAGACTCTCAACGGCTGTCCAATGACTGTGCTTGGCTGCATAGTCTGCAACCACAATACCCGATGCCTGGATGTTGGCAGACTCGAAATATCGAAGCAAACCGTGCTCGTCACGAGCAGCGGAGGGCACCCCATAGTTGCCAATCAACGGCTGTGTGAAGACAAGAATTTGTCCACGATAGGAAGGATCGGTCATGGACTCTGGGTATCCAACCAGGGAGGTGGTGAAGACGGCCTCTCCGGAGATGTTCCTGTTGGCTCCGAAAGATCTTCCTGTGTAGGTTTTTCCATCCTACTGCCATTAGCCTTTGCTTTTCATCTCGTGTCCACAATTCTTACCTTGATGGTGAAAGTCGCTCGGTCATAGGTCACTGGAGTAGATCTTGGCCTATTTTCAGACGTTCTTCGGGGTGCATTTGTTTGGACAGTGGCCAAGAAACGGCGTTGTGCTGCGATCCTGCCGGTCTGGCCGAGGCCATTGGTTTTGGTGAATAGTGTCTTGAACATATTGAATGTACGTCTCTGCTGGAGCTCGATTTTAGTTTACAGAGGCCTTCCAGATGTGGTCTAATGGCGGTCAGCGTGGGAGCGGGGAGAATGACGAGGTGGAGGTGTACCAGAAAGATAATCCTAAAAAGAGATCAGTTAGCAAGATGTATTGGCTGTATGGCTTGTAGAGACAGTTGCGAGGAAGTGAGAGACAAAGATTGAGACGTCGAGCGGTGTTTCGCAATCGGTGCCCAGTGAAATTGGTGGATTGAGGCAGTGGAAGATAAGGTGGTGATTCTCAGAGAGCAGTCACACAGTCAAACGTACCTGAGAAGTGAAGACGCTGGGAGCAACACGCATGTGGACGTGTGAAAAGGTTAGACCCAGTATGGGCGAGAAGGAGGTGTTAATGAGGACTCGTGCTTGTGCAGGAGGGGGATTTGGCGGGTTGAGAGTAAGTGGAAGCTGAAGTTTCTGACCTGGATCACGGATCACCTTGAAAGTGGATTCCCCACTAAAGAGTTTCGTGTATTCGTGGTAGTCAGCGTAACATATTTCAGCTATACCCGATACGGTTGCCGATAAGAGTAGAATTCCAACTTCCCAAACTCTTGTTTGTTCTCGAGTTAAGAACGGACTTTCAGTCACCTTCCCTTCATGACCACAGCGAATTCCATTCTTCATCTTTTCAACTTCACACCGCACACCATCCCTCCGAAGCTCGAACTCCCTTGTGCATTTCACATTCAATACACATATTTACACGCAAATAACGACCCCCAATCTAGATTTTTTTTCAGATCAGACATCTCCACAAAAAAACCACCGCAAAACTTTTCAAGTCACTCCGCTCGGCCTCCCAAGGTGCAAGCCCTGACGTCTGGTCCTGGTCTCCCGTGCCCCGCGAGGAACAATCCCGTCTTTCCAACGGTAGCTTGTGCCATCGTCCCTGTTTTCCAGTGGATGGAGGGGTATGAAATCTCTTCCGCGCGGGGGACCATGGCGTAATTTTTCACAATCCCATCATTCGGCTTCTAGGTATTGCGGCTGAGGAGTTGCCTTTGCCCGCCGTTCCTTACTATGTAATCTTTCACCATGATGGTGTAGCGGCAGGAAGAGCGCATGTGAAGGCGAATCAATTGTCGGGTGATTGTAAGAGGTTGGTTTCCTGATACATACCGTTTGTTTTCATTTCGACATCACTCACATTCTGTCATTCGTACCGTCTAAAGGACAAACGATCTCCACACCCAGGCCACGTTCTAGGTCCTTCAGCATGACTAAATACTATCCACGAGGAAAATGGGTACGTACCAAGCTATCGGGTACAAACGCCGTGAAGAATTAGCAACGCCATCAATATCATTGTCTGGTTCTTCCTCCCATTCATTTCAAACCTCTCCACGACTCAGCAGGTACTATCAAGCCAACGATTCTATATCAAAAGAATTATTCAAGCAAAAGAACCATTGAGACACAAGCCATCGATTCCATCGATCAGCCTAGCCAACCCAGCCTCGTCTGCGCAAAAGAGAGCACCAGATTTAGGACAGCCGGGTATAATAATCTGGTCACATTCTCACGTAGAACATATTTCCCCCCATTCTGGCGGTTGATCACCAATATCCCGCCTTTGCTAGATAAAATCCAGTACTCTTGATCTTCAGGAAACGCAATATTGCCTTTGTACGTACCCTCCGCTAATAAGACACTATCGATATCGCTGAATTGCTGGCGACTTCAGGAGTTCATTACGCTAGACTCTGTTGCTGTCGATCTGAATGATAGACAAGTAGTTCGTTAGTTGCATCCAAGGAGTAATAGTGAAGGGCGTTGGAAGAAAAGGGCGAAGGCGAAAGTGATTCCAGTGTTTCGTGACATTTCGTGATCAACGTCCATGTCAATCAAATCTTCACAAGCCGGCCCCATCAACGTAGGATGAAACAGACAACATCCACTCCTAACAGTCTTGGACTTTGAGGCTTTAGTATTATTTTCTTTCTAAACTCTATCAATCCTGCCTTGCGCATTCAATTCCCCCACCGAATCGAATCTCCGCTTCGTAAATACTGGTCCCAAGGCCGTAGCCATTCGGCCTCATCTAGACAGTCCGAACCGTGATGGCCAAGTAGTGGCGGTCAAGTCTCACCCAATCGTCAACGCTGCAACGCCGGCAGCAAAAGTGCGTATTCTACTCATGCACAAGCTAAATCTTCATCGATTAGCCTCAACTCATTGTCTCGTCTCGTCGTGTATGTATAACGTCGATGTATGGCCTGCTTGACGGTGGGAACGGTCATGATGCGTAACTGCAATGGACTTCGGTGTCTGATTGTGCCGCTTCTAGGGCCAAGTTGAGTAGTCTCCATTGCCAAACATCGATGTCTCGCGGTTCTGAATCGAGGTTTTACCAAAATTTCATGAAGACTGATCCATGAGCTGAAATAATGTCGTGTTTTTGACCGCGCAGTCCCTCTTCCCACCGCAACCTAATTCTTCTCGAACTTGTTCCCTGTCGGCGTGTCCGCGCATACTGGCGATGATGCTTGCCGCGTCTTCGCAAGAAGTTTCATGTGGTGATCGTAGGGTCTCGCTCTTCTCCGATGTCAACATGGGCCGACAAGTCGATACTTCAGATGGCAGACATTGTGACGTCGGACGAATGTGGGGTTCCGAATCTTGCGAGTCGCACTCCATTTCAGAAATGCTTTCAGCCCTTCTGATATCGCTGAAGAGCATCCTTGGTCCTGCCAGTGCCGGGTCCACGTGCAGACGTTCCAGTTGCGCATTGTCTTCCAAAGTCCGCATGGGAGGGAGCTTGAGTTCCGGCTCTGGGTGTCTATGTATTGGCGGAGGGAGTGTTCGTGACAGGAAATGTGTGTCCACCGGAGGAGTTGGGGCTTGTGTGGGCGAAGCAATTGATTTTGGCGGTGGAAGAGGATTAGCGGGAGGGTCGGATCCAGACAGAAAGGTGTTTATCTCTGCTTCGGAAACGCCTTTCTGAGCAAGCAGTTGGCGGAGCTTCAAATTGTCTTCGTGTACCCGTCTCGCCGTCTGTTGGATCTCTTTGGTGACTTCCACGCCATTCCTCTCATACTCTTGAATCCTTCTCTTCAAATCGTCGACAAACTCCTTATGGCGCGCGCGGGACCTTCGCTGATTGTCTCGGACTTGCTCAGCTGAGGGGACGCTTTTATTCTATGACAACGGATTAGTTGATGCCCTGGAGCGGGTGTCATACTGTACATACGCCGCCGGCCTTCTTCGACATAGCGATACTCGGACACGTAAGGAATCGACCTCACTTCTCCCCAAAGAAACAATATGGGACCACAGGGACTGCTATGCAAATCTCACCCGAGCTGAGAACTCGATCGATTGCCACGCTTGGGTCGCTGGGAGGAAGGTGCAAAAGGTCGAGCTGATCCTTGTGGGCCACACTAGCACTAGCCCAGGCCCAGGACTCGGGGTGGACTGGACTGAGGTGGGCAGACGGCAACGAACATGTCGTGTCACCCAAGTCGCAAGTCTTTTCATCGACAACAATTTACTCCAACGACATCTTCACAAAAACTTCGTAGGCTTATCAGGTATCAGATATCAACTCAACTTCCCTTTTCAACTTCATCCAGGTCTCCCCTTCTCCTAAGGCAGCTGTAGGCTTCTAGATCTCCTCAATAGTGAACCCAGACCTGCACCTCAAGTATCTACAGGGTATAATAAGGTCCAGAGGCAGTTCCTCTCGCACCTGCAAAGCGGTCCGCAATCGATCAATGGCTCTTTATCTTTGGCCCAATGCGTCTCATCGTATTCGTCCACGAGATCTGTGTACTCTGAGTCTTTCCCTTCCTGGATTCATCCTACGATACCTCCCATGAGGATGATGCTCTGCATTACTGGACTCGCTTATCCTTTTGATGTACATAGTCGTGGCACCAACCTGCTGCTCTGCCACAAGGTCCACGAGATGAGCCTTCACATCGGGCTTCATCAGCATAACTGCAAGATTCACCATGTATACAGGACGATGCAGAGTGCAAGTACATATATGGCAGTTGGCATAAAGATGTGGCTTATTTTCTCTCCATGTATAACACTTTGCAAAGCCCGTCCCAGGAATATTTCGCACAACGTGAAAATTTCTAGCTTACTGCCGTGCCAGATATTCTCTTAAATATTTCCAGCCTTGAGCATGGCTTGGAGGACTGTTATAGATAGGTATAAGCTCTAAGCTGGTGCTTCATTGACTCGTGAATAGTGCCACCCTGTTCAACTTCGGTTAGCACGATTGACCAACACAGAATCACAAAGCTCATGATGCTCCTGCGCAAGTCGGCGAGTACAAAATCTTTCCCTGCTTTCATCTGTTGCAGAAGCTCTGTTGCCGTCTTGGTTGGGATGCCTTGATTCTGCACCTTGAGATTGAGATGGGCTGTATGCAACGATGGCGCTTCTGGTTGAGTCAGTAGACAATTGTCAGAAGAAATGAAAGATCCAAGCTGGAAACGAAATTGCAGTCGAACGATGGGGAGTAGTAGGCCACAGTCATCGTACGACGCCACCTGTTCCACCGCTATAATGATCAGAAGAAGACATCATGTCAGGACCAGATAACCATTGGCTCATCCTTCGCAATGAAGAGACAAAACAGATCCAGAGATATTTCGTAACAATTGAAATTTGAGTCGGGCATTTTCTCAGCCTACATCAATCAGTGCGCAATTTGTGGAAGAATGACGCTGTGTATTTGCGTGGCTTGGCTTTTGTAACCGGATGGATGGCTGGATGGTGGTGGAATTGGTGTAGTTAAAAAGATGGTAGAGGAATAGGCGCAATTGGTTTTGGGACGAAGCAGATATGCTGGTTTTGTTTTGTTTTGGAGAAGGATTCGATAATCATGGTTGACTTCTGACGCTATTCGCCTCTGAACTTGCGGTCCCATTTGTGTCGCTTCAATTGATTGGAATGGCAACGCTCGGAACCCTCTTGATATATTATTGTAGACAGGAGGGTGTAGCCAGGCTTGGAAAATTACCGCTTTCAGCTTGACTTTCGATGTGATGCGAGGGCTTCCTATTCAGTGCTTTTCCTTCTGAGTACCCTGAACAGATACTCTTCAACCTCCAGTCGAGGGAGAGGTACTTCAAACGAGGTTATAGATATTATTTTGGTTCTTAGAGTTCGAGTGGAATGACGTCATTAGATATCACAATAAGACACTCGATTCAGCAAACAAGGGAAACCTATCAATGAGAATTATTTTGAGCCCGGGTTCAAGTTGAGCTTCTTGTCCAAACACATTATCATTATTTTTTCGAATCGATATATACATGTGTACATCCGAACACAAATCCGAAACCTATATACATTATTATCTTGGCATCCAACATCTATGCAGATGCAGATAAACCCTGGGCCTGGAGGTAGTTCAGAATGGTGCTGTAGACAAGCGTGTGTGAGTACTGTAGGTTGAGACCGTGGCCAGCGCCTGGAACGATGAAGCCGGTGAAGTCCTTGGCATTGGGTAGATATGGCTTGCTCTGTGCTAGGAGATTTGGTAGAGCCGGGTTACCAGTAATGACGCAGTCGCCACCGCAGAATGGAATATCGCGTTCTGGAATTAAAAAGTCAGTCTTGATGGCAGGATGGAAACATAAATATTACGTACCACCAGAAACAATGAGGACAGGTCCAGTGAAGTTACTCTTCATTCCCGTGAGGCCACCCAAGGTAATGAGTTCTCCTGGCGTGACTGGCTGACCAGTTGAAGTAGCAAGGGCAAGCACAGCTGGGTCGAAGTCCTTGGGCGCGAAGAAGTTGGTCTGAACACCGCTGGCATCACCAGCTGCCAAGTAGCCAGTTGGGTAACTTGTAAGCGAAGCGACGTTCTTTGCTAAGATGAAGTTGCCTCCCAACTCAAAGTAAGGTGGGAAGCTTGTGTTCTGGGAGAACCCAGTCAAGATAAGACCATCCGAGAGATGTGGCGCGAGAACGGTCAGGGAGTAACTCTGGATGGAACCGAATGAGTGTCCAACGTGGACCGTCTTCTTTGGCTTGTAGCTACATCCTGGAAGCGCGCCATTTCGCACCATCGTGGTCAACGCTTGGAGAGCAGCAATCTCAAGATTGACTTGAATCTCGTTGACAGGTTCGCCACGGGAGGACATTCCGATGCCGAGACGATCGAAAAAGAAAGTTGAGTAGCCATATTTGTCGGTGGCCTGGCTGACGTAGGAATAATTGTAGTTATTGTACGAAAAATCCCAGTAGCTTCGGTCAAAACCAATTCCGTGGGTCAAGATCTGGAGAGTCGAGCTAGGCCCCTTGTCCGGGTGGCATATTGTTGCTGCAATTTTGTAGTTGCCGGAGACGGTTTGGTACTGCTGATGGTCAGAATCGATGTCTCAATGATGTCTGCGGCTGTCTTGTAAAGCCACTTACGTCAGACAAAGCCTCTTTGGAGTAATTATGGCCTTGCCGCGACAAGTCCAGAATGAAGTTTGTGACAGCGATGTTATCGCTTGGTGCTTGAAGATTATATTTGCCCTGGCGCGCAGACACCTCGATTGGAATGGTCAAATTCTGGCAAATCCTGGCCTCGGCGAGTGTTGCAAGCGCAGTGAGCGCAATGGCAGAAATTGAGAGCTTCATTTTTTTTTTCAGAATGGCCGTCCGGCGATGTGTAACCCAAGAAATCGAGAGAGGAGAGCTGATTACCATCCATAGCGCGCCTTCGACGTTTTTATACATGATCCGGTTATTGGCAAGGGATTACGGAGACAGAGGTACATGGATGGCGCTCTGTCAGCGCCGTTCAGCATCTCCGCATCCGAATTCCCAGGAACAATTAGCAGTGGAATTGAAGCTCTGGAAGCACCGTCTGGGACGCTTAATCGATAGTTCCGAGTCCACGTTGGAGCCAATGGCTCGGGTATGCAGGAACCAAGCTCATAATGACTTCATTCCAGAAATTGGGAGAGGGATTTGAAATACGAGTAGAAGCATGCCACGCTGAGGGGGTTGACGACAATGGGACTAAGGGGAGTTCGTTGAAAGATGCACGAATGCGCGTCTAGACCGCAGCCTATGCCCACTGTGTCTTAGATTTGAGAAGATTCGGGACGTGGACGGATGGAAGATGAGTGACCCATCTCCAATATTATCTGATCATCGCCTGGACTGTCAAGTGTTGGTCATGGTTGTAAGCGTAGGTAAGCAGGCTGATCATAATTACTCCCATCTTCTTCTTTTGCCAGGATCATCATTCCACCGAATCATACTCTACTAAGTACCTCTCTTGCCTCGATGATTTTAACATGCCGTACCATTAGGTATGCTCGTCCGGATGCAATGCTGGCCGTGGGCGACTTGACTCTTCAACTTCTTCTGGAACTTCACTGCCACGTCATGAAGTCCTCGCCTTCCTCTCCATGGTTATATCCTCTCACTTTTCCATTCTCCCTCGTCTACCGGCGGAACCAATCACCGGAAACCCTCGGAATCTCTGCGACGATCCTTTGGGACACTCTTGGGAACTTGAAGGGAAAAGGAAACCTGAGCGTTCAAGCTTCTCATAAAGCGCTTGTACGCCTCAGTCCTTTCTGCAGGTTGGACAAGCACACAATCGAATCCAACGCAGTCGTTGCCATTACACCAAGACCATACGATCGCAGTCTCGTTGTTCGGATCCAGATCACAGTGTGCACGGAGGTAACTGAACAGGTGAACTGATTAACAAGTGTCTGATAAGAAACCTAAGTACTATCAAGTTGATACCAATTGAGTCTCTCTACACGTGATAATGTGGAGGCAGCTCAGGTCGAAGCTCAACCTTCGGAAATTGCGCGACAAAACGTCCAACCCGTATTCCCGAGACTCTCCCACCACTCGAAGCGTATCTCGAGGCATGACCGTCTCCATCTTCGCTCGTTACTCCATGTGGAACTACTTGCATGCGTGTGCGTGTCACTCAGAATCCAGCCATTGAGGATGTACCACAAATCAAGCCACCTTGCGACTAGTTCTAGAGGAGACGGCATTTCTTTCATTTCTTTTTCCTCTGGTTCAAACGCCTCAACACTTGTCGGACAGGACTCCTTCGGCACTTACGACACTCCATCCACAGTGTCGGCAGTCGTTAGCTGTCAGATTCGTTGTGCATAATGTCACCTCGGCATCCTACTCTTCGGTTTCACATATTATCCAGGTCACCATGTCACTCCGGGGTCTCTGGCCTCCATGAAGCCAGCTCAGTAGCCGCATTCCTGGCACTTATAAGTCGTGCGCCTTATGGAAGATCTGTCTGCACCTTATTAAGTCTCCTTCGCTCCTGGCCGATTTTGCGCTGTCTGGTTTGTTGTCCCTCTAGTGCCGTGGCCAATCCTGATTCGCTGTGCTTGCGCGCATGCTTGACTTTTTTAAAGCTCGAGGTTGAGCTCGATCGTGTCGTTTTTCGTAATTCTGCTCACCGTACGCTCAAAGAAAACTGATTTTCTATTGGAATTTGTTGATATCTTGTGGTAATTGCTTCTTTCCTAATCCGGTATTGACACGCTAGCGTTCTCCATTCAAGCAATAGTATCCACCACAGTAAGTCTTTTCTTCGAGGACTTCCCTTCTAATCTTTCCCCCATCACCTTTGGTTAGGAAAACCCTTCTGACATGCTTCCCTGGCAATGGTTTAGCTCGAAGAGCTCTACCCCTCAGGTAGAACCGTCTGTGGTTGCTGCAACCACAGAGCAACCTATCCCTACGACCGACACCGTCCTTACCCCAGCCGACCCCGAGGCTACCATCGACATCACAGAAACGTCAGAAACGAACGAGGCCAACGAAAGCAGCGAGGACAGCGAAGGGACAGAGACAACATCGCTTACACTCGAGGAGCAGCTCGCGGTTGCGAAAGCCAGGATGAAGAGATCTTCTATGGTGGCAGAGGCGCTTCCGTCTGATAGAGAGAGGCATCGGGCCTCTTACATGGGATCAAGTTCGAAACGACGGCAGCCTAAGCAGAACTCCGCAGAAGCACGTCCAGGCGGTCCCAAGAGATCTTCGAGTGTGAAGAATGTTTTGAATGCGTACTACAAAATATTTGGAGGAAAGCCATCAAGCAAACCTCCAGCGGCCGAACTACCTGCCGAAGAAGCGGATAGGCTTAGAAAGTTGGTTCGCAGATACGAAAAACAGCTGGAGGAGGCAAGCAATACCATCATGTTGCAGGACAAAGTGCTAGCAAAATGGGAATCTAAGGCTAAGGTAAGCTCAAAACATCTCAAGCAAAAAATCACATTTCCATACACAGATCACCCATTCAATGCCTTTTCCGGCTCAAATGTGCCGTGACTGCAGTTTCTGTATAATACTCGTCAACGAGCTGTCGATGTGGGAACGTTCCCAGTAATTATTTGCCTGGAATTGATCGCATCGACGTCAAGTTGAGAGTTATAACACACGTTGATTCGGAAAGGCAATAATTGAATGAATTGAGTGTGACGGTTGTCCACAATATTGACGATCAATGCTTATTCGAATAGGGACTCAAATCCGATGGTAACGTTCCTGAGTCTAGCTCACGTGGCCTTGACAGCCTCGAAGGAACGCACTTTGAGTCATCAAGCAGCGAACCAGTTGGCCGTCTTACCAATATTCAGGAGTCTAGCCGAGAAATGCTTGCGGACTTTGTCATGATCGAAGAAATGAAACAGGCAAAGAGCCCCTCCCAAGGAAATCCGTCGTCTATCGCCGAAGTTTTGAGATTGACTAAGGAGCTGCAGACCAATCAGGCTGCTGTTGAGAGTTTGACCAAAGAACTGCAGGCTGCGCAGATCACTCTTGAGGAACGAACGATCAAGCTCGCGGATTTGGAGCAGCAAAGCTCAAAGTCCCTGGAAGCTGTAAATCAATCACGAGCCGAAATGGAAGAGGCAAAAGCTGCCCATTCCGAGACCTTGACCTTCCTTGAGACCGTCAAACGCACTCTTTCAGAAACACAAGCCTCACATCTAGAAACTGCAAGCACCTTACGCTCGACTCAGGCTACGTTATCCGAAAAGTCTGAACTGGTTGCCATCCACGAAACCAGCCTCTCCGACAAAGACGCTGAGAGAGATGCCCTTTTGGCTGGACACGAATCCACGCTCGCTCAAATCAACCAAGATCTCGAAACCGCCAGGGAGAAGATTGCACACCTCGAAGCACAAGTTGGCACCATCTCCAAGGAATATCAGGACGCAAAAACCGCTCTAGAGGCTGCTCATGGTGATCTAGAGGCCGCGAAAAGTGGTGTCAGCAATTTTGCCATTGAACGAGATGCTGCAAAGGCCGAATGTGAGAAGATCTCGGCTGAATATGAGGCCAAGTCGAAGGAACATCAGGATATCAGCTCCGCTCTGGACGCTGCCCGAAGCGAGATTGATCAGCACAAAACCATTGTGGAAACGGCCAAGAGGGATGCAACTACGTTCCAGGAACAAGTCACCAGTTTACAGAAGGAACTCGAAGCTACCAAAACTTCACATGACTCTGCAAACACCCGCGTTGCTGAGCTTCTCGCAGCTGCTGAGCTCCACAGTTCCATAAAAGAGGAGGCCGAGAAGTCAACCGTGGAGGTTGAGAAACTCAAGAAAGAAATTCAGAGCCATGCTACTTCTCGAGCAGAAATTGAGGAGCAGCTACGTGCCCTCCAGACCGACGTCGATCAACATGTTGCATCGAAAGCCGAGTTACAGAAAGAATTGGATGATCACGTCAACTCCAAAGCGGCACTTCAAACAGAGTTGGACAATCACATCGCGTCGAAAGCCGAGTTGCAGAAGCAATCAGATGACCACGTCAACTCCAAAGCGGCACTTCAAACAGAGTTGGACAATCACATCGCGTCGAAAGCCGAGTTGCAGAAGCAGTTAGATGATCATGTCAACTCTAAAGCGGCGCTTCAAACAGAGTTGGACAATCACATCGCGTCGAAAGCCGAGTTGCAGAAGCAGTTAGATGATCACGTCAACTCCAAAGCGGCACTTCAAATAGAGTTGGACAATCACATCGCGTCGAAAGCCGAGTTGCACAATCAATTGGATGCTCACATCAGCTCCAAATCCATCCTGCAAGCAGAGCTGGACGACCACGTTGCCTCAAAATCTGCGCTGCAGAAAGAATTAGAGACCCAGGTGAGCTCCATATCCGCATTGCAGAAGCAACTGGACGACTACGCCACCACTCAAACTGGTCTCGAGAAGCAACTGGAGCAGCTCCCCGTTGTTCAAGGTAATCTGGAAGCAGCGCAAGCAAAGATACTAGAGCTTCAGACCGGGTCCGACGATCAAGCGCGCGCTCTCCAAGCTGATCTCGATGCCCATGTCAAGAGCAAGGCCGATCTTCAAACCGAACTCGAAAGCCTCTCAAATCTCAAGGCAGAGCACGAAGCTACTGTCGCTAAGGCATCTGAATTCGAAGCCAAGGCCACCGATCACCAAGCACAATTGGAGACAGCCCATGCCCGCATCGCTGAACTGACGACAGCTGCTGCGAGCCATGCCGTAGTGCAATCCGAGCACGCCAGCGCCCTTTCTCAATTAGCCGAAACGAAGCAACAGGTCGACGCGCATGCAGCTCGTATCGACGAACTCAACAAGCAAATCGAAGGCCATGGAGCGGTCAAGACAGATCTCGAATCTGCCCACGCCCGCGTTGCGGAACTTACAGCAGCCGTGGAGGCCAGTGGTCCGGTCAAGGCTGAACTAGAGGAACACCGCAAGAAGGTTGCTACCCTTTCGAAAGCGGTCGAGGATCACGAGAGCACGAGGGTTGAACTGGATCTGCTCAAAGAGCAGGTCGCTACCCTATCCAAGGCCGCAGAAGAGCACGATATGACCAAAGCAGGTGAGTGGAATGAGATTTCTCTGGCGCCTCACTATGGCGAGAAAGCAGTCCTTGATTCTACATTGATATCGATAAGGCTTCTGGCAATCATGAAAAGCGAATTGCCGAAAACTTATTGATGTAGACTTCATTGAGTGGCCAATTCGAGTTCTCCGTCGTATGCAGAGGATTAAGCTAACGGAAAAATTACTAGAGCTCGAGTCCCACCGCGAAAAGGTTGCGACCTTATCCAAGGCTGTCGAAGATCACAAGGCTGTGAAGTCGGAATTGGAATCGCACCGTGAACAGGTTGCTGCTTTAACCAAAACAGTTGCAGAGCACGAAGCGGTAAAGAAAGAGTTAGACTCGCATCGCGAACAAGTCGCCACCCTGTCTAAGGCCGCCAAAGAGCACAGCAGCGTTTCGAAAGAGCTCGAGTCTCATCGCGAACAAGTCGCTGCCCTATCCAAGGCCGCTGAGGAACATGCCACTACCAAGGCAGACCTCGAGGCTCACCAGCAGCAAGTTGCCAGCCTCTCTAAAGCACTTGAAGAGCACACTGCTGTCAAAGCTGAACTCAAATCACATCAAGAGAAGGTTGCTACTCTGTCAGGGGTTATTGAGGGCCATGCTGCTGTCAAGGCCGACCTTGAAACCCACCAACAGCGAGTAAACGAACTTACAAAAGCGATCGAAAACCATGAGAGCGTTAAAGCCGAGCTTGGTGCTGCTCACTCTCGCCTTGCTGCTCTTGAGAAGAATGTTGAGACTCACAAGGCAGACAAAGACTCGGTTTCAGAGCAGCTTGCTGCCGCTCAGGTCGCCCTAGCCGCTTCTACAGAGAGCCATAGCGAGCTCAGCACCAAAGCCAAGGATGCGAAAGAGCGCCTACTTGTTGCCGAAAAGGCTCTTCAATCCACTAAAGAGGACCATGAAACTGACTTGGCGACTCTGGCCGGTAGAGTCAAAGCAATCGAACAGCTGCAAGAGCATAACGCTCTTTTGCAACAGGAGCTGAAGGCTTCGTTGGATGGAGAACGGGCTGCGAAGCTGGCTGTTCAGGACCTTACGGAGAAGCTCAACGCTGCCGAAAGCAAGTCAGTGGGCGAAGCGCTTCCCAAGCAGGTTACTGAACCAAAAAAGTCTCGCGTCACAGAAGTCGCCAGTGGCGCCGCTGCCGGTTTGGCAGGTGCAAGTGCTCTTGGACTTGCGAAGGTTGTTAGTGATAATGACGAAGTCGAAGCTGCAAATGTCGGCAAAGAGGAGAAGCCAGAGGTCGTTGACAAGAAGAAGCCAGAGGTTGTTGATGAGAAGAAGCCAGAGGTTGTTGACGAGAAGAAGCTAGAGGTTGTTGACGAGAAAAAGTCAGAGGTTGTTGACGAGAAAAAGTCAGAGGTTGTTAATAAGAAGAAGTCAGAGGGCGTTGACGAGAAGAAGTCAGAGGTCGTTGACGAGAAGAAGCCAGAGGTCGTTGACGAGAAGAAGCCAGAGGTCGTTGACGAGAAGAAGCCAGAGGTCGTTGACGAGAAGAAGCCAGAGATCGTTGACGAGAAGAAGCCAGAGGTTGTTGACGAGAAAAAGTCAGAGGTTGTTGACGAGAATCAAGCAGTCCCTGTAGTTGACAAGGAAGCCCCATTGCCAGTAGCAACAACGGATGCCGTGGATCCCGGAACCAATGTAAAGAAAGAGGAACAAGAGAATAGGTAGGTAATGTCTAGGTAATTCCAAAATCTGATAGAAATTTCTATCGGGTTCAAAAAAATTGCGTGCCACCTGATATGAATGTGTCGGACTTAAGCTGACTTTTGGACTCAGGTTGCTCGCCAAAGAAGTGCAGGAGCAACCAGATACCATCGTCTCTGTATCATCCGATGTAGGGAAATCAGATTCATCGAAATACTCAGAGAATCTACCAGCTACGGACGATGCCATGGACAATTCCGCTCACTCCCAAGACACTCTCCTCGCTGATGAAGATGATTCGGGAGGCATGCAAACCCAACCAAAGAGCGTTGCAGACGCGGAAGACGATCCGACATCGATCGGTGAAAAGGCCGAGGATCTGCAGACCCCCAAACTCGGCGACAAAGGCGTGGTGGAGCCTCTTGCCCTTGTCGAACAGAGTAATATCAAGACAGACCCCGCGACACCAATTGCGTCGCTGTTCGAAGACTCAGCCTCCGGGACTGCTCCAGAAAGGCACATTGATGAGCAGGGCGACTCAAATGTCGAGACTCATTTGCCGGAGGCTGCCACCGCTGCGGGTGCTATAGGCTTAGCCAGTGTAGGAGCGCTTGGCTTCGCAAAGGTCGTGGGCAATGACGATGAGGACAAATCTCCCTCCAAGGAGTCACCTGACAATGCAGATATCAATATTGCAACCGCCGCCAAGCATTCTGAGGCCTGGTGGGCATCATCAATGAATGAATCCAATGATCTCATCGGGCCTGCTGAGGAATTGGAGCCAGAAGAGAACCTTGAGCTCCTTTCTACTGCACCATTCGAGGAAGAACATGGTGCTGTATCACAGAAAAATGACACTGTTTTGGCACGCGATGTTGATTTAGAAGCCTGGCAACTCGAAGCACATCGCTTCGAAGCAACTGGGCCCAAGAAATCAGACGCGCTCGATTCGCCAATTGCAGTATCAGAGGAGTCAGAACAGACTATTGTCTCTCATGACGACGGTGCTGTCAAGGACGGCGACGAGACTTCCGACATTCCTGGGGCACACAATTCGAATGGAATCTCCGATGGGCATGAAGCTTTGCCTGTAACCAAGAAGGTTTTGACAAAAGAGGCCGAGGGCGTTTCTCACCAGACCAATTTGGAGGTCTCCGTGGTTCAAGATCACGACTCCGCAGACGAGGCTGTATTGGGCATCATCGATCAGGGGGAGACTCCTGTATCAGAAGCATCATTCAGCGGAGAAGGTATGTCATTTCGTCCACTCGATTCGACCGGTCAATTTTGAAATGGATAAGCCATGCTAACATCCACACCCAGAACCCAAAACATCAGCCATCCATCATTCTCTCCCCTCTCATCTAGAGCCAGTTACGTTGGACGACCTGGCTCTCGATACGGCTGCGTCCGAGCCCATCGGATTCCAAACGCCACTAAGTCCCGTGAGCTCAACCAAGTCCAAACGCAAGTCTGTACGTTGGGAGGATATTGAAAGCATAAAGTCAAGTCCAAGTGAAGAGAAGCATGAATCAAGCTTTGGTCTTGGAGCGCCTTGGCTATTGAGTGGCGGAAATGATGATGGCTTATCCGCTGAGCCTGTCGATAATCTGGCTGAGGTACGTCTTATTGAAGTGCTTTCAATGCTGCGCTTCGATTCGTGAAGTCTTGTTGCCATCGAATGTCAAATAATCATATTTTACTGACTCCTGATCGCAGGACGAGCCAGAAATTGCTGCGCAGGACATGTTCGAGCCAATTTCATTCCAGGCCAAGGACGTTGAAAGGCAACAGGACGAGACAGGACTTCCGGCTACTGGATTTAAGTTCTTCAAGCCCGATAGTGCCCACCACTATGCCGCTGAGCCGATAGACGTTTTGGAGAAAGAGTCTGCCGAAGCCGAAGACTCTAGACCGATTATCCATACCCCAGAGACTGCGTATAACAAGAAGTCAGAGCTCACAAGCGAGGATTTCGATGAGACCGCAAACCCTGAGCGCAGTCCCAAATGGCCTACTGCAACACTCGCGCATGATCAAGCGACAGCATCTTTTGAAGAATCAGTATCCGACAACGTGTTGAACAGGTCACAAGAAGTAAAACTTGAGGATCCCGAGTTTGAGTTTCTCCCAGTGATTGAGCCAGTCAGCAAGGCCGGCGAGGCAAGCAAAGAGGAATGCGACACTCATGACGAGTTTGATAAACACACTGCTACCTCCAGGGCCCAGACTGCTGGTACAGGACAATCTCTCCATGATGCCGACAGGACCGAAAACAAGAGTGAACTTGTCGCCTCAAAGGAAAGGAAGTTTGACGAGGAAGGTTTGCTGGATTGGATTAGCGAGGAGGACGAGGATATCCAGGTGCTACCCTTGCTTTCTGTTGAGAACAGAAGCGCAATGGACGGTGGGAAAGATAAGGTCATTGCCGGACGCCAAGATAAGGGGCCCCGGGAAAGTGCTAGCAAGAATGCGCCCTCCGAACCAGCTCCTGCTGCCGTCGCTGAAAAGTTTCAAGGCAGCGGCAAACACGATGCAGCCAGTGGCAAGAGATATGACGACACCACGAATACGGAAGAGCAGATCCCTTTCGACCTACCTCTCATAGCTACCAAGGTAGACACCGACGACGACCTACAACACATCTTCGTCTCTCGGGGTGTTGAGGAAGAGGCCTTTGACCATGGTGGCGTTGAACAGTCCAGGACCAAAGGCATCAAACCCTTCAACAAAGATGAGGAACCTGTCACAGAGGACGAAGAACCCGTCACAGAGGACGAAGAACCCATCGGAAAGAATGTAGGACCCATCGCAAAGAACGAAAAGCCCATCGCAAAGAAGGAGACCCCCATCGCAAAGAATCAAGAAGAATCCCAAAAGAAAGAGAAGAAAGGCAAAAAGGGAAACAGAGCAAAGAAAGAGCCAGCCGCTGAAGAAGACGAGTCCGCATCACTCGCGGATAAGGCGGCATATCTTCTTGAGAATATCAAGGAAGCCATTTAAAATTTGGAGAATGGCAAGGGTGCGAAGAAAAAGCCAAATTGTTGGAGTGTCATGAGTATTGATTGTTTGGAGTCAGCATTCATCTCGAGCGATTGTCTGATTGATCTGATGGGTTCTTGTTGTTCAATTTCTGTCGTTTTTTTGTTGACTTCATGGGCATGTGGAAGCGCGTTGCATTTGATAGCGTTGTGTAGCCATTTCTGTCGTTCCCGATGCTGTTACGAGTTGTGATGTTTGGATTAGATTGATGATTTGTGTCGATATAGATTGTATAGAGGGAGGGAGCGAGCATGTAGGTTTTTTCGAATTCAGCATTTGACTCCTTCAAGTTGGACTGTGCGTTCTATCGTGTTGTGAAGATCCTGTATCAGCCGGCTGGGGCCTGGAAAAACGAAGAGAAGAAACTACGTCCGGTGGGATGGTCAGTTTTTACTGTTTTTACCGATCGAAGCGGTGCTAAATTGATGAGTCGACTTTTATAGAAACGAGAATAAACTTCCTTGTAGAGACAACATCGAAACGGGAGATGAGAGACGAAGCTCTTTCCATGAAGTCCCCATGTGATATATGAATCAACTTTTGATTTGCTGTAACCTGGGTGGGCCAATCATTTCTGGTTTTTGTCACAATATCTGGCATTTGAAAATAAATTCCGGGTCTTTCGAATACGAAGAGTTGTTAATGAATTTTTGGACAAAGGTCTACTACGAGTCTAAAGCTATTGATGAATGCATATTCCAACAAGATCCAACGACAAGTCCAAAATCAACAGAGTCCTGCCAATTCAACACAGATCTTTCAGACTTCTCCGCATTGGAACAATTCGGTTCCAAGTTCTTCCTCGACATAACTATCCAATAGCCAGCTGATTCTAGAACACATCAATACCCAAAACCCATCTAACCGGTATCCTGACAGAAGATTAGAACCATGTCTTTATAGCCCTTGCTGTACAACGTCCTCCTCCAACTCACTTTCACAGCTGAATTGCACGATTCGTTCAATATTTCCAAGCTGCCCTCATGATCATACGATCCAAAAAGCGTTACAGAAATCTAAAGGAAGGCAAATGCTTAGAAGCATGTCTGACATACCTAAGCTATTCGCAGCCTTGCAATGGGAGGTCCCAAGTGATCTGTCTGTGTGTTCCCAGCGTCCCGCTTTTCCAATTCGTTCCCGTCTTCCGCCCGCGGAGAAACCTCCATGAACAACATGATACAACATTTTGGTGTCCCCAGTTCTTTCCTGGTTTCCAACAAGATAGAAGGAAGGGCATTGAAAACGATGGCAATAATCACAAGCGGGCGTGCGGAAAGGGCGGAGAATTTTCATGAATAAGCCCACTGCCTTGCCGGATAGGCTATCCGTTTACTCGGTGCTTCCAATCCACGCGACGGGTGGAACCACCATGAACGTCGCCCCGGTATTTCCCAAGTCCAACTTCCTCTTTTTTCCAGCTTCTCCGTGGATATGTTGTGGAAGAGCATGTTCTTGGTATACAAGGGTTTCTGCCTATAAGATCTTCAATGTGGGACCTCGAGGTCGACTCCAGTATTGTCATTCAAACTCACTTGTCCGATTTTCTATAATTTCATCTCGCGCTTTAGTAACCAAAATATCTATATCTTATTCAAGAACTATTTTTCTGTCCATCATCAAAAAGGAATCTCCGCCTTTCCACCCAGTCCACCACACAAAGAACGCTGGCAATAACACCGGTCTCGAAGTCTTGCCTCCAACCACCACTAACCATGCCTCTAACTCCAGAACAAACCGTTCTCATCAAAGCAACCGTCCCAGTCCTCAAAGACCACGGCCTGGATATAACACGCATCTTCTACCAAAACATGATAGCAGCCCATCCAGAACTGGAAAACATCTTCAACAAAGCCAACCAGGTCGAACTCCACCAACCGCGAGCACTAGCACACGCCCTCTTCGCCTACGCCACGCACATCAATGACCTCGGCGTCCTATCTCCGGCCGTCGAACTCATCGCTAATAAGCACGCTTCCCTCTACATACAGCCAGAGCAATACGCAATCGTCGGCGAATATCTCCTCGCCGCCATGAAAGAGGTCCTCGGCGACGCCCTAACCCCAGAATTACACGAGGCATGGGCAGCAGCATACTGGCAACTGGCCAACATTTTCATCAACAAGGAAGAGGACATCTATGCCACCCTGGACGGCTGGACAGACTGGCGCGATTTCAAGATTGCCAAGAAGGTCGTCGAAAGTAGGGAAATCACTAGTTTTTACCTTGAACCCGTTGATGGGAGACCGCTTCCGAGTTTCAAACCTGGACAGTATATTTCCGTGCAGATTGAGGTGCCGAAGTTGGGGCATATGCAGACAAGACAGTATTCCCTTTCCGACGTTCCAAGGGAGGATTACTACCGGATTTCCGTGAAGAAAGAGGCCGGGCTTGATCCCAAGGCTGACGGGGCCGAGAGACGTCCTGGGCTTGTGAGTAACATCATGCACGATCTCAAGAACGTGGGGGATATTGTGAGGGTGTCCCATCCCCAAGGAGATTTCTTCCTCGACTCGACTCATGCGGCCGAGGATTGGCCTATTGTCCTGGTGTCCGGTGGCGTCGGGCTCACGGCCCTCACGTCCATTCTTAATTCCCTCGTTGCACGTCACTCGACACGTCCCATCTCATGGATCCACGCCGCTCGCTCCCACGATGTCCGAGCATTTGGCCATCACCTCCGTGAAATCCAACGAACACGGGATAATGTGCAAGCCGTATTCTTCGATGCCAAACCCTCGCCCGATCTCATTCTGGGTAAAGATTACGACTACGCCGGTAAACTCGATCTGAGCAGGCTAGACAAGGAAAACGAGTTGTATGTTTGGGATCTACGGACGCAATATTATATCTGTGGACCCACGGGGTTCATGACGGATATGGAGAAGGTTCTTCTAAGTTATGGGATTGGGAAGGAGAGGATTAAGATGGAGTTGTTTGGGACGGGGGGTGTGCCTAGATCGATTGGGGAGTAGACTGTAGAGGATCGCAATCAAAATTTATGATTTCCTGATGGGCTGTGGGATGAGAGTTGACCGGGAAGTTTATGACGGTGGGTTTCGGATTCTTTGTGTTGGCTATTTGGGTTCGGTAAGTTTTTCAAAAAACCAAAGCGATCGACCCCGATTTGAAATGGTGAGCTGTACTGTTAAAACACGTTAGGGATTTGTGACATTCTTGGAGTTCCTTTGAAATTTTGTGGGACTATGATGATAGCGTTGATAGCAATTTCTGCATCAGAGGTTTAGAATCCCCTCTACTCTATCCTTTACCTTTTCGTAGCCTTCAAAACAAGCGGTCCTCTGTTCATAGTGTACATCTTTTCAACTTTGTCCTATATTGGATTGTTGATTAGCTTTCAAATTTCTTCTTTCAGGGGAAGTGGACTAGATGGACTCCCTATTCCTGGTCATGTATTTACCTGTCATTTGTTGCATCCCCCTAATACGTATTCGAGTTTGCCAACTCACTTCTCTCCATTGCGGTTAGAACGCATGGTTTGAACCCGGCTGCCGGTTGAAGTCGACGGAAAGTGGAGAGATACGTCTCAACAGTCACCAGAGATCTATCGAGAGCGATGCCGGGTTGAGTAAGCCAAGTCGGAAAGTATCTTAGGCATCTGAATGTAGAAGCGATGAAGCAGCCTAACAGTGAGAGAAATTTGATCGATTACTATGGTCTGTATGCAATGGTATAGGAGCGATATTCCGTGCATGAACTATCGTCAAGCTTGTCCCAAATGATGAGTTGAATGCTGCAGGTAGATCATAGCTGGTGCTTCCCATTCGCCTGGACACGACACCTGCACAACAGATGGAGCTCGAGGACCTGTCACGCAATGGTCCCAACAGCATGGCGCGCATTCCCCGCAGTGGAGTGAGCTTGAGTCTAGCACGAGAGGGGCATGTTGCTGGCATCGGCTTTTCGAGATCCAAGATGACGAGCTGCACTGTCAAGGAATAATGTCGCAACTCGCCTCGTGCAAGGTCAGGGACTGCTTTGCGATTGGCGCAGAGGATCTGCCCTTGGGTTTCGACGTCTGCGGTCAGCCACGCGGGGAAGCTTCAAGGAGAGCGTTCATGTGGCTTACGTACATCTGCATTTGCATTAGCCTCGCCTGATTTGTCGATGGCCCTGCAGTTGAAACACGCATGTGGAATGCTCTTAGCAGCAAGGAGGGGAGCTTCCTACCAAGCCACCATTGCTGGGACGAGCTACCGAGGGCATAAGGGAAAAAGGAAATTGGATGGCAAGGCTGATCCTCTGTTGACGGAAGGAATAACAAAGTCCGTAATAATAAGATATTGGAAGATCCGAGAGGTAGCCTCCCGCCCGCAAGCAAGCCGAATGGTGAGAGCAATCCGAGTCCGAGTGCCAAACAGAGTGAACGGGTGTCCCGAGCCTCAACAGATGGAGTCGAAGCGGTCAAATGGCAGGTGCCCCTTGCCTGATGAGGCAGTTTTCTCGAAAGGCTTGGCTGGTCTCTGTCTGGAGTAGGAAGGCTTCTAGAAGAAAGGACCGGCCGAGGAAGTGCACGGTGGACTCTGCGCATGGCGTTTTCGTTTATGACGCCTTGCTCATATTGGCTCGGGCTTTGGAATCATGGATCCTCGTTTGAAAGCGGAAAGGGATGCTCGTTGTGAAACAGACGCCTGAGTTGCAGACAAAGAGGGCGTGCAAAGCGATTGGGACACTACTGGTGGTTCTGGTGGTAGTTCCAAAGGCCACGGTTCGATGCAAAGCTGCTTGAACGTGGATTGTTGTGTTTTGAGGGTGCTGGATCGTCGTGTTACAGAGTTGTCAATGCTCGTTGCTCGAGGGAAGGGTGAAGGGTGGGTGGTTCACTGGAATGCCCATGATCCCATGGTGTTGCACAGACAGAGAAGGTCCGAAGAAGGTCAGCATCTCAGTCTTCCACGGCCTCTGCGCACTCCCGTCGCTGGCAGTAGTAGTAGAGAATCTAGTGGTACAGTAGTGGAGCGACGTTAGATATGGTCTGTGTCTCCTCCCGTCGTCCCCTTGCTTGCATTGGTCTTGCCGACAACAAGGCGGTCTTTGTGATGCTCCAGCCGCCGTGCACTGATCGAGTAGGGGAGGTGGTGGAGGTCAAGATACTCCGTACTATACTCCGTGGGACCTTCCACGATCTTACCCGCGTCCGCTAACCTCCACCCACATGCTATTTATTGTTGTTGTTATCATCATTGATCGCTGGCCCAATTATTCTGAGGGGCAGAGAGGGGTGTTATCGTGGACCGAGGCTCTATAGCTGGATTCGTCTAAACAGATCTTCGACGGGAGCAATATCGCTGGAGATGGAAATGAAATGAGGCAGGACCCGTTGAATATTATTTGATATTCCGGGCAATTATATTTACGTTGTGGCTTGAGGGGAGCTACTGTCCAGAAGGATCTCGATGGAGATGGCTGCTTCTGAGAGCCTGCTTGCTGTACGCAAAGGCAGATGGTGGCGGACTAGGTACAGTACGCAGTTGTGCAATGGGTCGGTGCCCTGGCTTGGCTGTTGCTTCACATCTCGATGGCTGCATTGGGACATGGGCTGCTGGTGGCGGTGCGAGTAGCAGAGTGCAAGTTGTTTGGTGTTTCGTTATTGGCAGTCCCCGCACATCATCGAAGGGATCACAGGCAAGAAGAAATGGTCAGATTATTGGCCGAAGACATGTTTTAACGGGCGTCTGAAGCAGGGAGCAGGGAGCAGGGAGGTGGACAGCAAATGCCTGTTTGAAGCTGGCCATGGATTCATGGAAGCGCACTAGAAGGAGTTTTCGAAGGAGCATGGGTTGTAGTCTTCGAAGGAGCATGGGTTGTAGTCTTCGAAGGAGCATGGGTTGTAGTCTTCGAAGGAGCATGGGTTGTAGTGTGTACAGAGTACTCGGTACACAGACGCAGCACTCCGACGATGGGACCTTGCATACCCAGAGTTCAGTCCATGGTTCAAAGACTGGGTGTGGTGGATCCAACATCGTGGCCCACAGTCCGAGGCAGAAGTGACATGATTTTCTTTGATTAGCCGCCTCCCGAGGGCAGCCCATTATTCGACGAGAGTTAATGTGATGGCCTCGAGGTAGGGTTCCTCCTCCTCCTCGATATCTGCCGCCACCTTGCCTCAAATTGGACTACTTTGTCGAGGCAATAGAAAGGAGTAGCAGAGAGATGAGCTTTGACGCTGGGCCGAGCCAGGCAAGGGTAGTGCGCTGGAGGCTCGCTCGGGAACTGTGCTCTCGACACTGCTTTTGGGTGGGACGCGTTGTAGCTGATGACGGACCCCAAGCCTTGCCATGTATGTACCAGCCAGTATACATATCGTGCCGTGGCCCTTGATCTCTCTGCCTGACCAACCTTCATCTCGCTGAACTCCCCCGATCCCCAGCAAAAGGACGCTCGAACGCTTGCGAGTCCAAGGCGATCCTCATTATACCTAGCCTCAGACCAGAGAAAGGAGACAGCCGATTAACAATCCACCAGCCCCAACGACCAACGACGGGCGCACATTCGAAGTACGTACGCAGACAACTGGACCAGTCCCTTGGCTGGACTCTGAGGTCGATAACGATACGACCCCAGACCGCTGACGAGACCTAGTATTGCAGCAGCCGTGGTATCGTACACTTCTACAGAGCTATTCCTGGCTACAGACGCGAGACTGGAGGGAGTTTCTCAAATTGCTGAAACATAATCTGGGACGAAGAGCCTCAAACGCAAGGGCTCGGGAGCGATCCATCTCCGCGTTCTAGAAAAGGAACAATCTCATCAATTCGCCCACGGCGTTGAAACAAGGCTTGGGATCTGGTTTCACCGACATCTCATCGCCGTCGCTGCCTCACAAGACTCTCGAGGTCAAGCCAAACACGGAGATCACGAGGAGGAAGCTATTACGGCCGGCTTCCCAGCAACCCACTGCCTGCGGACGAGAGAGAAGTGAGGGATTGGAATTCCAGAGGTTCCGCGACGCTGAAACAGGCACTCGAACGCTCCACGGGATCTGGTTAGTCAGTCGCTTGGCCTGCTCGTACGAACGGATCCAGACGCGACCCTTGCTTCGGAGCAGCCCATCGTCAGCCTTCGCCATCGACGCCGTCGTCATAATCGTCCACAAACACTCCGGGTGTTGCCTCAGAGTGTGTAGACCAAACGCCGTGTGAGGATTCGCGACTTTCACAAGACTGGAGCCAAACATTATTGCCGACCAGGGTCCGCAGCCGAGTTTAGACTAGCCGCCCAATCAATCGAGCCTAGCCGCCAGCGACCAAGGCCACTGTTTTCTCGAGGGGCCCTTAGCACTTAGTATTGCAAACCCCCCGACGCTCCGACCCCCCATCGCCAGTCTCACACAACTTTTTCCTCTTCTTTACTCCCTCATCCCGGCCATCACCACCGGGACATACAAATACTCTTTAATTCTCCACCTGTGCTGCAGCATACCCACCTCCCATCCCGTCCACCGCTCTCTACTGTCCTGGTAAGTCTCAAGGCCTCGAGCTGTGCCACCTCGCGTCTCGTCACTGCAAGGCGCGCCCGCCAGCGCCCTCTCCTTTTCCCAATCCGGCCATCACCACCGTCGCCGTTCCCTCCCTCACCACCACGGATACCATCGTGTCGTCTCGTCTCCCATCTCGGTGCGCACGCTGTACACCTCGCTGACTTTGCTGCGTCTTGATAGTGCTACTACTGCTGCAGCTTTGACCTGTCAGCGGCCCGACCCTCCACAAAGACTCTCATCAAGCTCGACCCCGGTCGTGAAGCTTTGATCGTACCTCGTACCTTGGAGTCGTGCTGTCCCACGACCCTCCAAGCCCTCAGCAGAGCAGCACTCGGATATATACGCAGAGAGTTTAGGCACCGCGGTGTACATGCATCTCCTCGATCCCAGAGTGGCCAAATCAGTGGTGCGCCTCTTTCCCTCATCAGAACACTGGAACTATTCCTGCTCCTCCACACCAACACAAGACACCGTGCATGGTGTTGGACTTGGGATTGCGCAGCAGAAAATGGAACTAGGGAACATACTCAATACTAAGATGCCGGCGAAAGCTTTAGCAGGTACCCCGATGCAATACGAAATGCAACACTCCATGCAACACCACGAATTGCAGCAGCAGCAGCAGCAACAGCAGCACCCAAACGCGTATCCCCCCGCATACCTCAACCCGAACAACCGCATCAAGTCGGAGACGAACTCGGAGCGAGGTGCCTCACCGCACACGTCGGACTCGCGCTACGCGCCTCCACAACAACAGCAGCAACAAGTCCAATATCCTCCACCAATGTCGAACGGCTATCCCCATGAGATGCGTTACCCTTCGCCTTCGGCCGGGCAGATGGGCGTGCCAAATCAAATGATGCCTTACCAGCCAAATCCACAACCTGATCAGGGCTATCCACCGCCTCAACAGCAGCAGCAACAACTCCCCCAGGCACCACAACAAGTAAATGGGCGCCCTGCCGATACTGGGCCACCAAAGGCATTCGCCTGCTCAACGTGTGGCAAAGGCTTTGCACGACGGAGTGATCTTGCCAGACATGGTATGTTCACCGCCTGTCCAACCTTCCTCCACGTGACGAGAAGATGTTCAACATGCTGACGTGATTGTTAGAACGTATTCACAGTGGAGTCCGACCCCATGTCTGCGATTACCCAAACTGTGGCAAGCAGTTCATTCAACGCTCAGCTTTGACCGTGCATCAACGTGTCCACACTGGCGAGAAACCACACATGTGCGAGCGCTGCGGCAAGGTTTGTTTAATTATTTCTATTGATAGATGGCACACGAGCTGACTCTGTGTTCTCAGCCATTCAGCGACTCGAGCTCCTTAGCCCGCCATCGACGGATTCATTCCGGGAAAAGGCCGTACAAGTGCCCTTATGCTGATTGCCAGAAAACTTTTACCCGACGAACAACTCTTACTCGCCATCAAAATCATCACACCGGCACGGTTGAGGAAGCAGCCGCAGCCACAGCCGCCGCATTAGCCAGCCGGATGCGTAACATGAACCAGCCGTATGATTCTGTTCAAGGTCCTCGCTCAAATGGTTCGGAACGTGATGAGTACTCCGACACAAACTCGCCTATGGCAACCGCTTCTCCTCATCGTCAGATGTCAATGTCCCCAGCGTCCCAATTGGGTGGTGTCCCTCCAATGCACCGCACTAACTCGGATATGGGATACGGCATGCCCATTCCTGGTCATTTGAGAACTGAACTACAGCCGAGCCCTCGATCATCACCCTCTCTCACATCTCAGCCATACGTTATGGCCGCTCCCACAAACCAACCAGGTCGGCCATCATTGACATCACACCCAAACAGCTACGGCCCACCCCAAGTCCTTGAGCCACCGACCCAGACTCACAGTGGCCAGCCGACAAGTGCCAATGGTAGCCCACACATGGGATCAATGGGCTGGCAATCACCCGGCCACTCAGGCATGGCCTCCCCCAGTCACCACCCAGAACCGTATGCCTACCCGGATCCTCCTCAAGCATATGCTACACACCAGCAACAACAAATGTACTATCAGAACGCACCCATTCGCCGACCGCAAAGCTCGGAACCGGACTATGACCCACGCCAACAAACACAAATGTGGGCACCGCAACCTGTTCAGTAAACAATACCTACCAAACCATTTCCTTTGTCAAACCTGTACTCTAGTTGTACTCTGCCACGGGACCTAGGCGTTTATGGTGGGGAGGGCTTATACCCTGTTCGTTTTGTCCCATCTCACCTAATGTGGCATCGGAAAAGCTGCGCGCGGAAAATAGTTTGAGTCGTTGCATCTTTTGAGCTTGCTGTGGTTCCGCAGAAGTCCTTTTCCATTTTTTGAAGTTCGGAGCAGCGGACACGCTGGTATCATCTTTTCAAGGGTCAGCGAGCATGCATTGAGCTTTTTATTTCTTATATCACTCGCTGCCTGTCACCTGGTAGTCTCTAATTTGGGCGGGACGACAATAGTGTGGTCGGATGGGAGGCTGGATCAAAGGACGCTTTCATTGAACATAGAATTTCCTTCCGAAAGGGGCGCATAACGGCTTAGTTGATCTAGTAATATATGGTAGGACTGGGCAACCTTGATCCTTATTTTTTTTGCAGTAGAACCTCCCGTGTGAGTGGCGCCAAGACTCTGAATCGAACGTCAGTAGTACACGATCGCCATCAGGTTCTGTGCGGATGATGTGGCTAGTGTTCAAATTGCGGCAATCATAGTACAGGTATGTACTAGATGGATGTCGTAACAATTCGTAGCAATACTCGCGTTCACAGGCCAGGTGTTTACTGCCGATTGCTGGGTCGATGCAGCGATTGCGTGGTCATGTCTCGCAGGTACGAGTATCTTGGCGTGGAAGGCTGAATAGACGGCTGTTGGACAAGCGAGTGTTATTCGAAGACGTGTTGGTCGTGGAAGGGGGGTGTGTCGCATCGGAGTGAAGTAACAGCGTGACTTGATTTGCAAAAATGTTTGCTTGAATTCGGATCAACATTGATCATATCCCAGCGGTATTGGAATGTTGAAAGGCCAGAAGTCCAACATTATCAATGTCGCATCTGACGATTGTCCACAAGATGAGACATTTCCAGGAAGCTAGGCGGGAATACCTAGTGAATCACACGGACCATGGCTAAGCCATACGCAATGCCATCGAGCTCGACCGCTCGCCAACGAACTACTGCCTCCCTCAAACCACCAACATCTGCCCGCCAACCAATCCACCCTCCCTCCAATACGATGAGTAAAGTCGTGCGATCTGTAAAAAATGTGACCAAGGGCTACACCACCCCTCAGGTCAAGGTGCGAAATGGTTTGTAGCGCCAACACATTCTCGCGCCCAGTCGCAGTCGGGCATAGCTGACTTGACGACAGCAACCAGCAATGACCCATGGGGTCCGGTGGGGTCCGACATGGCAGAGATTGCCCAGATGACTTTCGCAGAGTGAGTACAGACTTTGCATGGCCAGTCACAAGACTAGGCCGCTGACGATACTTAGCACAAGCACCTTCTACGAGATCATGGACATTCTGGACAAGCGACTCAACGACAAAGGAAAGAACTGGCGCCACGTCTTGAAATCACTAAAGGTCCTCGACTACTGCCTGCACGAGGGTTCTGAGCTGGTCGTCACCTGGGCGCGGAAGAATATTTATATCATCAAGACACTGAGAGAGTTCCAGCACATTGACGAGGACGGCAGAGACGTCGGTCAAAACAGTATGTCCTTGAGCGCTGCTCTTTCAGAAATTTACGGAGCTAACATCAATTTTTCCAGTTCGTGTATCGGCAAAGGAACTTACAGCGCTCATTTTGGACGAGGAGAGACTGCGTGGGGAACGACAAGATAGAAGGTCTTGGAAATCAAGGGTTACTGGCATAGAAGAATTCGCTCCTCAAGGTCATGAGGGAGCTGGAGCCCGACCTCCACGCCGACAAAACCGACAAACAGAGGAGGACGACGAGGAGCTGCGCCGAGCAATCGAGGCTAGCAGGGCCGAAGCGGAAGACGAGGATAGGAAGCGTAGGAGGGCTGCTGGACACAGTGTTGAAGAGGACCAGGATCTTGCGAAGGCTCTGAAGCTAAGCAAGGAGGAGGAAGATCTCCGACGACGTGAGCTGGAAGAGGCCAATGCGAACTTGCTATTCGATGATACACCTGCTCAGCCCGCGGTACCCCAAGCGACAGGCTGGAACCAAGGCTACCAGCAACAACCTACAGTCGATTGGTTTGGAAATGTGATCGACCCGCAGCAGCAGCAGAATACTGGATTCGGCATGCAACCCCAGATGACTGGATACCAAAACCCGAATGGCACGGGCTACGGGTTCCAGCAACAGCCCCAGCCAACTGGATTCGGCGGCACTGCTTTTGGCCAACCTCAGCAACAGCCTCAACAGAACTTCCTGCAACCTCAGCAGACTGCTTTCAACACAAACAATCCTTGGGGACAGCAGAATGGTCTTGGGACAATGGGACAGCAGCAACATCAGCCCATTCAGCAGCAAGATACGGCGATCAATGCAGGTAGCAACAACCCTTGGGCTCAATCTCAGCAAGGTCTCGATGCTGTGAAGCCACAACCCACTGGCTCGAATAATCCTTTTGCGCAGGCACAACGCCCACAAAGCACAAACACCAATCGTTTCGGTGGATCATCGCTCAATTCCCTATCCGAGCAACAGCCCACGACGGCTTTCAACCCTATCACCAGTTTCCAGGCACCGCAGATGCCACAAATTCAGCAGCAGCCTATTCAGCAACAAATCCCACAAGATCCACACAAGTCGCGTCTTAATGCTTTACTGGCAAGTGGAGAAGGTCAAGACACGTTTGGAAACGTGGGCGACATGCGTATTCCATCTCAACACACGGCACCTGGAACCTTTGTCAACTCAGCGGGATCTGGCGCCAGCAGACTCACGGCAAACGCTACAGGCAACCCATTCTTGAATTCACAATTCACTGGCATGCCCCAACAGAACCGGATAATACCTGCTCAGACGGGCCCAGCCGGGTCATTTGGACTGTCATATGGCGGTGCCAACAACAATCCATTTGGTCAGCAGCAGCATGGACAACAACAGCAACAGCAGCAAAATGGACAGGGTGGCGCGAGTTTGATTGATCTCTAGTGATGGGTTGAGGTAACCTATGAAGAAGATTTCCATATTTATATTCCCCTTGCTCTATTATTCTTGACTCTCATGCATACCCGGATCGGAAGACTTGAAGGCCGACATTGGGTGGGATTGGAGTGGCAAATGTCATCTTTTTCTTATTGCTCTTGAAAGACTGAATCAGGACGGACGACTGGGCCTGCCTGCTTACCTAGTGGATGATGGACTGTATGTTATATTGGAGATGCAGCTCTTCCAAAGTCGACAACCCCTGCTCTGTCCTCTCATAAGATGTTTGGCACAGGTGCTATGGGTGGGGGATCAAAAGGAGTTTACACACATTTACACAGAAGATGTTGGATTGGTCGGTAGTGAATCTGATTTACTCGAATGATATGAATGATGTTCGAATTGTAGTATGTACAGCAAGGCTGTGGTCGCAGTGAACTGAAAGACCGTGCCTTCAATCTGCAGGGGACTCGCGAGAACATGCAGAACACGCACCCGCAATGTGAATCTAGTCTGAACATCTCGAACATCCTTCAAGCCTCAGCTCTATCGCCCTTTCTTATACGTCACCATACTGTATACATAGCCCCGAGCTCGTACTCAAGCTACATTTTGGACCATCCTTTCCCTCCATTGACTTCCATCTCGCCATGTCTGAAGAGTTCATCTTGAGCCTTGCTCTCATGGCTCATTCGAGACCGCCCGTACGCAGTGCGCATCGAAGAAGCGAAGTCCAGCCTCTTGCGCATAGAATCGGTATAGATCGTGTGGATATGAAAGTTGATGGCCACCAACCACTTGAAAGAAGCCAAGCTGGAAAAGCTTCAGCCGCCTCTTCCTCCTCCTTCGACACGACCAAGAATCTTTGCGGCGACTGCAGAGGAACACAATGTCACCGTCACATCTTCCCTCTCATGAGCCTGCCTACCGAGCTACGATTGCAAATCTATCGCCTCTGCCTCGCCCGCGACACGCCGGTCCAACTCCACATTGTCAAACCTAAGATCATGAAGCCAGAGGAGCCGTTGGAGGAACAACGAGAAAGTCATGAGAGAACGGCCGAGATATATGGATGTACTAGGGGAGCTACACTGCGCTCTCGCGGCGCGCGAGTTCCCTCGCAAATCGATTACCCAAGAGATTACACTAAGTACAATACCGATATCGTCTGTCGTGGCCCGGCCCATGAGGATACCCTGATCCCAAACATCCTGCTTGTCTCGAAGCAGGTTCACAGTGAGGCACGCCCGGTGCTATACTCGGAGAACAATTTCATACTACAATTGGATAGTGCCGTCTACGCCCTCACCAGACTCCGTCAACAATCCCGATCGCTGATAAAACACGTCTCCCTCACGGTCCCCTCGCACCACCACGTCCTCGAAGGCTTCGCCGATCTCGTCAGGTTGGGACTGAGATATTGCTGGGGTCTCCAAAGCTTTACAATCGCGCTTCCTACGTTCTTACCAAGGGATCCGCAGGCTGGGACCAATGGCACGAATGTGTATGCGAACGCGTTTCATATTCTGAGATGGTTGCCGCAGAATACCAATGTTGTGCTTGATGGTGGAGCGACGGCGGATATCAGGCTGGTTGTGGAGGAGAATAGACGCATGGCGAGGGATTTGGATAATGTGAGTTTTATCAAGTATAGGCATATGTATGGGCTGACGTCTTGATTATAGACTTCGTACTTGAAGCGGCAGCATCAGATGCCCGAGCGGGTCTGATCTATGGTGGCTTGGAGTGGTGGATGGCAACTGGGATGATACAGACACGAGTTGGATGTTGGATATTATTGACTTGGCGGTCTGGTGGTTGTGGTGGACATGCATATATTTCTTGATAACATTCTATGGAACTTTTTGGTGTGTACTTTGCGCTAGGAGATACCTACCTCCGCGGCTTCGTAAGTATGTCACGTTTTCGGACCGAAAGAAGCCAAATAGCATGCATTCAAATGACTATTATACATTCAATTTAAATGGAATCTTTAAATCTGTTTGACTATTTAGGATCTGCTTGTTTATATCTATTTGCAATACCTTACTAGTAATTAATAGCCATTCTATATAAAGCCTTACGTACAAAATCTAGATCTCGCTACTAGATCCGTCTTATCTCTATAGCAGCGTCGGCTTGTACTAAAGCCGTACTTAAAGTTATAGTTTGCCGGTAATTATCTATAATAGACTTCTGAACCTTGTGAAGCTATTCGTACGGATAAAGATCTAGAGACTATATTAGTACCGGATGAAACTTGATACCAAAGTAATAAATCTGGTCGTCTATTAGCCGGCGGGCTTTATAGTATAATCCAACGTTGTCTTCGATGATATAGATGTCTTTATATAGATTAAGGGCCTTAACTTAATTATAGTACGGAAATAGCTATTCTTCGTAGACCTTAAAGGTATACTAGATAAAGTCGATTCCTCCTTTACCGTAGTCTTGATCTAGCTTCTCGTATTTAAATATCCTGGCGGTAGTTATCTTCTGTTTATAGCTACCTCGTGTAGAGCAATCTCTAGCTATATTATATACGTTAATTGAAGCCTGTATAGCCTTGAAATTGTCGTATTCTATAGTACCCGGGACGTCGCAATTAGCTCTCTTTTTATCGACAACTTGCTTTAGAATAGCTACTTGACGAGCGAGAGAATTACTTAAAGCCTTCGTATTCTCCTCATCTTTAACTATCTAGACTATACAGGGCCGAGTAACGCGTAGTTTATTACTTAAGGCAGCCCACTACATCTTTTTAAAGCGTAGATCTAAGGCTTTATCCGCGTACATAGTTATCCCTTTTAGGGCCGAAATATACGTATAGCTAGAGCCTCTAAACTCAAGAGGAGTCTCGTCATAACTAATAAGAATTATATTATCTTTATCTAATGCCTGAATCTATCTATAGAAGTTCTCTCGTGCCTTAAAGTCAAGGCGGTATAATAGGACCTTCTCGAGGGCTCGGAGACGTGAAATCAGTTATAAGTTGATCGGATCGGCTTGAGAATAAAGCGCGCCTTAAGTAATATTCTATACTTACAAGATATTGAGTTATTCGAGTGGTTTTCGAGCTCTAGGGCGCAGATTAAGTTAATATATACGGATATAGCGGTACGAGCGATAAGCGGCTTCAACTTAGCTCTGGAAGCGCCCTAGGCCACGTATATACTGTCGAATTCGGCCGGAGGCAGTTAACTAGACTGGTACACGAGTAGGGCGTCCTAATAGAGGTAATAGAGTTAATACGGCGAGCAAATCTGCCATATTATTACTTCCGGCGCGCTTTCGAGTCCGGCTAACAAACTAGCGTACGGCGGACTTAGTTACGCCCTTAACCTTACGAGAAATTTCTAGGAAAGTAAGGCCATCGACAAAGCGATACTAGAGGATAATATTACGTTAAAAACGAGTTAAAGGCTTCATTATTAGTAGAGTTATGTATAGATTCTATCTGGTGTATAGCTTTAAAAAGGTAGTAATGCGGCACGTGCGTGACATCCTAACGAAGCCGCGGAGGTAAGTTCTAACCTATATAGACCTAGCCCCAGCCTCGTAAGGGATTGATAGGTCCATGTTAGTATACGGACCTTAGCGGATTCTAGGGGGGGCGTCGACTGAAGTTTGACGGATAATCTACTATTAAATATTATATACGTTAATCAAAAATACATACATAGTTAACGGTTGAAAGTTTGTCGACGTAGGATTTTTTTTAGCGTTGAAAAAGAATTCAATATTGATTATAATCCGCGTTGCTCACGTGCAGCGTCAAAAAAGAATTTAACGTTAATTTTAATCGGTGTTGCTCACGTACAGCGTTGATTTTTTTTTCAACTATAGTTTGACGGTTAATTAGCAAGTCCCGCTTAATAGGTTATTACGTACCTATATACCTAGACTAGGCTCCTAGGGGCTGCTCCGCACCGTACTACGTACTTTGATTAGATACTATCCGATCAAATGATTATTAATTGAGCTACGGAGTAAATAAGGTATACCGCAACTATAGCCGTAGATATCCTACGTAGGCTAGCTCTACTATATCCCGACCTCAACCGCTAGGGTAACTACCCGTTCCGTATCCTCCGCCTAGATTACCTACAAGAAGACAATCTACTAATCGACTACTAAAACCTTGTCACCGTTGTTAATCTGCGCCCGATTAAGAGAAGAAACTACCTATTTTCTACTAGTAGAATATACGCTAATAGGGATCGTATATACTTACCTACCGAGAATCGCCGGAAGACCTACGATCATACGATTGCTAGTTACTATATAGATTGGTATACTAGTTATAGTATCCGTAGTTATTAGAGTAGAGATACTACCCTAGTAAGTCCGGACAATAGCGAAGAGATAGTATTTATCGTCTCCTAATTAGTAGACTAATATATAATTAATAACTCCAAGCTTTTGAGTACTATTACGGTCGAAAGTAATAAAGTTACTACATTTAAAGGTTAATCGGCGTTGGTTACTATAGCAAAGTAGGGTATTAGCTTATAGGGAGGTTAATAGTAGAGGTAAGAACGATAGGGGAAAGGGACAAGGTAAAGGAAAGCTAAGCCCTCTACTTTCTCAACCCCTATATTACGGACGGATATTATATACCTATTATCGAAGGATATCTTCTTATACCAACGTAATAGCTTGTTACTAGCATAGCTGATATTCTTACTATAATCGGTATATCCACGGAATAGGTCGACGCGCTATCTACTACTAAATATAGCTTGCCTAGCTCGGATAGGAAGCCCGAGAGATATAGAATAGAACTCCTTTTTAATCTTCGAGATGACCGCGGTACGGCTATAGTTAGTATCGGATTCTACTTAAGTAGATATAGAGTCCTTATCTCACGAGTCGGCCGACTATTTCTCTAACGAAGGGAGAAGGCCTTCTATAAGATTAGGATATTCTTTACGAAGGTGCTTTAGGTTGGTAGTTAATTCAGTATAGTCTAGAAGAAAGCTATCTAAGAGGATAAGGCGTAGCGTCTACTCTAGGTTCTCTCGTTGAAGAAGATCCTATTCCGGATACTAGTAGTTCGTATAGTAGATTTCCTATTTATATTTACTAAGGAGTACATACTAGTTAGCCTGCATACCGAATAGAAATAGCGGTAGGAAGAGAATAATAAGAAGAGAATAACGAGGAGACTAATAATAAAGAACTAATAATCTAATAAAGAGACTGATAAAGCGACGAGATAAAGAGCTATAGCGAGAAAAGACGAGATAAAGCGACGAGATAAAGCGACGAGATAAAGCGACGAGATAAAGCGACGAGATAAAGCGACGAGATAAGAGGTTAGAACTAACCGATATTTGTCCTCCCCAATTAATACGTTCGTATAAATAGCCAACCCAAATTCCTAGTTAGCTATCTTATAATATATACTGATATATATATTAGGAACTCCCTTCTTACGTCGCTAGTTAATAGCCTTCTTCGTAAGATTAGTATTAATATCTTTATCGGAATCAACCTCGAAACTCTGTACAACCGAAGTAGCGGGAGTTATAGAAGCTATCCTACTACGCGTAATCGAAGCCTCTCGGGTCGGTATTCTACCTCTCGTTGCATCCGAAGCCTTCGCCGTAGACTTAAACAAATCCTGACAACGCTTGCGAGTAAGTTTGATATAGCTATTAAACTTAGCGCGATTAGTCTAAGTCAACTATATACTTATAAGGAGTATATTTGACTTAGCGATGCTAGTAGCAGCTCGTACGATTAGGTCTACTACCTCTAGTACTCCGCCTACCAACTCAGCTCGATATACCTTCTTATAGGCCTTAATATATCGGTCCTTAATATATTCCTTCCGAAGCCAAACCCGAAGAAGTTGAGGCGCAATAATTGACTAGCGGGCATGTTCTAAGAGGGGATATAACTTCAAGTAGTACAAAGGATTCTAGAACGGTCCCTATCCCGGAGGTTTTAGAAAGTTTCTTAGGATCTAGGAGTAGTAGCGTACGGCTAGCTCGGTCAAGATTTCCGTAATAAGGAGGGCGTGGAATCGCTTCGTAGGGCCGTAGTATTCGCTATAGCAAGGATCGGAAGGCATACTAGTAGGAAAAACGAGGGCCGGGGTAAGAGTTTAGAGAATTAGACGCTTAGGCTATATACTTAGCTTCGTTATATAGGTCTTCTTAGAGTTATCGGTGTTGCACTTATCGTCTATATACTCTCGGTATCGTAGTATCTTATAATAATATCGCCCTAGCTCGACGTCGTCAAAGTCGAGGTTGCTAAACTGCTTATTTAGTAGGAGATAGAATTAATAACCGAAGGTCGCGTTCTAAGACATCAGTCCGTAATTATCGTTTTGCTAAGGTATATTACTAGTATAAGCTATAATATAGGTATATACCTTCGTTCGAACACCGTTCAACTCGAGTATAATACCGCGATCGAGTTGCGATAGGAATCTACCTAGGACGCGGACGATATCGTCAA
Source organism: Venturia aucupariae (assembly GCA_003693225.1). NCBI lineage: Eukaryota > Fungi > Ascomycota > Dothideomycetes > Venturiales > Venturiaceae > Venturia > Venturia aucupariae. Next base: position 239,342 of record QWZN01000026.1, on the reverse strand, counting down.
AATTGCTAGTATAAGGCCCAAGGGTAAGAGGGAGAATATTGGCCCGCCGGTTACGCTCTACAAATTCAAATAAGCCTATTATAAGATAGAAGCCTATAAGTAATCTTATTATATTACGGTAGAGGCCAAACCCGTCGATGAAAGCTACTAGAGGGAAAGAGATATAAGATAGATCTAAGTCGTCAGCTAGCTTCTTACTAAACTCTTCGATTTCGAGCTCTCCGCGGATAGGCTAGCTCTTATATAATAGTCGAATCTTCTATCCAGGAATAGCAGGAATAGTAAGGTCTAAAGGGGAGAGGTCGTTAACAGACGGGGTCTAGATCTAACGGACGTAGAAGGTATCCTTCGAGAGGCGTAGGTCCGGTTTGAATTGATTATAGTAGAGTTTAACGGCTAACTTAAACCAACGGTCTATAATAGGTGCTTCTCGTTTGTAGAGCTGCTCGAGATTAGATAGAAGAATATACTTAGGTAAGGTTTCGATTAAGAGAATCTCCTTTGGGTGAATCCGGTAGAACGCCTACGAGGAACCTATGTTAAGACGTTTCTTCTCGTTGAAAATACTCGTATACTCGGCCCTCTAGATCTATACTACTACAGCTCCGTCTAGGTTAGTATACTTACGATTTATAGCCGAGCGAAAGTCTCTCCCGATACCTAGGACTCTACCAAGATAGTGCTGGCCGCTACCGCAGCGAGTATAACCAATAGTATAATAGATATAGCGCACGAATTTCGACGGGAGGATATATATACCTTTAGTACCTAGAAAAGTAGTAACCTGACCTGAAGTAGACCGAATTGACGATATCTATACCGGGGAATACTAAAGCTATATAGTATCTTCAGGATCTCGGAACTCTCCAAAGCCAATATATATCTTTTAACGAAGAACTAGGGAGCTTAGGAAGGCCGTAATAAGGGGGATTGGGTCAAAGAAATATATATCTTCCCGAATACGACCGATAACCCTAGTACTAATAGTAGCGGTAGCGGTTGCAACTACAACTCTACCTACGACTTTGTCGGGATTAAGCGAGATAATAGCCTTGCGTATTAGAAGAAGCGGTATCTTACCCTTTACCTTCTTCTTAAGAGTGTCGAGCGAATTTGGTAGGGCTTTAACTAAGTCGTGGTCAAGGATATCGAGAAGCTACTTAAGAGCGCGATACTATAGCCGCGTAGTTCTATACTTAATATACTACAATCCTAAACCAAAGGCGAACAAGCTTATACTGCCGGGTTATATTTCGTATAGTACTTACTTGGAATCAACGAACCATTCATAGTAATAAGGCGCCGGTGGTGGCGGTATAGCTCCTCTAGTTAAGGTAGCTCTACTAGGTCCTTAAGCTTGAGAATCAACCCAGGCCTAAGTACTAGGTAGAGTACTAGGTAGAGTACTAGGTAGAGTGCCAGGCAGAGTTCCTACAAGAGCGCTAGGTAGAGTAGTAGTAGTAGCGGCGCCGCCTATAGTAATAGTATTACTATCTTCGTCCTCTTCCTCTTCCTCGTCGTTACTAGGTACGCCATCGGACGGCGGTAGTTCTTAATACTTAGAAAGGTAGGCAAGCTCTATAAATTTAGTAATACCGAGCTTATCAAGCTTAGTAGGATCGTCGGCGGCATTATCTAGGTTATAGTCAAGTAATAGTCGATCTAACTCTATAGTATCAAGGTCCTAGGTACTAATAGTTAGTACTAGACCTAATAGCCTGCGAGAATCATAGGCCGTACTATAATACTCACGCCTTCGATATTATCCCAATCCTCCTCAAATTCCTTACCTCTACCTGTAAGGTTACCGTCATCTCGCGGACGTTTGCGGCTTAGTTCGCCGCTACCTACACCTATAGCTCTACGAGAACCATTACTGCCCAAGACGCGAGGGGCGCGCGTAAATTTACGACGCGACGACATCTTTCTAGGTCTATTAGGGAAGGAGTTTTAGGAGAAAATTGAGGGAAGCGAGAGATAGAAAAAGGTTAGAAATATAAGTAGAGTAGAAAAGGTAAGTCCGCTTACCGACTAATAAAGAGGTAAGAGGGTTTGTATTCCAGGTTTATTAGACTAGAATAGAAGGTTAGGTTTATATTGTTTACGGTTAGAGGTTGGACTTCGTTCGGTAATTTATAGATAGCAGCGTAATTACGGGATTATAGGTTTATTATAGAATAATAGAATAATAATACGCAAACGGAAATCGAGTTGTTTCCTAAAGTCTTTTAGAAGAATCTAATTACAGGAATACCGCCCGAACCCGTTACGTATAATTATAATATAATAGTAGCTGGAGTACCTCGCTCCTATAAATTCCTTACTCAATTCCTTACTCTATTCCTCGCCTTCAGGACCGAAGTTAGGATTTCTTAGGGGCCCGTCGTGCATATATTTAGAGCCTATCTACTAGTCTCGAGTCCGCGTTAGTTGCCTATACTACTGATAGAGAGAAGGGGGAGGAGGCTAAGACCAAAGTACGGCGAAACTTCTACCCCCCTACGGCTATTCATTCCAACGCAAATAAACCAAATCTGAAGAAGCTAAAAGGTAAGGGTAGTATAGATCTATCTTCTTATCTATAGGGCTTTCTCTATTTCTATTATACGTTGGTTGTACCCCCGGCCGTAACTTAACGAAATAATAAATTCCTCTAAGACTAAGAGGAATCCCCGAAGACTATACGAGATCCCACGGTTTGCGATCCTACGGTTTGCGATCCCACGGTTTACGATCTTACGGTTTGTGACCTTACGGTCTAGGATCCTACGGTTTGCGATTGGGATTGGGATTGCTAGGTTTAGTATCCTAAAGTAGTTCGAAATAAGCCTTTAGGTAGTAGGTCTTCTTTACCTATATCCTCCTACGGCGTTAGTAATTCTATTCGATAGTTACCTATTTGACGATTGCTAGAATTTAGCAACCTAGGATTAATACTATCTTCGCCGTATACGTCCCGGTACCGCATCGATCGATTCCTTGGAGGTGGTAGATCGAAATCTATATCTACGGATTCGTAAGCCTTCGATCTTGCCTTAAACCTTGTAACTCCTATCCGCAGAACGTCCTAGGAAATAGATAGTAGAAAATAAAGAAGCTTATTATAACGCTTCTATAAATAATAACTAGATAGTATTATAAATAAAGAAATAATCGTAAATCCTACGCAAATAGACCGCAAATAAACCGTAAACACTATAGAACACCGCGTAACGAGATCCCGTCTAGGATATACTATAATAAAAAAAGAAATAATACTAAGGCCGAATAGAAAAGCAACTAACTAAAACTAGGAGGCGGACCCCTAAACTCTATATTCTTAAGAGACGACAAGTCTCTCTTCTTAGGTACGGTCTTCTACCGCTTTGATCGAGTATACTTAATATATAAGAAGCTTCTCTCTATCTACTTATTATTTTTATGTAGAGGAAATTCGTCCTACTACCTATGCAATTCTTTTAGGAGATTGCTATCCTTTCTATCTTTTAATATTTTAGACTTTATTTTAGCCTATATAGCGCAGCCGATCACGCCAAACTATTCTAGAGATCTATTAGTATAATATTCAACGATTAAGAATCAAGAATCAACGATTAAGAATTAAGAATCAACGATCAAGAATCAAGAATTAATAGTCAAGTATTAAGAGTTAAGAGTCAAGAGACAAGAATTAAGAGTTAAGAGTCAAGAGTAAGAAGATAGGAGAGGGTTGATTTACCCTTAATAAAGTATTTACCTATTAGATAGGTAGTCTTCTTAATATTAAGATATCCTTTTAAAAAGTAGAAAACTTTAAAAAAGGTATCTTTATTAAAGACTTTATCGAGCGTACCGCGGATCGAGACGAGATTTATTAAATCCACGTCTAGCTACTCGTTAAGCTTCTCTAGGAAATCCTATAATATAATTAGTATAAGTATAAGATCAATGGGTATAAGATTAATAAGTATAAGATTAATAAGTATAAGATCAATAGGTATAAGATCAATAGGTATAAGATTAATAAGTATGAGATTAATAGGTATAAGATATAACGAGCTTAAGATCAATAGGTATATAGGTAAGATATAACGAGTATAAGATTAATAAGTATAAGATTAATAGGTATAAGATATAACGAGCTTGAGATTAATAGGTATATAGGTAAGATATAACGAGTATAAGATTAATAAGTATAAGATCAATAGGTATAAGATATAACGAGCTTGAGATTAATAGGTATAAGATTAATAAGTATAAGATCAATAAGTATAAGATCAATAGGTATAAGATATAACGAGCTTGAGATTAATAAGTATAAGATATAACGAGCTTGAGATTAACAAGGATAAGATTAATAAGCTTGAGATCGACGAGTATAAGATTAATAAGCTTAAGATTAACGAGTATAAGATATAACGAGCTTGTAAGTAGTAAGCTTATAATAAGAAATTAATAAGCTCGTAATAAGAAATTAATAAGCTTATAATAAGAAATCAATAAGCTCGTAATAAGAAATTAATAAGCTTATAATAAGAAATTAATAAGCTCGTAACAAGAAAATAACAAGAAAGTAATAAGAAAATAAGAGATTATAATAGAGTAAAAGAGATTCTAAGGTCGTTAAATAGTAAAATAAATAGTAAGATACTAACTTAGAAACGAATACAAGTCTTATACTTGTATTCTTTGACATCGGAGAGGAAAATACCTCGCGTATCCTAGAAGGTCGCGGAGGCGGGATTAATATTATCGCCGTAAACTTTCTTTATAGTAACGGCGTAGTTTTCCTACGAAGTATAGAGGAACGTATATACGCGAACCTTAAGATCTAATTCATTTTATTAGTATACCTTAATACTCAAGAATCAACGAACAAGAATCAAGAATCAACGAATAAGAAGGAATTAACGATTAAGAAATAAGAGTTAATAGTCAAGAAATAAGAATAAGGATTTAGAATTAGAAGAGATCTTAATAGGGGGAGAGTATAGAATTAAGAGCTAAGAGAAGAAACTTATTATATACTAAGTACCCGTGCCTTTACCTCCTCTTTAGGAGTAATCGTACCAAGTCTTTACTCCAAGGTCGAATATTTATGCTTCGTACCTTTTCTAGTACGCGCCTTCTTTACAGCACGGAGAGCCTTCTAAGCGTCGGTCTAAGTAAATCGTTAAAGCTAAATTTACTAAGTATACGGATAAGATCAACGAGTATAAAATCAACGAGTATAAGATCAACGAGTATAAGATTAACGAGTATAAGATTAACGAGTATAAGATCAACGAGTATAAGATTAATACTTAAGATTAACGCGCTCAAGATAACTACTCGAGATTAACGAGCTTAGTATAATTTAATCTTAAGATTAACGAGCTTATAGGTAAGATCAACGAGCTTAAGATTAATAAGCTTAAGATTAATAAGCTTAAAATTAACAAGCTTAAGATTAACAAGCTTAAGATTAACGAGCTTATAGGTAAAATTAATAAGCTTAAGATTAACGAGCTTATAGGTAAGATTAATAAGCTTAAGATTAATAAGCTTAAGATTAATACGCTTTTATTAGGATTGAGATTAACGAGCTTAGGATTATTAATCTTAAGAATAAAGAGCTTAAGATTTAGGAGTTACAACGCGTTTATAAAATAACCTACTAAGGTTTCTTCAACTTTATCTCTAGCTTTAGAGCCGGGCGGAGTACGGCTATACGTAGATTTATCGGCGTTAGAGTCTAATATTTTCTATCTATCTATAGGGCCTAGGTAATTAATTAGTTAATTAAAAAAACGGCGCGAATTTAGCTAAGTCCCTATAATAGCTATAGAATTTAGGGTAGAAGCTATTAGAACGCGAAAAGGTTATACGCGCTAGGTATAGGCTAGATTACTAATTTAGCGTTCGGTTAACCGTTAAACTACGGTTGAAAAATAATCAACTAATAATAAGCGGCTAATTATAATCACCGTTCATTTTCAATTATTGTTGGATTCTTTACGACGTAGAAACTTAATCAACTATAAATACAACTATTAAAAAAGGACTTCGTTAATCTATTATCGACGATAATTTTATTTTAACGTTGAACCCCAATCAACCGCTAATACGCCGCTGAATTAGTATCATCCGTTGAATAGCCGTAGACTGAACCCCCGGTTTCCGCTAAGGGACTGATTGATGTCATCGTCATCGCCACACCTGACTTGTGATTGTCTAGCCTAGCCTATACGGAGGAATGCGTGCCGAGGGGACATCACAGTAAATCATGAGGTGCTGACTGAGGGAGCAACGGAGTGAGTGATTTATGTCGGGTGGCAGTTGCCCACCGACAAGCAGAAGAATGCCGGCCCGTGTTGACATGAATGTTGATGGAACAGGTACCAAGTCAGTGTCGTGCTTGCTATTTCCGGGTCATGCTTTGTGACTGACCCGACCTTCCTTTGTTCCAAGCATGAACACACTGGAGCCTTCCACATTCTGCCTGTTCAGTTGTTGACTAATTGAGGCCCGTGCGTGCTAAGCCCCGCCACTCCAACAGGATGTCACTGGTATAAGTAGCCCTCCGCCCGCTCTCCCTCTCCATCCTCCCTACAACTCCAAACTTCCACCGCTTTCAGCACTCCCACACTCCACGCTTCCACCAGCACCTACGACTACATCCACTTACCAGCAACCACACACTACACCAACAGCCGCCATGCAGATCTTCGTAAAGACTCGTACGTTGCCACCTCTCACCCCCGCTTCCCTTGAGCGCTTGCTAACCCGCCCGTGCAGTCACCGGAAAGACCATCACCCTTGAGGTTGAGTCCAGCGATACCATCGACAATGTGAAGACAAAGATCCAAGACAAGGAGGGCATTCCGCCAGACCAGCAGCGTTTGATCTTCGCCGGCAAGCAGCTCGAGGACGGCCGAACCCTTTCGGACTACAACATCCAGAAGGAGTCCACACTTCACCTTGTCCTCCGCCTCCGTGGTGGTATGCAGATCTTCGTGAAGACCTTGACCGGAAAGACCATCACCTTGGAGGTGGAGTCATCAGACACCATCGACAATGTCAAGACAAAGATTCAGGATAAGGAGGGTATCCCACCAGACCAGCAGCGCTTGATCTTCGCCGGCAAGCAACTCGAAGACGGCCGCACCTTGTCCGACTACAACATCCAGAAGGAATCAACTCTGCATTTGGTTCTACGTCTGCGCGGTGGTATGCAAATCTTCGTCAAGACTCTCACCGGCAAGACCATCACACTCGAAGTCGAATCGTCCGATACCATTGACAACGTAAAGACAAAGATCCAGGACAAGGAAGGTATTCCTCCAGACCAGCAGCGCCTCATCTTCGCCGGAAAGCAGTTGGAAGACGGACGTACGCTCAGCGACTACAACATTCAGAAGGAGTCGACCTTGCACTTGGTGCTGCGTCTTCGTGGCGGTAACTAAGTGCAAGTGGTGCGATACTTTGATCGGATTTGAACTTTGCGATGGCGTTGACAATGGTCTTGGCATGTCATAAGGGTGCCCGGCGTGGACTCTGGCTGGCAGACTACTATTGATAGGCTAGCATGATACGAAATATGATGCTCTCATGGCAGCGACTTGAATCGCCAGCCATTTCAACTTGTTGCTTTCTTGTGATTCGTGATTATCAAAGTCCACTCCTTAAGCATGACTTGTGTAAGTGCATGGCTTGTATACTGATCGGCGCTGCAATTAATTCCGGTGAGTGGAGAACATCCTCACCTTCCCGCCACAGCCGCTTTTAGTCAGGCCACTAATAATGCGAACTACTGCCCTCTTGCAGCCCGCGGCATTTCATTTTCATCGTATCATGCATACATAATTCGAGTCATAGGTCCACGTCTCGTCTGACAGCTGTCGTTGCATGAATAGGTTTGCATCGTCAACGGAGCCCCACAGCTTGACTGTGGAATTTGGAAAGAGCTTGGGAAAAACAATTGCGATTTCGAAAGGGAAACAAGCTTATAATAGCAAAAAGATATTGGATTTCGAGTCAATTCAAGAGCTTGGAATTTTGGTTGGTTTTAAAACGATTCATGAGGAACGGCAGGTTCGAAACGTCTCGGAAAGATAAAAGCCTCATGATGAGAAATGATTACGATGGAATGTCTGGTGGCTCACATCGCTCGAGGGAGAGTGTGAGTAATTCTGCTTCTGGGTCGTCGAGGAAGATGCAGATGGAGTATGCAAAGTATGGATATCCTTTTTCTTCTTGTTCTCCTTTTCAATTTACTTTGTCATCTTGATTTTCTATAATTGTTCACCTTGCCGGTCCATGTCAACTTGTCTGACGTTCTCTTCACCATTCTCCTCTTCATTCATCCACCCCACCCCAGTCGTCAAACCAGAGAAAAAAAAGACACAACAGTCTGACTCAAAACCCACACACAACAGTCTAGGCACCTCGGGCCTCAAAATCTCCCGCATAATCCTCGGCGCAATGTCCTTCGGCTCCTCCGACTGGCAACCTTGGGTCCTAAACGAAAGCGATGCCCTCCCTTTGCTAAAACACGCCTACGACCGTGGCATAAACACCTGGGACACAGCAGACGTCTATTCCAACGGCCTCTCCGAAACCATCATCGCCCGCGCCATTGAAAAATACAGGATCCCCCGATCCACACTCGTCCTCATGACGAAGATTTATTTCGGCGTTGAGGAAGGGGGTGGGCAACCGGGGATTGCGTCCATGGGTGTTAACGATGGGGTTTTGGTGAATCGGGTTGGGTTGAGTCGGAAACATATTTTTGATGCTGTTGAGGCTTGTGTGGGGAGGTTGGGGACGTTTGTTGATGTTTTGCAGGTGCATCGGTTGGATCGGGGGGTGCCTAGGGAGGAGGTTATGAGGGCGCTTAATGATGTTGTTGAGAGGGGGTGGGTTAGGTATTTGGGTGCTAGTTCTGTGAGTTTTTCTCTTTCTCTCTCTCTCTCTCTCTCTCTCTCTCCCTCTCTCTCTATCCTTTCTGTTTGGGTTGAATATGATTCTTTTGGCTTGATGGATAGATGGGAATGAAGGAGTTTGTGACTGACGACTAATAACTCGGGCGATAAAAGATGGCTGCATGGGAATTCCAAGCCCTCCAAAACATAGCCGAAAAACACAACTGGCACAAATTCATCTCCATGCAGAATTATTATAACCTCCTCTACAGAGAGGAAGAACGCGAAATGATCCCCTACTGCAAAGACACCGGTGTGGGAATCATCCCCTGGAGCCCCCTCGCTCGCGGTAAGTAAAACTAACCATCTCCCCCCCTTCCAGGCTTCCACTGCCCTACCTCCATCCATCCATCCCATCCCATCCCATCCCACCGACAAACAAACAAACAAACACCCACCTACCACAAAAAAATAACACCCACCCAGGCGCCCTAACCCGCCGCAACCACAAAACCCTCCGCTCCTCCACCGACCGATTCCTCTCCTCCCAAATCCTAAACAAACTCACCCCAGCCGACGACATCATCGTCTCCCGCGTCGAAGAAGTCGCCCGTCGCCACGGTATCAGCATGGCCAATGTCGCTACCGCTTGGTCCCTTTCCAAGGGCTGCAGTCCCATCCTGGGACTGAATAGTAAGGAGAGGATTGATGAGGCGTGTAGGGGTGTTCGGCTTGTTAGCGAGGGCGTGCTGGATGAGGAGGATTGGGCGTTTTTGGAGGAGGGGTATGTTTGTAAAGGGGTTACTGGGTATTAGGCTTTTTTCGGATTTGATTTTTTTCGGGGCTCGTTGGGGTTGGGTTTGTTGATGTTGTGGGGTTGGTGTGGGTTAGTGTGTTTGTGGTTTTGATGGAAGCGATGAGGATGGAGAATACATGAAAATTAGGTTGGGGATTGAAGACCTGATAATCAAGCTATAGTAGTACTTCATCATCAATGTCTCCCATCGCATTTATATTGGTCCGATTTGGTGGAAAAGAATATCTACGGATGATGCAAACACTCACGGTCCACTCTTTCATCCCCCCAACCTCAATCTTAAGACTCTCCCAAGTGATCCTATACATATTCATGATCACGACAAGATCTGACCTGAAATCCCCCAATTTTCAAGCACCCGCTTTCCGGACCGCTAGTAACTGAAACAGCCAGTCGGGGGCCTCGGGGCCCTAGCTAGAATGTCAAAGAGAGAGTGATCTGAAGTTTTCCGAACCTATGTATGTCTAGCAGCTTGCGCATCTATCTCCGGCGCGACATAGTAAGGGAAGTAGGTTTCCTCGAGAAGGTGGAAGACCCCTTCTTGCGATGCTGGTAGGTATAAGGAGTCCACGAGCCTTTCTCTCCAGCGGCATACAATCGTTTGATATGAGCATGGTCGGTGTGCACATAGCGAGGACACAGGACACTAGATCGGATGGAGCATCGGACGGGCTTGAGATATGCCTTGAGAAATATGAGGGGAGGTGCACGTATGCGTCAATGGCGAAACGACTCCTGGAGAGGACTTTGAGTTCAATGGCGATTTGCGCCGCAGCGTGGACGTCGCCCGCGAATTGACGAATGTTGATGTTGGAGAGGGAGAACCCGCGAATTGACGAGTGTTGATGTTGGTACATTGAAGGACCCAAAGAGTTCACCGCGATAGATTGACCATCGCTGAGAAAAGTGGGACCGCGGAGCAGACCCTCCCCCTCCCACGTCTTCTGTTCCTGTATCATAAACAAGCCAACATCAAAAGGCCGCAGTATACCTAGGTGGGAGAGAAGTCATGGATAAATCCGTCGGCATCAAGAGTGCCGATCAACTGAGAAGTAAACCATCCACTGCCCGCGCAGGTTCAAAACATACACTGACAGGCCGACCCTCTCCAGAGAGAATACAGAAAAATGTGGCCCTCATGCAGGCTTCTATGGTTGAAATACTCGACATGTCACAGGTAGGTTCAGAACTCCAATATCTGCTGCTGCTGAGAGGAGCTATTGGTCACATCACCTCGTTCTCACATTTCCTTTTCAAATGTCGATTGCTTAAAAGCCTCATTTCCTAACCTTCTACATAGCCGACCATAGAAATCACAAAATCAGGCACTAGTACAAAGAATGCTCCCGATCAAACCAGCTTAGCTGGTCTCACAAGGTCCCATAAGACCGAAGTTGCAACGCAAACAATGGTACGTTATCTCTCTCTCCTAACACAGCTGGCTCGTCCATTAATTGCCACTTGCCCCGAAAATTTGTAAATTGAAGTCTCGTTAAGAGTACGGTCTATCGAGCCTAGCTTTGCGAATTCACTGGCTTTTCTTTCGCAGACTCTCTAGGAGAATACTGCCCAAAATGGCGTATCAAGCACAGCTAGCCTTCGCAGACAACGAATAGATGAGCCTGTTATATCCCCATCCCAGGAATTTTACCTGCACATGTTCTGACTTAGACATAGATCCGCGCCTCAGAAGAACTCCTCATGATCATCCGCCAAATGCAGGAGCTATGGCTCTTCGGCAAGCTAGATACGGTGGGAACAAGCGACCTCGAAGCACACACGGAAGAAGATACCAACAAAATTATGGACTTACTGCAGCAAATGGTTAGCAAGGAATCAGGAAGCTGAGGGTAAATGTCATTTCATCATAAGGAGATACATATAGGTAGTGGCAAGGCGTTCCGGAATACCCCATTCTCATCCGACGGCTTCACCACACATAACAATCGTTCTGCCTCCATCTCAGAATTTTGTGTTTTGTGGGTTCGAGCACCACTGCTGCCTTCTTTGGGGTAGCAAAAACGACATTTTTGCCCTCCACGCGGGTTGCAAAATGGCAAAAATGAACTTGTACTTGGCCAGGTGACGTCTCACCGAATTGATGCTCGCCTTTGCCCACCAGTCGTTTCCTATCCTATAATACGCTAGGTCAGAGACTCTATTCAACTATACGGACAAGTGATAGACTTTCGGATTGTTTTGATATATAACAATTGAACTCCATCAGTCAAGATTGAATCGTTGGCAGCAGATCATGACATGAATAAGCACACTGCCCACAAACTTCGAGCTGCATCCGCATGTATCCTGCACCATCGCTAGGAGAACGCAACAGTCGTTGCCATACGAAAGGCATCTTGCCTTCCATTGATGAGACGGTTTGGAAGAAAAAGAGCGTCCGTCAACTTTTAGAACTTTTCTCACCCGACATATTTACAATACAACCCTTCTCCCCACAATGTTCACACTGCATCCTATCCATGATGAACCCCCATTCATCACTTTTTAGCACAAGCACAGACAGCTTCCGCCGCAGCCTTAACTTTGAGAGCATCAGGTCCGCATCCAGCCGCAACACACTTTATAGCCTCCGTCTGATACTGTGCCTGTTTAGAGCAGTAGCACTTGTAGTCCTTGGCCGCACATCCACCACCAGTGGCAATTTTCTCAATACAGGTAGCCTATTTCTTCTGTCAGATGATTACTGCGAAGGTAGATGGAAGCTAGGCATACTCCACATGGTGGGACAGCGGCAGCCTGTGCTGCACAGGACTCGGCAGCAACGGAGGTGGCGCAGAGTACAATGAGGGCGATAATGAACCTCATTTTGATGGGTGGTTGGGTGGTAGGGTGGTATTGAGCTAGAGATGACTTGAAGTTATGATGTAAGATGGAGGCTTTCTTGTGTGATGAGAAGAAATATGATTGCTTGCTGGCCATGTCCAATATCTATACATTTTTAAATATTGGCCTTCCATCGATTCTATCATCTCTAGGCCCCACTTTTTAAGCTCATAAGAAGCGGTATTTGAAATACTGCTATACTAAGACAGCAAGTATGGCGAGGAACGAGAGAAGGGAGTGGACGTTCGGCTTGTGATATGAGGATCTTGCCTCGTCTCGAAGACTGAAAATCTTGTATGAAACACGGATAAGGAGACTTGAAGGTAGAAAAGACGTCGCAACGATCAGTGACATGTAACCATCCCGGAGGTGGTCCTTTTAGCAATAGGTCCGCATGCCCGGGAACTTGGTGGCGAGTGTCTGGTGGAGCAGCTAGGTCTGGCAACAGCTGAGAAGACGAACTGAGGCATCCTTGTAGCTTGACATGTCATCTACGTAGCCTCAATCTAGATTTGAGACCGCAGCATGAGGGCTAAATAATAAGTTCCTGGTGATTAAGAAGAGGGTGCCTGAAAATCGACTCGAAGATGACCTATTATAAAAAAAATAGAGCGCCCGTCGAATCTTCCATTGCTCCTTGCGAGCACCTCGAACGAAGCCGCAAGAAGACCATCTCTTATGATTAATTCACAATTGGTGATATTCACTTTTTACGAAGTTGCCAAACAGCCATTTCTCAGAGCGCCTGACATCAGAGATCAATGTATTAGAAACCAGTGTGTGAGTGTCCACGGATGGAGCTAATTGTTCCGAGCGTGGAGAACGAGAGTTCGGACGCAGGATGAAACTTTGGAGGCCTGTCCATCAGTTCTTGAGTGGAGTGGATGGTGGGGAGTTTGACGGAAAATTCAAGGTGAGGTCGAGGAGCTGGTCGGAAGAGCCTCGGCGATCAGTGGAAAGACCGTGACGGCGAGACGAAATTTTACCCTTCTCCAGCAATTGCGTTCCACCAATGTCTTCTACCAATAATCCAGAATCGAACCCGGCCATGGCTCAATCGCGTCTACCCTTGACAATAATCGTCGCCGCGACCCATTCGAATGGCATCGGCAAAGCTGCTGGTCTTCCGTGGCACATCCCCTCCGAACTAAAATACTTTGCACGTGTAACAACGCGCCTTCCTCCTTCAATCACGTCTTCGAATACGCCTGCTGGTGTCAAAGTGCAGAATGCTGTAGTAATGGGAAGAAAGACCTGGGATAGCATCCCGACCAAGTTCAGGCCATTGAAGGGAAGAGTAAACGTGGTGCTGAGCCGAGATGCAGCGTCAGAGGCAGTGGAGAAAGACGGTGCTATCTGGGCCCCAAGTCTGCGGGAAGCTGTTGTCTTGTTGAACAAACTACGTGTCGAAGACGGGACGCAGGACATATCACAAGGCCATCAGAGTCTGCAAGTCCCAGAGCGGGTAGCACGCGTCTTCGTTATTGGAGGCGAGCAAATTTACAAGGCAGCGATTGAAGAGCAGGAGGTTAGTTTCGTGGACAAGGTGCTCTTGACACGCGTGGAGGGCGAGTGGGGATGTGATACTTTCTTCCCGGACAGCTTGGGAGAGAAGGATGGATGGTCGAAAAAGAGCAGCGCTGAATTGAGTAGGTGGGTGGGAGAGAGCGTGCCTGAAGGCAAGACAAAAGACAAGGAGGTAGAATTCGAATTCTGTCTATACGAAAGGAGTCCGTGAAGGCAGCACAGCATCGTCACGTATCTCTTTCAGTATTGGACAATCTCGTCACTTCAGACTTCCTCACGAAAACTGCAACCCGGTTTTGGTCGAATAAGGTTCCTCCACTCTACTGTAAGCAATCATCTTTCTTGTTTCAGCTCGTGGCTAGCTGATATACCAGAAGGTCATCCTAGTGAATGAATACCGACCAGATTGAACATGAATTAATGTTGTGTCAGTGCGGCTAGTACATCCAACAGAAAATTCGTCCCAACTCCACGATATACCTATGACATCTTAGTAACACTATAAGACCGCTATAGCTTTAATCAAGCTGAGCTCATGCTCCATCAACACAACAGTCTCTTTTGAGAGCTCTGTGGCAAATACCGACGCGGAGAACAACCTATATGCAAGTCAGACGAAAATATGTCGTACTTTTATATTGGAGCTGTCAACACATGGCGTCCTCAGCCTTACTTGAAAATGAAGTCCATCTTCGAATTACCATACTCCCTGAATCCCATGGGAGTAGTCTATGTCAAATCCAGATAGATATCGCTAAATTCCTAGCGATTCAATGTCAACATGCTGCCAAGAAGTTTAGCGAAAGTGAGCTGGGTGAGAATTGTCGAAGCGGCATGGATTGAAAGCTCGGCATGCTTCTACATGAAGATGAAAAGATCTAATTGCAGATTGTTTGAGGCACTATGTCGGCTTCGGGCACTGATCCGATGCCATGGCTTGAGTTGCGGCTCTGGTGGGTTCAGCATGCACCTCTCACAGCTGTCCTGTGAGATTCTCCATTGCCTACCTTAGCGTCTTGAGTCCAATCTTGCTTTTTGGACGTCATTCCACTTCGGCGCAAGCCGCCGCTACCTGTCCGATGATAGAAGAGGGAATTTAAAATCTTTCTATCTCTTAGGATTTCTTATTTTCCTTCTCTAAGGTGAGAGCAAGAATCTTTGCTGAAAGTTAAGAAATTCTAGTTTTAGCGGGGAATCGGTGCTTGAGCCGCCGTACTTCCGAAGCAGCGGAGGTACCAGGTCTTGAGTGAACTTGTATCTCTCGCACATTGAATTTGACTCCACCTTCTCATCAACACAATCTACAATGTCAGCTTCTCCACTCAAAGTCCTAATCGCTGGAGGCGGCGTTGCTGGGCCTTGCCTTGCCTATTGGATTTCGAGGATAAAGCTTGACGTCTCGGTTGTTGTTGTTGAGCGCTCGCCTGTTCCGAGATCCACAGGTACGTGATTGCTTCTGCATTGCCAAGAGCCGACGCTGGACTGCAACGACTTTGCACAAAGTTGATAGACATCAGGTCAAGCAATTGATATTCGTGGACCAGCTGTGAAGGTCATACAGCTGATGGGCTTGGAGGACACCATCAAATCCAGACATACAAGTGAGACGGCCACATCATTCGTCGACAAAGATGGCAAAGTCATCGCCCAATTTGACTCTACTGGAGACAGCTCGAATCAGAGTGCCACCTCTGAGTTCGAAATATTGCGAGCAGAATTGGCAGAGATTTTCTTGGAGTCGACGCAAGGAAAAAACAACATCGAGTATGTTTACGGAGACTATGTCAAAGGATTGAACCAGGATGGACATGGCGTTCAAGTAACATTCGACAAGAGATTGGAAGAGAAATTTGATGTTGTCGTTGCGTGCGATGGACAGAACTCAAAGACTCGTTCTTTCATGTTCGACAAGGACGATCTTGCTGATCCATACAACTTTCTGGGACAATACACGGCATTCTTCAGCATTCCAAGTCGTCCAGAAGATCCCAAAACGTGGCGCATTCATACCGAGCCCAAAGGCCGAACGATCTCTCTACGACCACATCGCCAGGAGGGCTCTTGCGGAGCATATATCGTCGTCACGCAGCCAGCACGTGGTGTGCGCGATCCGGCCATCGAAGAGGCGATGAAGCAAGGACCTGATGCAGTAAAGAAGGTGTTACATGAATATTTCAAAGACTTCGGCTGGGAAGCGAAACGAGTTCTCGAAGGAATGGACGAATCAGACGATTTCTATTTCGACCAAATAGCTCAAGTCAAGCTACCGAAATGGACGAACGGACGATGCGCTCTTGTTGGAGATGCAGGGTTCGCACCGACACCGATTAGTGGACAAGGTACTAGTCTTGCTATTGTGAGTGCCTATGTTCTCGCCGGAGAGCTCTCGAAACTTGACGAGACTGTTGACGTTCCGACGGCATTGACGAATTATGAGAAGGTACTTCGGCCTTTGGTTGACAAAGCTCAGAGTATTCCTTCTGCTGCTCCTCAGATTGTAAATCCACAGACAAGCTGGGGTGTCTGGGGCTTGAAAACTGCTTTGTGGGCTGTGCAACGGTCGGGGTTGTACAAATTATTTGGATCCTTCGGAGGGATCTCTGAGAAGGATTGGAAGATGCCTCTGTACGAGTGGGCGGAGTTGTGAGGTTCGCTTAGCATAGCCACTTTCAATCGATCCGAAAATCGCCGCTCATTCAATCAACACAACACATTATGTCTAGGCCTTCCGCCAAAAGTTGCAGGTATGTACTAGGCAGCAGCCTCAGTAATATACCCACCACCCAACTCTATTTTCCAATCATATCTTTCGCCCGACCTTGTGTTCCTTTCCTAGTGAGTAGCCTTAGCAATGTCACCTAAGTAGAATATGGAGAAACAGACAGAGACCTTTGCCCCGTCCGAACCTATGGCTTCACACAAGGAACCGAGAAACCGAGTCGAAAAGCCGTCAAATCCCTCTCAAAACGAATGGCATCCGAAAAACTTCCATACCCTAACAACTCCAACAAAAGGAACCTACTCAACAATCCATTTCGTCCAATCCATACACACCAAAAAACTTTATGCACTCAAAGCACGGAACAAAAAGCTCATCAAAGAGAACTCTGAATCAACTTTCATCCATACGGAGAAGGATGTACTCCTCCTAGCAAAGAAAGAGAACCACCCTTTTATCATTGAAGTCTTCGGTGGTTTTCAAACGTCATCGCAGATATTACTTTATCTCGATTTCTGTGACGGTGGGAGTTTGAGTCAACATCTCCAGAGGGGAGGGAAATTTGGGGTTGAGAAGACGAGGTGAGCTTTTGCTATCCCGTTTTGGTGTTATGAGAAGGAGAGAGATATTGATGACTTGGGTAGATTTTATATCGCGGAGATTTGTCTAACGCTCAAATGGCTTCATGGACACAACATCATTTATAGAGCGTTGAGTTTGAATCATACTCTCCTCGCATCGGATGGCCATATCAAATTGATTGATTTTGTTGTGTCGAAAACGGGTTTGGAGAGAGGAGGTAGGACGAAGTCTTTCTGTGGGCAGATGGAGTTTCTGGCGCCAGAAGTGAGTTTTTCCAACTACAGATTTCAATTGACACTCTGACAGCATGGACGCTGATTATCGTACCAGATGCTGTTAGACGAAGAATACGATTTCGCGATTGATTGGTGGCAGCTTGGTGTTATGACCTACCAGATGCTTACTCGGACCTCGCCTTTCGAGGGAGAGGATCAAGACGATGTTTTTGATTCGATTTTGTCTAATGAGCTGGCGATTCCCGAGGATATGACGAGGGAATCTGTTAATTTTGTGAGGGGTTTAATGGAGAAAGAGCCGGCGAGGCGGTTGGGATTTGGTGTAAACGGTGCGGAGCAGGTTATGGCTCATGAATTCTTCGACGGTGTTAATTGGGATGATGTGTATCGTAAAAGGATTGAAGCGCCTTTTGTGCCTGGTTTGAGAGTCCTCTGGAACGGGGTCACCGCCGCTAAGTTAGAAATGGCCACAGGACAAGAGCAAGGCAGGTTGCAAACAACCATCATACAAAGCGCCTGCTAACATCCGATCCAGATTCGAATCCAGGACTACCAAAACTATTTCAAGGATTCGATTTCTCGGTCGACTCGTAAATCAGACTGGAAACAAAGAGAGCGACGCCGAGATTCTGGGTGACCAATAGTGCATATTCTGTCTTTGAACCGTTCTTGACGACAGTTGTGAGTTTTGGAGGGCCCCATGAGTATGATAGTGCTTCAAAGATGGGAAATGGTTCTGCGTCTAGTTCCTCATGATGCAGTGGGAGATAAATCTCGTCTGATCGAGAAGACGCCAGGCCGCAATTTCATGGGTCGAATCTTGCCCTGAAATGGTGAGTAATTGAACAGACGAGGGACTTTGTCTCGGTGAGTTCTTCATCTTCGCAGTACGTGACCATTTTGGCATGGTTAGGTCCCGATGATTTAGGCGGCGATGGTGCAATATTGAATTGCGATGGTGCTGGATTGAGGACTCGGAGCCTACTAGTTCTACATTTTATGAGATGAAAGAATCTCTTGTTGTAAAGAAAAGAAAAGGGACATCTCTGCCAGCGCCCATTCCTGTTGACTCCATATATCACGTGACTCCAGCCCAATCTCCAACTCGGCGGCCTCTAAAGTCAATCACTTTACTACCTTCTTCAGCCTTACAACCCCTCTCACTCCCGTAAACCCCTCGTCAACCATCTCTCCAACCAATAATACCTGCATTCATTATGTCTTCGACGACAAATGGTGCGCGAAAAGGTAGGAACAACACTCCAAGACCAACCGTCAAGAATGGTACTCACGCCAACCCAACAGCCCCGAAGAGCTCAGCGGACCGTCAGAAATACACAAAGCTAGGCCTTGTAGATCCTTCGAAATACGACACCGTCTTTGCAGATGAGGACAAGAAGCCTTTGAAGTTGAAAGCGAAGGGGCCGCTGGCAAAGCAGTCAACTCCAGGTATCTGGAGTGGGGATAATGCCGTCACAGGTGCAAAGGGGAAGAGGGCGAAGGAGAAGGATACCGACAAGGATGGAAAGGATACCACCGCCATCGACCCCCTCATGAAACCGCTGGACGACAAGATTGCTGCTGCTTTTCCTTCTGGCAAACCATTTGAAGACTCGCATGAGATGGTGAATTGCAAGCATTGCAAACGGCCTGTTCTACGCAGTGCTGCAGGGCAACACATCAAAGACTGCTTGAAGAAGAAGCAAGAGAAGCTGCAAAAGAAGAAAGAGGCCAAGGAGGCGAAAGATGCAGCGATTCGGAAGGAGAAGAACGGTGGTGTGAGCCCTGCTCCTGAAGCAGAGGAGGGAGCAGATCCTAAGCGGGCGCGAAAAACTGCCCTCGACTTGGGCGATGGAACGGCAAAGAAGAGTTCAAAAAAGAGGAGGGCGGATGATGAGCCGAAGGGTGCCAGTGCCAAAAAGAAGAAGAAGGAAGACACAAAGGCTAAGGCTGCGAAGGCGAAAGGACCAGTCGACGTGGAGAAGCAGTGTGGTGTTATATTAAGCAATGGTGCTCTATGTGCAAGAAGTCTGACCTGCAAGAGTCATTCCATGGGCGCGAAGAGATCAGTGCCGGGCAGGAGCGCGCCATACGATTTGCTATTGGCACAATACCAGAAGAAGAATCAGGCGAAACAGCAACGTAAGAGCTCTCTCTTATTGAGCACTGCAGGACAACCTGATAACATGATACCTAGGTGCTGCTATCGATGCAAATGCCCCCCTAGCCGACGAGTTCGAAGACGCCGGTAAAATCGACTCGGACGAAGAACGAGAAGCTGTTATGGCTGCCATCTCACGATCCTACCACAATAATTCCTACACCGGCTCTCGCCTTGCTGGCGCACCAATAAACACATTCTCCCTCGTGGCTCCCGTCACAAAATACAAGTATCACCGCATGAAAGATGCTCTACGGAATGCACTCAGTGGAGAGAATGGGCGCCATCTCTTTGCTACGCCAGCAAGTCAAGGTGCCTCTGCAGGACTTTTTGGGACTGGTGGTGCTGGACTAGATAGCGCGGGGCTTCACAGTGCGGGACTTCAGAGTGCAGGGTTACAGAGTTCTGGGCTTCACGATGGGTTCGATCACAGTCGGAGGGCGAGTAGTGTTACGGTTGGGAGACAGAATACCATGCTGCCGCAAAATCGGAAACCCAGTATCAGTGGGCAGATTGGGTAGAACCAAAGGGGAAGAAAGGCAGTGTCTTCTTGTCTACTAGCGTTTGCGAATGATACCCAGAATGAAGTGGTTGTGAGGCGTCTTAGGTTAACCTCGGGATTACGAGTGTGCCATTCAGGTTCTGTGTTCATATCATCAATACATGCGCTTACATTGGAAGCTCCTGAAGTGTGCAATACATTCGCTTCTCGGTGTCTCGTGTTCCATTTGCGGTGTCCATAATCCTTCGCCGCTTGATGACGCATAACATCGCGATTCTTGTATCGCGCCAGCCACCAACTTCTCCAATTTCAAACAACTCCAAATTCAATCTCTCAAACCGAGCAGAATGGCCCAAAAATCTCAGACCAAGCCTGATTTACTTCAGAAGCCACTGTATATCTTCGACCTGCCCGAAGAACTGCTACTTTCCCTCTCTCTCAAGAGTAATCAGATAAATCACGAACCCGAGGCTGCTTCGCCAGTACCGGTCGAAGAACGGTATGTAAAACATGAAGATGGCACATTCGAGTCTTTCCATGACAACTTCGCCAGCATTTTGGCGGTGTCCACTTTGACTTAGAAAGCCGTGCTGACTTTCATAGTCCAGAAACCCCCGCCACCACATCGAAGGGAACAGCATGCAACCTCTGCGTCCTCTCGTTTCCCACCTTACAAGAACAGAGAGACCATGTTCGCTCTGATTTACACAACTACAATCTTAAGCAGAAACTGAAAGACCTGAAGCCTGTCAATGAGGCGGAATTTGAGAGTCTGGTGGGGGATTTGAGCAGCATCTCGGGTTCAGAGAGTGAGGAAACGGAGTCTGAAGAGGAGGGCAAGGATTCGACGCTGGTCAATCTTTTGAAGAAGCAGGCTAAGATCAAAGGCAATGCGGAAGATGAAGAGCAGGGAGAGAGGCGACTCGGGCAGCTCAAAACGGGCGCTGGAAATGCACCGTTGGTCTGGTTTGAGAGTCCCTCTTTGCCCCAAAATACAAGTCTAGGCGTTTACAAGGCAATCTTCAGCAAAGCCGAAGTGGAGGCGCCGAGTGGCCTCGCTGATGCGTTGAGGAGACGACAGATCCCCTCCACTACGATACAGGGCAAGGCGGTTGAAGGTGTAAGTCTGGGTAAAAAGAGTCCCCATTTTTTTCTATGCATGATCGGAGGTGGTCATTTCGCGGCTATGATTGTTTCTGTGGCCCCCAAGCTCGCAAAGAAGAACCATGAGCGACAGGCGGACGTACTGGCACACAAGACTTTCCATCGATACACTACTAGGCGGAAACAGGGTGGTGGACAATCATCGAATGACAATGCGAAAGGTGCTGCAAATTCTGCTGGTGCGCAAATACGACGATACAACGAGGTGGCATTACAACAGGAGGTCAGGGCTCTGCTTACGGAGTGGAAGAGCTTGATTGATACGGCGGAGCTGATCTTTGTACGAGCCACAGGCAACACCAATCGAAACACTCTCTTTGGAGAGTATGAGGAGCGGGTCATGCGATTGAACGATCCTCGCAATCGAGGATTTCCGTTCACCACCAGGAGAGCCACCCAAGCTGAGCTTATGAGGGCGTTCGTAGAGCTCACAAGGGTCAAGGTCAGCCACCTTGATGAGGCTGCTTTGGCCGCCGCAGCAGCTGAACATGAGAAACAACAAGCTTCGAAGGCTGCCAGCTCCACACCGAAAAAAGTAGCCGCTCCAAAATTGACTGAGGAGGAAGAAACGGCCACGACACACACGACACAATTACAGACCTTGATTAAACGATCAAAAGCTCCCGCGTTACTCAACTATATCAAATCGAACTCTCTATCACCAGATTTCGTTTTCTATCCTCCAGGAGGAACAAACCATCATTCGCCTACGCTGTTACACCTTGCAGCCTCCTCGGCAAGCCCAGCGCTTGTCACGACACTGCTGACTAAGGCTGATGCGGATCCGACCATCAAAAACGAAGATGGAAAAACTGCCTATGAAATTGTCGGCGACCGAGCGACGAGGGACGCATTCCGTCTCGCCCGCTACAGTCTCGGCGAAACTAAATGGGACTGGGAAACAGCAAACATCGGTTCAGCTCTCACACCAGAAGATGTAGCAAAACGAACAGAAGAAGAGAAACGAGAAAAGGCGCTAGAAGATAAAAAGGAAGCGGAGAGGAGGAAAGGAGAAGTAGAGAAGTTGAAAAAACAGGACATAGAAAGAGAGACGCAGAAGATTGAGGGGAGGCTGGGAAAAGGAAAGAGTCTTGGTGTTTTGGAGAGTGTGGCTAAGAAAGGGGCGGAGAGGAGGGAGGAAGAAGGCAGGGGGATGACGCCCGAGATGAGGATGAGGCTGGAGAGGGAACGAAGGGCGAGGGCTGCAGAGGCGAGGATGGGTGGAGGGAGGTAGGATGTTTTGGCATAGGTAGTAGGGAATGTTGTGTAATGACTAATACCAGCTACCTTCCGACAGTTTGGAAACCTCAAAGTCCCGGAATCTGTTGATATGTGTTTGAGATCAATTCGTGATTTCGTTGGTGTTCATATTCCATCTGATGATCCCTCAAAACCTGGACTCTGCCAGGCAAAGCCCATCGAGAACATATTTTTGTCCTCCTAAAGAGCTATCCCTACTCTGTCGACACAATTTTTCCGAACCATTACCGTCACAGAAATCAGGAGAACTCGGATCCACATCCTGGAGGCCTTTCCGCTCAATATCTCGATACAGGTAGCAGTTTGTTGCTGTATTCCTTTTGACAAAGGCGTGCATGTTTCATGAGTTCGGTAAGAGCGTAGTGTAGATTGTTGAATAAGAAGATGGACTGAAGATCAACTGCTTCTTTTGAGAAGGTTTTGATATAAGACAGGGAGGAATGTGGGGGGGAGGTGGAATATGTGAGTTATTCTGTTGAATTGTAAAGGCGAGGTATGGGAAGATTTCTTTTCGGAATGTGAGATGTCCGGTTTGCATTGGATATGGTTTGGTATAGAAAGCTGGGTTTTCTGGTTTGGAGGATGATGTGGACCGTTGCTTATATGGCGGCCAGGTGTAGCGGTGAGATGAAGAGGGGTGTGGCGAGAGAAAACCGCATCGAGAGTTTGGTCTGGGGTTGGGAAGTTGGACAATTGGGCATGAAAAGGTTTTGGAATTCGACGTCGTCGGTCATGGTGGAGAGAATGGTTCGGGATCGAGAGCTGTGAAAGTCTCCAGAGGATCGAGGATAGAGAGGATGGTTCCGAGGTTGAGAGATATGGGATTTTGTGGGGATGTGATGGAAAGAGGATGTGGTTCGAATTAGGTCGGTGGTGTGATGCTGAAGCTGATGATTGCCTGTCAATGAGAGCTCAAAGATGCCGAATAGTGATTCGCAAAGGCTCATTCTGACCATCTGTTCATGGAATCCTCCTGACACGGATGCCCACCATGGGAGTTTGAGCCATGTCCTCTTCTACCCGTATGTCCGACTCTTGTTCCGACTCCTCTCTCCTCTCCTCAATCACGCCACGCTCAAACGAAGCTTTCAAGATCACGCCAAACAAGACCAGAACAAAGCCGCTTAGGTATGTATTACGCTCTTCAAAAAGCCTCCCAGCTCTATGCGCGTCAAACTTCTTTCCAGTAGTGTCCTTTTTGAAAGGTTTCGTGGACATGACCGCCCAGAAAGATGTCAAGAAATGGATCGCCAGGATAACCATGACGAGCCAAGAAATCAGGTACACCCATTGAGCGAATACGCTGGCGGTGATCGACCTGGCTAATCTTCTTCTTGTGTCGCGAAAGTAGGGGAATTTGGAGGCGAGTATGACGATAGCGAGGTAGAACATTTCGAGCAAGAGAAAGACAAACGCGATAACGTTAAGAGAGTTCATTGTGTGTTCTCGGGGTTGAGTGTCTTTTTGGCGGATCAGTATGGTTATTTAACGACAAGGACTGGTTGGCTTATATGTCAGTGGAGAGTTGCATTGTTGGATTGGGTGAGAGAAAATTCATGGGGAAGTGGAGAATGGAATTGATGGGAGATCAAGATTTGTGAAGGAGAAATGACCAACATTGTTCCATTGATCGCCGGATCAGGCTGACAAGGCTGAGACATTGTCATCTCTTCTCATTCAAGCAGTGAATCATGCCAGCCTCCACATCAATCTTTCCGTGCTCTTTGATCAGGCACTCAAATGCCACTTACTAGTATTCGTTATATTCCAACGAAGTGCTTTGAAAGGCTCAAACTGGTTTCTGGGAAGCTGGATTTCTTTTCTTGTTCTAACCTGTTCAGAGCTGCTTCCAATTCTGATTTCTACATCGCCTATCAACCCCTCTTCGTGTTGGCAATGCTCACTCTTGAATCGTTTCCGATGATTTATTGCCATCCTATTAGGAAGTCAGCTTCGTGTTAGTACAGGAGAAGCTTTGGAGCGCACCTAATAATGGTGTCCACATTATTTATGACGGGTAGGTAGCCCAAAGTTGCGAAGAATGAGAATTCTGAGTCGCCTTGCACGGTCTCGTCATTTACCAAAGATTCCGGTGGGGCCTCAGAGCCCAGTTTCTTTGCTTGCTCAATTGAAAGCTGTTGAACAGCCTTATTTCCTTCGACATTTTCAGCATCAAAGTACTCATCGGTGCCAGAGATTTCCTCAGTGTTAGGTCGTTACCGGAGGGCAGGTTCTATCTTTCGTAGCTAGTTTTTGGATTTCGGCTCGAAACGCAACCAAAACTATCATGTTCCTTACCTTCCATCCCTCATCCTTCATACAATCGACGCCATGTTTTCCCTCCTCTCAAATGGCAAAATGAGACAAATTAACGACTAACCTAGACGTCGAATAGATCTCAATAAAGGGTATTTAGACAATTACTTTGTAATACCAGCCACTATTCGCTCGATACCAAAAGCAAAAGTTTTACAACGTACTGTAGTTCTCGCCGCGAACAGGCCAAAAAGAAAAAAATGATCTCCGCAGGGATCGAACCTGCAATCTCTTGATCGGCTGTGAAGTCGTAGTCAAGCGCCTTGCCATTGGGCCAGAAGACCTATGCTGTGGGCTAATTTCTCAACCAAATCATTATTGTCCTGCAGAGACAATCATCACCGGATGTTGTTTCCCAAGCAGGAGTCACTGAAACAATGACCTTATGCCAGTTTTATATGACCGCAATGCCAATTAAAAATTCTCGTCTCATATGTCTGATTCCGGTATCCGAGGACGTGTACTGATCGCGCGCTGTCTTTACTCGCAGCAAAGTTGTCAGGATACACGGAGTTGTAGTTGGGGCGGAAGTGAGGTCGGTCAATTTCGCAAAAATAGGGGGGCCAACCTTCTAAACTTAGAGGGGTTGAATTAGGGCATGGGCCCGAGGTATTTATTCGACATCTACTATAAGTACCGTAGTCGCTAGAATTTTAAATTATTGCTTTCCATCTCAAGCTAATAAACAGGCCGTTTCTTCTCAATTTGCAAGAAATGAACGACATCCAATCCATAACCAACACAAACACTTTCGAGCCATCCATAATAGCCCACCCCCAAAACTAATCATAAAACCATGCACCAAACCCCCCTTCACCCCAATTACCACTCCTTCCCATTAGGACATTCAAAACCGACCTTACACCCTCCCAACCCAACCTTAACAGCCGCCCCCGCCTCCAAATAACTCCCACCATCCACAACCCAAATCCAAGGCACTTTATTATCCCTCCCCCAAAGCTCGACATTAACAATGATCTTCACAACTCCCTTCCCGTTCTTCGTCGGCCTTTTCGCAGGATCATCTTGCATAAGCCAACAAGCATAACTCTGTACTTTGGTCGGTGGGGAGATGTTATGTTGGGATGAGGTGGCCCAGGCTGAATTGCCGGTGTTGGGGTTGCAGGTAGGGTTTTCGTAGAATTGGCAGTATTGGTTTTCTTTTGTTCGGAAGGTTAGTACGTAGGTCTCTTGTTATGATATGGGGAGAGGGAGAGAGGGTGTGTGGGAAGGTGAGATGATTTGTACCTTGTGGATTATCACCAAACCTAATGCTCACGATCCCATCTTGTAAAGAGACCCCGTGCATCATCTCCTTGGGAACGGTCTGACAAATCCGATCGGGAGAAGTAAATTCGACGCATTTATTGAAGTCGGTGTATGCACAAAGGGAGATTTTGTGGTCGATTTGAATGAGTTCCTTCCTCTTGGAAACCTTTGGAGACCCTGAAGCGACGATTTCTCTGGCACGGCCGTGGAGAGCCGATTTTATGGTATTGGTTCCCGCGATCCTAGGCTCTGGCGATATCCCAGAGTCGGGGATATGAAGATAAGCATCGCTCCTGTCCATCGGAAGAGGATTGCCATAACCGAGAACAGCAAGAACAGAGAGAGTAAAGAAAAGAAGTCGTCGCAGCATCTTGGTAACAAACTTCGATCGATCGATGAAATAAAACGGGTAAAGCTACTTGAATATTACAATTTCGCGCAAAAAACTGGCGGCGTACCTGTCCAAGTATACAACGACAAGAATGAAAAGTGCTACATTCCTCCAACTGGTTACTTCTGGTATTTTAGCCAGCAGGACGAAGGGACATGTAAATCCTGGAATGCAATGCTTAGATGTCAAACAAGAATGAATCCAGCACCTACGACCACGTTACCGTGGATGGTCTGTCATAGTCAGGTCAGCGACAGGAACGATCAAAGGCAAGATAGGGATTTAAGAAAATAATGTCAAACTCACAATCTAATGCTCATGGCTATGCCACCACGAGATCTTGCAGTCTCTTCCAGCTTCAACACCTTCAAAAGTGGCACAATTGGTTGTGGTCGATTTGCGCACTATTTAGGCTTTGGGTTGAAATTCATTTATTCGTTCAACTACCTATACCTACATGAAATGAGCCACAGGACCCAAGCATCCAGAGACCAAGCTCTATTTCGACCTCAAAATCAATACATGCTATCAGCCAGCCACACCCCATTCAGTGATACAGTTTACGAAGGATTCGAAGAAGACAAGTCACAGCCTCACTTTGAAAGCCAAGCAAATGCACTCGCACCTCCAACAGGGTTAGCGGTTCTAGTCTTGGGTACCGTGACTCCACCATCTTTATCCTTCTCCGACGGCGCAGCCGACTTAGCATCGCTAGCACCGTCGTTAGACATGCCAAAGTATCGTGATTGCCCAACAGGTGACGGCGCATTGGCACTTGCCGAGGTAGCAGAGAATGTCCGGGACGCCGGTTTGATAGGGCGTAAAACCTTGATGCCCTCATTCCGACGCTGGTAGCCTGATTTAGACCATGTATCGGTCTGCGTGCTTGTCTTCTCGCCGTCGCGTCTCCAATTGCCCCATATCATTGGCGATGCGCCCGAGCGAGGTGTACCACTTGCCGTGTTAGTTTCCGACAAGGTCTTGCAATCAGCACTCGTGCTCAAGGTGCTCAACGAAGGACGAGATTCGAAGCTTTGGCGCGTCGAGGTGGTAGAAGCATCGTCGCCAAAGGACTGCCTTCCAGCTTTGTCGCCAGGCTCGATGCGTGGTGATTGGTCGACTGACCGCCGACCAAGGCCGTCGATGGCTGACCCTGAGGTGGAAACGACTGCTTCAGTTTGCTTCAAGCCATTCAGCAGATTTACATCCTCTCGTCCTGATTCTGATTTCCTGAACATGTCGGGCGATCTGACAACCTTGCTGATGGTGGACAGACCTTTGAAGGTCTGTTCATTCTCAGGACGGACCATCGGTATCGTCAGTTTATTGTGCTCATCGTCAAATAGAGTGATCGTGTTTGAAGAGAACAGAACGTCTGCGTTGTGCGTGCGCAATACGTCACTTCCGATGAAGATCTGTATCGATTTGTCCTGGTCGTCCACAGTTGCATTTATAACATTAAAGTCTACCGTGATTGCAGGGAGCTGAGGAGCTGGACTGTTGGATCGAGAAGAAGCTGTGCGTGTGATTGCTTCCGGGAGGTAGACTGACAGTTTGATTCTGCGGCCGTTATCCTTTCGGACCTGGTCTGTGAATCCTAGGCGGTCGATGAGACGCTGGTCCAAGAACGATCCATACGATCCAGTGCAAACAGAGGCGTACAATAGCGAATCGTGCTTGAAGTTTGTGTTGAGCCAGCATCGAATGATGGACGGCACGGTCCCAAGGACGAGTAGTCCTGGAGCTAGTCCTGGGTGATCGAGAGGAGAAGCAGACTGTCCGATGGCGCCGAACTGGCTGTCTATCCCAAGACTGTTCGCACGACCTGAATGTACTGAGTGACCAGTCGAGCTCTGTCGACCATCTGACTTGTGCGAGTACGTCCGCTCCAGCATTGGATGGCCACCCAAACTGCTTGTGCTCCTGGGAATCAGGTCGATTGAGGTTCGCGAGGCATGAGACCAATGGCCCTGGTTGGCTGTTTCATCGAATCGGACACTATTTGCACGGGAAGTGGCACCGGTTCTACGAGGTTCTTCATCGGCATCTAGGTGAAGGCTGCCTATGAGGTTGCTCGAGTGGTCATCGAAACCACTAAAGGCGTCATTGAGAGGCTGTTGTACAGGACCTGTTATAGTATTAGCAATTGCGATGCATGGTGAGTTTCATCCCAGAATATCCATTCGTCTCTTCTGTTCCTCTTTATCTCTAGCAATGTGATATGCCGTACCTTGTTGTGGAGTTCCGCTCAATACGCCTGGAAACGGCGAGCTTGTGCCCCAGACACTCTTCATCCTGGCGTCCTCGTCCTGCCTCCTCTCCAAACGCGAAAGACGCTCGCCGTGATCTGATTGAGTCTGCTGTACCCGCAGCATATCAGACTGGAAACGCCAAACGTCGTCTCTCGGGGTGAATGCTGCGCTTTGCGGGTCCATTTTCCGCCGTGCCTCAGAACATGGAATCACGATGTGGCCCACCCACGCCTATCCAAGCTGGAACAGCTCGGAGAGTACTGTGTGTGTGCCTGTGCTTGTCCACCTGCAATTCTCTATTCCCTGGCTGAAACCCTGCCTAGTTAGGCGTGTATGGCAATGCGAGTCCTTTGCAATGCCAGTTGTAACGATAGCAAGAGCAGCCCTTTGTAGGATATGGTATATAGGATAATGGGGCGTGATGTCCAGGTGACTATTCGAACAAGGCGCTAGAGAAGTACAATGTGGAGCAGAGGTACTCGGGATGCAGGTCCACGACCGTGTGGGGAAGCACTGGCAGCGAGGATATCGTTTGTGGGACAAGTGGTTCGCAAGTTTGGTGGAGGTGAGATGAGAAGTCGGGGGGGATCTAGGTAGGAGTCTTTTCTATTGCTTGGAATTCTATGTTAGTAGGTAGATGCGGAGTGTGTTCGAAGTGGTGATATAATGGTAATGGAACTGTCGGAGTGGAGGAGTGGACTGTGCCGACTCGAATCAGCTATATATCGT
The DNA here is from genome assembly GCA_003693225.1 of Venturia aucupariae. Taxonomy (NCBI): domain Eukaryota; kingdom Fungi; phylum Ascomycota; class Dothideomycetes; order Venturiales; family Venturiaceae; genus Venturia; species Venturia aucupariae. Next base: position 209,691 of record QWZN01000026.1, on the reverse strand, counting down.
GACTTTGAAACTCCCTACTTCTACCAGAAACAACACCATTCTTCGTCTATCATCATATTTAGTTCTACCTCTACTAGCCAACTGCCTGAAGTTTCAACAGAGTCATCGTTCAAGATCTGCTGGTGTGGCTGCCGTGCACGAAACTTTCTACACGATATCGATTTATCGATTTGATACCACTGCTATTGAATCCCTAGCCTCTCCTTGCTGTTCAATTTCACGGAGCCTATTCAATATCGGTGTATCTCCGTGTGTTTGCTTCCTTTGAGGTCTTTTAATTTGCTAAGCACAATTGAAGATGAGCACCTCAGGAATGTGATAACAATACCTACTACCTCATAAAATTCACAACCAATGTTCAGAGGCAGGGAGACCTACTACGAGGTTTCCAGCAACACCACCTTCCAGATTGAAAAGGATTGATCTTATGCTCCATCAGAAGCGCCGAATACTCGCGTTGTTTTCGGCCATTTACCACTCGAAAATGGTCAGGTCACGTCTCGACCACGCCGCTGTCCTGTAAGATTTCGGAACTCTGTGAGGCTGAGGCTAATAATATTGGAATTGGCCACGATCCTGGACTGTACCATACGGCTTTGGCATTGGAAAATGAGACTGGGAACGACGAAATGGAGCTACGCGTGCTCTCCAAAATCACAAACATAATGGCGAAAAAGTTGGAGAGACCACTGATCAATACTTGGTGATAGTTGAAAGAACACTTGCATGACTACCGATGGCTAGGCTGCCGGCCACAAGTATCGCATCTGCCAAAACCCCGAGCTAGCAAGCCTTTGCTGCAGTTTCGAGTGCTTGCGCTTAACGAACTTTCTGTCAAATCCTTCGCTTGAGAACATCCAGACTTTGCTGATTTTGGGCAACGTTATCAGCCTTTGCTTGCGAACTTGACTCGTACTTTGAACCGGAAAGGTTCCGTAAATTGACGATAATATGAGGAATACTATATAAGAGCGATTGGGCGTCAAATGTGTTGGTCTACACGGCATGACGAATCGTCTTGCTCAGGTTTTGGGACTGCACAAGGCGTGTAGGGAGTCGACACCACTAACAACGAAAAATGAACGAACAAAGACAGCGTGGACGGTCATGTGGCAGGAAAGCCTTCTGTCGATAACCTTTGATCGCTCGCCATCATCAACAAGCCTCGATATCCCGGATGTGAATGAGATACCTTATGACTCTTTTATGGGAACAGATCGGGCTGTGCTGCACAGGCAGCTCCTGCTCAATTAATCCACGTACTTCGATTAGCAAGATCAAAACGACCTCGTCCATCACTTCGTTATAGCGTCTCACACCTACAAGTGCAAAAAGCCCCTACGGAATTACAGTCCCGACCCTGTCACCTATCCATCCCACCTTAATCAGTATCTCCCAAGTCAATCTTCCTCATCAAACATTGGTCGCTCAAATTCTGCACCGTTCATGAAACTACGCAATACTAGAAAAGATCCAACCCACAGCGAAGAAGTTTCGGTCCCGAACTATCAAGAAACGAGTAAAACCGATTGCAGCGGCTCTCCACCACCTTATGGCACTGTTGCACTGGATTATTTCGATAATTGTGACTATGCACCCGAATCGGGAAACTGGAATCGCGAATGGCTAGATGGTCAGAGGCATGGCTTGGTCAGTCCTGAAGAAGACACTTCATCAGCACCAGGACCAGCATCAACGGCAGCAAGACCTCCAAGCAACCTTAGTATGGGACCTCAAGAAGTTTGCGCACAAAAGATCTCTCGATCAGGCCGGCCAAAAGGTGAACCGAACCTCCATCACACCCGCAGAAACAGACTAAAAGCTGTGCGTCAAAAGCTTCCATTTCTCGCTCTATCTTCTTCTCAGAAATGGCGCGTAGATAGGGAACACACAAAAGCAGCCCCGTTATCCAAAGAGACTTTGGGCGATCCAGTTTCTGAACCGGCACCCAGCACGGCCTCTCAAGCCGGTACCTAACCAACCTCCCGACGCTTCTCCTCGTAAAATGAAAACTGAATGTCTCATTAGCTCCTCCTCCCGAGAAGAAAATACGGCACAAGACACCACATGTTTGGACAAGTATCAAGACCCTGTCCAGAAGAACCAGACACACCGACACAAACTCATCAGTACAAGGAAATACCGATGGTCCACCCTTTCGAACGATTCCAGCAGTACCCAAATCAACAGCTCAGGCAGCTCCAAAAGATACAGCAGCGTTGAGAACGAATCCAAAAGGCTCAGAATTGTGGTCCGTTGTGGTAGCTATCATAGTATCGTGTCTTTGAATTGGAGGGGATGTGGTTGTAGTAAGTTCCGGGGGTTGACGTGTTGCAATGGAGAGGGAAATCTAGAATCGAAGTTACTATCGGCAGGATAGTGACCATGACAGGGTAATGCCTTGAATGACTATCATCTTCGTAGTCAATAGATAGGCAAGTGAAAATTTGTAAATTTTGAATCATTATTCTTTTCTACTCTCAAGTCTCGAGGATGGAATAGGTAGTAAAGAAAAGATATGCTATACACAGCTTCGGTCATCAGGAGGGCTATACATTCAAAATCCCCATACATATGCGTAGTTTAAGTTTGTAACGAACTGTGCGTGATCGTAATGCACCTGCCAGATGTTATCAGCATCGCCGTGGAAATGATGAAGTATGTACACGCAAATATGTATCAATGATAGAGCCAGCATGTCACACTACCCACTCTTGTATCTTACATAAAAAGAAGTCCAATGTGCCCGACTTGAATAGATTCCTTCAATATCACCATCACTACCTTCTGCAATTATACAGATTGAATATAACCATAACAATAGTTTTTTTTGCTTTTTTCTTTCAACATTGACATTAACAGTTTGTTGGTAAGATACCGTTTTCAAAGCCTCAAATGGATCCCAATCGGATGCACGGGATGGGAGATGCCTAAGGAAATGATTACGGTGGTCCACCCCTCGGAACAGGAAGTGGTCGCAGTCGTAATCGCAGCCATGATGCAGCGAGCAAGCGACCAGATGATCGAGGTGGAAGAGGAAATCAGAGAGGCCGTGGAAACCACCCACGATCAAATCCACCGGCTTCACCCGCTGACTGCAACGATGGGAATGAGAAAAGTCTGTCTGTACATGTTAATCCGCACACTAATATCGTCTCTCCTCTCAGAGACCGTATACCACACCACCAACCCCAACCCCAACCCACACCCCACCCCGCGCCATCCGAAATCCCACGAGGCCGCGTCCATCGGACCGTTTCAGAACGTACCCGTCTACACCAAGAATTGGAAGAGAAATATCCCACCAAAGACGATGGATATTTAATCGGTGATCCCACTCCTATTGATTTCGAGCCCGAGCGTTCAGCGGAGGAGAAGGCGAGGGGTAAAAAGAGGTGGCAGGAGATGATTGATTATGAGAAGGAACATGGGACGCCTTGGGCTTATAGAAATATGGCCAAGGGGGAAATGGAGGCTGAGGATGAGAAGTGGGAGGGTTGAGGGGTTGTGTGGGGTTTATGGTGGTTGGAGATGGAGGGTTTGGTGGTTGATTGGTTGTGACTTTATTCTTTCTTTTGATGGGTGGTTTTTTTTCTGTAGAGGTGTGAGTGTGGATTGTGTTGTGCACTATTGATTACTGGGGTTTGTGAAGGAGGTATGGGTATGGGGAAGAGTATACGTACCATACCTGTCTATATTGAAACCCATGAAGAAGCAACAAGATTTCCAAAAGCCTTGCTGCGACGAACGAGAAAGGAGTCTAGGTTTCTACAAGGCTTAGAATCGAAGAGTCTTGATACCATGACGAAGACTGTGAGACAACTGGAGTTATCTACTCAATATCCTCACCGACATTTACTCCTGTATAAGTATATAATCCACGATGGAATGGAAGCCATTGATACACGATGATCAGATCCAATGCATTAACGGAATCCTGACTTCCTCAACCTTTTGCCAACCTTCACAACATGGACTACTTGACCAATTACCAATGAACTCCAGAACCATTTTCGGCTGACGAAGCAGCACGAGATGTGTGCGACACTGCGCGCACTATGCGAGGGAGCAAACAATGCACATCCAGCTGACCGTACCACAATGCTCCGCATCAAGACTGTTTGCTCAATTTCGCACGTTTCGCTCGCCCTTCTACTATTCTCTCATAAGCAGACTTTCCCCATCAATCTCTCATCTCTAGTCTGCGTTTGCATTTCCCTCCCCTTCTCTAGTCTTTGCTCCACGCTGAGACCCTCCTCTTCCTTCCCCTTCGTCCTCGAGACGCCTTCGAGGGACCAAAGCAAACGCACAAATTCCTGCTCAAACCATCTTCCCAAAATCTCAAGCCCCACATTCAGTCAAGACTCGAATGGAGTGAAGAATGGGCACAACAATATCCTCCCCACTAAACCAACCACAAAGCCCACACCCCTCCGCCCTCCCCCTCTACCCAGCAAAAAACCTCCAACTAATCCCAACCTGCGATCACGACCTCCGCCACTCCCCCCACGATTACACAATAACCCAAAACGCCCAAGCTCACCTCCAACAATCCCATCTGGCCCAGCACATGCAACGCAACACCTCACACACATCCTCCTCATCAAACTCCCTAGAACCACCCCAATACGTGCCGGCCCCCTCACGAGGAAGCGGTCGAAACGTGAGTATGATGAACGGAGGCGGTACGGGTATGGGAGTGGGCGGTCCAAACGCTAGATACAAGTATGTGGGACCGGGTATGTACTGGGATACATGGCAAACCTCCGCTCCACCGCCTGCTTATCAACAAAAGCCTCCCGGCGGAATGGGAGGTGGAGATGTGATTTGTGGGTTTTGTGGAGCGAATGGGGAGGTGGGTTGTATGCATATGAATAATCCCCAGAACCAGCAGCAGAATCAGATGATGGGAGGGGGGTTTCAAGGTGGTGGCGGAGGAGATATACTCCAAGCTTTGAGGGGATTGATGGGCATGGGGAATAACAACGGTGGTAACGGCTTCATGGGCAATGGAAATGGAAATGGAAACGCAGGCTGTGGGCAGTCGTGCACCGCAAACGACGGCGGCATCCGCGTCAAAGGCAATTGGGGACACGAAGACGTAAATCTGCGCGTGGGAGGACGAGAACGATGCCCCTGCGACGAACACGGTGGTTGTGAAAATACATCACACCGTCGCAACCGTCAAACTCGAAATCGAAATTCAGGAAGAAGACGCTCACATCGTCACAATGACGACGAAGATAGCGACACAAGTTCCTGCGCCTCAGAGCACCGAGGGCGAGGCAGAAGAAGGAGCGAGCGCGAGAAAGAAAGGGAAAGAGCTCGAAAGGAAGAAGAATGGCGGCGTCCGTTTCGAGATGTAGGAGAGAGGTTAGGTTGGACAGCAGCGGATATGGAACAAATCAACACGGGAGCATCGAATCTGAACAAATCCACCGCGCCAAGGCCAGCAATGGATTCAGGTGGTGGTCCAGGAGCCATGGATGGAATGGGTATGGGTCCGATGGGGCCAATGGGTGGTGCTGGTGGTGGGATGAATCCAATGGGAATGGGTATGACAGACCCCATGGGTGGATTGGGACGGATGGGTGGAATGCCATCACTATCTCGACCTCGCCGTCCAAGGCGTCCAAGAATGAGACCGGACGCCTACGGCGCAGAAGCAGATTTGGGTCTCGACGAAGGACTAGGTGGACTAGGAGACGCACGAGGATTCGGTCCACCAGATGACTTCGAAGGTGGTCCCGGATTAGGCGGGCTCGGTCTCGACGACGACGGTTTTGGCGGCGGGCTTGGTCGAGGGCGTCGTCCAGGTGGTGTTCGTTTAGGAAAGCGAGCGAAGGGCAAAGGCAGAGGTGGTCGTCCACCCCGTGGTGAACCAGATTTCGAAGATTACGCACCACCAGAGATGTCCGGTGCCCTCGGCCGCGGCGCGAACGACGACGATGCTTGGGAAGAAGGTTAGTCTTTGCCCTCCCTTTATCCAGAGCGGATGCGTACCCAAAATATTGTAGCTAAGTAATCCAGAAGACTGATCATTTTCTCCAATCTCTAGTTGATGAAAAACCCACAGCGCCTCCCTCTCCGAAGAAAAGCCCCGAGCCAAAAGCGAAGAGTCCAGAAGTCCCGGCAAAATCTCCATCGCGGAGGAGCAAAAGTTCAGAATGGGAAGATGTGAAAAGTCCACCTCCCTCTCGTCGAGGCACAGGACCAAAAAATCGCCATCATCATAAGAGTCCAGCGCGGAGTCAAAGTCCAGACTGGGAGTCCATAAAATCTCCACCACCAGCAAGCCGAGGAATGAAAAGCCCTTCCCAGATGAGGAGTCCAAACCGACCACGAACAAGACCACCCTCAGCTCGTCCAGCCTGGATGGAAAGGGAGTTCTATCCCCCGCAGCCGAATCAGGGGCACTATCCGTTTCCACCCCAGATGACATATGGCCCTCCTCGTCCTTCTGGATATGCACCGCCATTTGCGCATGAAGTACCTGATGCGGAGAATCAAAGACCACCGCCGCCTGGTTCACAGCATCCTGGACAGGTACAGCCCCCTCCTCCTGGCAGTGTCCATTCAAATGCACCACCAGGCTCTTGCCCTCCCCCACCACATCCTGGCTCTTATCGTCCGCCACCGCCTGGAAGTGTTCATCCAAATGTGCAGCCACCACAGCCTGGATGGTAGACCGAAAAAAATCGATCGAGAGAAGGAACTTGCCGCACAGTATCCCTAGATTTGACACGATAACTGGTAGTTAATGAAAACAAAACAAAAGGTTAGATTAGAGGGTATCTTCCTTCACCAAGCCATCTCTTACTTTACGTATCTTACAACTACCTTTTCCAATCCTAAATAAGAGCAGTGCCCTTGAACATTCCATCCCTCACCTCCTTAACGACATCCTTCCGATCATTCTTACCCACGAGCACCACGCCCCTGCCTCTCCTCCCCATCCTTCCCGTGCGTCCAAGGCGATGAATGAAGTCAATCGTAGTATGTGGAACATCGTAAAGCACAACGTGTCTGACAGCCGTCGTATCAATACCCCTCGAAGCCAAGTCTGTGACAACAAGAACCTTCGTATTCGGCAGCACCTTCGTGATACCCTGTTTTCTAGCTTCCTTGCGCTTCATGGGCGCTTCCTCTTCCGAGGTTGGAGAAGCTGATGTAAAATGGCCGAGTGTTTGTACTTGTTTGCGGATATCGGTGTCGCGATTCAGAGCAATGGCATCGATTCCTTTGGAGACTAGGTAATCAGCTAATTCGATGGTTTTCTCGCGCTCGTTGACGAAAACGAGAATGCGCTTGGTTGGTGCCTTTTCGCCCGTCATTTCGTCGGGGGAGTGCTCTACTGCCGATTTCCCGATTGTCCAGATTGTGTCTGCGCATGCCAGGTCTTTGTTTCCGTGGAAGGGGTTCTTCTCAACGTCCACGACGCCAAGTTGTACTCTCCGTGGGATTGCATGTAGGTTTGGTGTGGTGAGACGTCGAATGTCTGGAAACCGCTTCCTGATGTACGAATCGAGGCGCTTAGGGATGGTGGCGGAGCAGAGAATGAGTTGTTTGAGAGATGGAGTGGCTCGATCGAGAATGTCTGACGTGAGTGGTGCGAAGGAACGATCGAAGAGGGAGTCGGCTTCATCAACGATCAGGTGTGAGACGCGGGATAATACGTTGGGATCCGACTCGGTGATACTGGCAAGCAGATGAGGCGTAGAAATGAGAATATCGATTCCAGCGGGGTTGAACAGACGGTTACGGACAACGACACCAGAGTAGGCTGAAGAGATCATAGCAGCGCGGAACTTGACAGTATGCGATAGAGACTTGGCCACAGCTCCCACTTGATCCACCAATTCCGCGGTAGGTACTAGAATGATAACCCGTGGTCGGCCAGTGGTAGGATGTGTATCGTTGAGTGGCGGGGACTCCAATTGGAAAATATTATCCCGTTTCTTCTCTTCTTTCACCTCTTTTTCTTCCTTCTCTTTCTCGGCCTCAATGATTTCATATCGCTTCATGTCATCAATCGTAGGCAAAAGATACGCCAATGTCTTTCCCGAACCAGTCTCTGCTGCTAGTAAAAACTCCCTCATCTGACCCCTAGGTGGTGTCAAATCTATTCTCCTCCTCTTTTTCCCACCCTCCGTTCCAAGAAGCGCAGGTATTGCCAGTCTTTGTATAGGCGTCGGCGCTATATCTTCCATCCCCTTCAAAGCCTGTGGAGAAATGGATTCTCGAAGTCCAGGCAAAAGTGGAAAATCATCAAAAGAATCAACGGCATCAATTCTTTCCTTCACTGCCGTTCTTGCACCATATCCCACAGTAGCCAATGTTTGTTGCATCTTCAATGCCCTGAAGCCCTCCTCTTTCCGCGGTTTCTCTTTTGCACCTCGAGCAGAGCGCTTGATCTCTGCTGCAGACCGTTCATTGACGATGCCTCCCTCTGGAAATCTTCTCAGATTCATACCTCCGAAAGGGCTGTTCCTGCTTTTATACGCGGGTTTCCCCCGAGAAGTCCGGTCGTCGTATTTCTTAGAGACGTTTGGGGAGAGCTCCATGCGCGAAGGCCGTTTCGTTTTGTATGACTGGCCACTCAGGGAGCGAGTTTGTTGCCATTGGAGGCCAATGGAGGACCTTACTTGGCAGAAGAGACATACTGAGTTGGGTAGGCGCGACATTGCTGTCGGTATGATGGTTTGTCGCCTCAATTCGGTTGTTTCTCCATCGTGAAAAAGTTCACTTGCATGGCGTGCATGGTCGACCTGAGTCAGGGTCAACTCTCTTATGACTCGTGTAGTATGACCATCACGACTCCAAGATCTTCGTGAAGCGAAATCACCATGTATACTGATTTGGAGTCTCCTCCTGCATGAATGTGGCCAAACTGTACATGCTGGGAGTAGTAATTGGCAGCAGACTGAACGGGAAGGAAGTTCCACCTTCACCAAATTGAATTGATCTAACTTTTTTGAGATTTTCTGCCACACTACTAGCAATGCCAACCAGCGAATCGAATCATTGCTATCGCTTAATTATACAGCACATGGGAGAACACGTCGCACTACGAGAACTAAGAACCCCAAGTCTCGCAGCCACGAATATAAGAGATGTTGAGAGAGTATGAAACGAAAGAACACCACATCCAAACTCCATCCACCCCAGGTCCCCACCATCGCCTGCCAAACTCCCGCACAAAACGATAGAGCACCCACAAACAATCGTCTCCACATTCCTCACTTCATCAATCATCCATGAGTACTCCAACAAGCCACCAACATCCTCAACTCATCTCTCGATAACAGTGCAAACTCAGAAGATCATACTGTGGATCTGTTTCCGCCTCGATGAGTTGTTCTTCGGCGGGCTGGATCGCTCAGCGTGAGCTTGCCTTACCTTCTCCGTGATGGGCACAGGTGCCTCACGCATAGGCTTGACAGGAGAAACAGGCACGCTTTTATGACCATCCCGTCGACCATGTCCTTGTTCCGGGTGCATTTGAGGCATCTGAGGTCCTTTGGGCGTCCTCGAATACTCGCCAGGTCGCTCAGCACCATTCACAGTCTTGCCATCTGCACTCTGCGGCCGCGCAGTAACTTGGTCTCGTGCTTTGGCTCGGACTTGTACATTTTGTCGCTGCTTGGCAAGAACAACTTTTGTCCACTCTTTCCCAGCAATAGCGGATCTGCCTACAGCACCAGATAAAACAGACATCCAACCATCTTTGTCGGCGGCGCTATCGGCGTAGAAATCGATGGTCTCGCCGTTGGCAAATCGGATTCGGAAACCCTCTTCGACGAATTGGTAGCCTTCGTCCTCTTCCGCAAAGGCAGATTTTCGACGACCTTTGCCAGATTTGCCGCCTGCCTCAGGTTGAAGGAGTGTTGACTTGTCATCAATCACCTTGGCTGCTTTGGCAAGATCAATTTTGGCTCGAGGTTGACGAGTCGTCTCATGGTAAGCTGTGAGCTTTGTGCCTGTAAGTCGGAAGAATCGTCGTCGCCAGAACTGTAATTTGTTAGTTGTGGTTTATTACTCGGAGAGTCGAGGCAACTCACTGGACAGTCACCACCCTGCTGACTCAAGAAGCCTTCATATTCACGCTTCTCAGCTTCTGCGGCTTCCTTCATTTCTCTAATACACGCGTTCATGCTCTTGGGCATGTCCTCCTCTGGTGCTCCCTTTGGCCGTGGAATGTAAAGCAGTTGCAATTGGAGCTTGCCGATTGGGTATGGTGGTCGTCGGACATTACCGCCACGCTTGCTCTTTACAGAGCTTGCGATGGCCGAGTCCTCCAGTGCCCATTCGTTGAACACCGGGATGTCAACATTTATTGGCCGCCCAAAACAATGGTCCTCGTGGTTTTGAAGGGAAACATAAGCCCGGCCAAAGGAGCCATCATCACCTACGATGTCGTGCAGCAAATCCCAGCCAGTAGGGTTTGCAGCAGCTCGCTTCTTCGCAGCAAGGCGTTGTTGCTCCTGGCGCTGACGTTCAGCAGCCAATCGTTGACGCTCTTCCTCTTCCTGCCTCTCCTTCGCAAGACGATCGGCTTCCCGACGCTTCTTTGGAGACATGAGTAGGTGTGAGAAAGAAGATTTCTTTGTCGCTGGCTTGACTGGACTCTTAGCAGGAGTCGGAGGAGGAACCGAAGCTTGTCTCGGAGGGGGCGTTAATTTGGTTTGCAATGTGAGTTGAAATTCTAGGCCCTCGGGAAGTACAACAAGCTCAAATTCTTGTCCGATTGGAGCGCTGCGTCCGAGCTCAAGCCATGAGGTCGTCACGCAATGAAGCCCGTTGTCGAGTGTGAGTTGAAAGTAGCTTCGTTCATCTATTGTTTTATTAGAGGACTGTAAAGGTAATCCGAGTGAGGTAAACTTACTTTGTGGCAATGGAAGATCAAGCTCTTTGACACCCACAACCTTGACAAACAGACGACCACGCTCAATGCCATCTTCCAGTTCAAAGTCTTCTCCATGTGACATGATTTGACCTTCAACCACCGTGCCAAGACCGCTTACTGCACTCTCCTGACCTGGCAAAGGAGGCGCCGGGCCTGATACCGATGCCTTGGTGGATCCAGTGGATGTGCGGATGCTCTTTCGTCGTGGTTTACCATTCCATGGCTCGGTGGTCCATGACTTGGATCGGCCATGGCTAGCTTTGCGCGAGCTGCCGCTCTCGGAGCGGGTACCTGCATCGGCTGATAATGGACGATCTTGTGTTGTTGATCCACTGTCATTGCTAAAGTTGCGCTTGGCAATGACCATCTTGGTGTTTTGGCGCATCAGATAGCCCTTCTTTGTGCGAGGAGTCATGTTAGCAAAGAACGTATAATCGATAGACCCTGCGTCTCGAGAAGGGGTTGTAAGAGAATGAAGATCTACCTTCGATCCCTCGATAACCCTGTTGAATTCTTCATCGAGACCAAGTGAAAGATCATCGCCGAAAGAGTTCTCAATCATGTCCAGTTTCTTGAAAGATTGGCGGCGCTTGGTTGGTGAGTCTGATGTAGCAGGATCTAGCTCTTCTTGGTCATGAAGAGGTTCGGCATCAAAGCTTATCGAGACTCGCTTTGGGCTTTTGATGGGAATCGGTGGTGGAACTTGACCACTGACTTGACGCCGAGTTGCAGCCAAAGAATCAATGTCTGCAGGAGTCGAAGAAACACGCGTCTTCAAACCACCAGGAGCTTTGATGGTTGCTACAGGCTCTGGAACGGCGGGTGACTCTGAACGCTCGTTCTCTTCTTCAACATGCATCTCAAAGGGATGATGGACGACAGAGTCTGGAGTGCCGGCATCCTCTTGCTCCTCCGAGTTAGGGTCGGATTGTTCTGGGGTTTTTGGTCGTTGGGAAAAGTCTGGCATAGAGGACAGGTCGAGCTTTTGTTCGACGGGAGCCGTCTCGGGCTTGGGCGAGTCCTTCTCTGGCAGTGGTGGTGGGGTGGAAGATGAGCTCAGATATGCTCCAAGACCGCTCTGGAAGTCTACATCGTCGGCATGCGACAACTCAGGCAAGCCTGCGTGACCGTCACTCCCTGTGGAAAGGCGAAGAGCGTCCGTAACAGCGGCATCGATTTGTCGGGGAGTTGGTGGGCCGTCATCGTCGCTGGCACTCTTGGGAGATATTTGCTGGTTGGCAGGTGCGTCTGCTTCAGCCTCCTCCCGGGAGTAGCAACTGGCGTCATCATCGTGGTCCTCGTGGTCATCGTGCTGAGAGCTAGACATGTCGTGCCGAATGACAGATCCTTCTCTCTCGTAGTCTTCGTAGTCGCGATCAGCGGTATACATCTCAGCGATCGAGTAGAGGTCTACTCCCTCTTCTTCTTCCTGCTTAACCATGACATCTGGGACGATCTCATCGAATTGTGATGAGCATTCACGAGAGGGAATGGCAACGTCAGGATCAAGGTTGGCATAGTCTCGCTCTTCAGACATTCGATCCAGCTGGTACTCTTCCTCGCGCTGATCAAATGTACGGCTCTTGACCTTGTTGAGAATAGACTCGCGAGAAATGCGTGGGAACTTGTACTCTTCAGCCACTTCGATTGCCGTGACTTCGGTGGTTGTGATGATGGACTCTCCATCGTCGACTTCATCTTCGTAAACGTGAATGTCGAGACCATGTTTCCGCAAGCGAGCTGCTTCTTTCGACGCGGAGTCCGAAGGAGAAGAGTTGTCTTGAAGACCCATGAGTCTAAGACGGTCTTCCAAAGACATGTCGTTCTTCATGCCCAAAATCTCGGATTTCGAGATGGTCGCAGGGCGAGGAGGTGTTGGAAGTGAACGGCCGGCATGAGCAGCCTGAACACGTTCAAGAACCGAAGAGCTGCTTTGAGATGAAGTAGGACGCGAGCCGTTTTGCACGAATGGAGGGACTGGAGGCAATGGACGCGGATCCGAATCAGAAGTGACAGATGCTGTGCGATAGTTGTTCCACTGCTGAGATGGTGTAGAACGACCTTCTTCATCCCCACCGAAAGGATTTTCAAAGGTGGACGCAAGATCTGTGTGCGCGACGTCTGGGCTCATATGACGCCAGTCTTCTGGAAGGACGACAGGCGTCTTATCTGTGTCTTCCAAAGAGGCATCGAAACTATCATCATTGTTTTCCGCATGGAGATCGAGGCTAATCTCATCGTCCTCGCTGTCGTATGTATCATAGCTGCCCTCACGCGAGCCAGATGCCACAGAGGACGGGTCTGGGGTGACCATCTCATACTCAAAAATCTCTTGTGGGCCGGTATCGAAAGTGACACTCTTTGCATGGCGTCTCAGTGCTCGCGGCGGAGAAATTTTCGACTCTGTCTCATCGTCGGACCACTGGGAGCTCTCATGATCGAAACGTCGTGGAAATGTATTGTGGGTTGGCCTGATTGCAAATGAAGACTTTGTAGGTGAAGCGTTGTTGCGCGGCGATGCGTTATTTCGAGGAGAAGGTGATGGCGATGTGTCTGCTGTCGGCTTTGAAGGGCTGAAAATTGGGATCTTGTTCTGACTTTCGCCTCGTCGATGGTTCTTGAATGGTGATGGGTTGCTGACAGGGTTGTCCTGACGCGCACCTTCGACGCCTCGGCCATTGAAGGCATTGCCTTGATATTGAGTCAATGGTCTGTTTGCGGCGAGTGGGCGCTCGACAACTGGGAGGTTCGTTGGGTCGTATTCGTTCTTCTGCTCGCGCGCAAACATGCTGCTGTTCTTGACACGGGAAGCTTGCTTGAGCTTCTCGACTGAGGGCCGCCTTGCGACAGTGGGCGACTGCTCGCGTTCGAACGAGTTTTCGATGCTGAAGCGAGAAGGAGAAGCGCGTCCTTGCCAGAAGGCGTGCGGCGAGCGGCCGTTGAATGGGGAAGAATCGAATGGAGATGATTCCTTTTCTCCACTCATTTGCTACCATCGCAAGTTAGTGTTTACGCGACGGAAACAAAGGCGCGCACGACCAACCTTCGTCAATTGATTGTAGCTGGGGGAGTTTCTTCTGATGCCCATTGGACTAATGTCGCCTAAAGGACGCGACACGCCGTTGGATCTGGGAGCTGGAGAGGCAGCATTTGGGATTGGAGCTGACTTTTGGATCCTCAGAGGAGAAATGGGCTGCGACGCAGCAAGATTAGCAGTGACCCAGGCAATGAAGGGCATAGTTGATGTCCAGACATGCAGACGTACCTCTTCGGGAGCCATGGCTCAATTGAGATGATGCTATGGGCTCTGTTGTGTTTGTTGTCAGGGCGAAAGAATGCGGCACGGGTTGTGAGAGTAATGTTGATGGCAGAAATAAGGCCACCGCGGGTTGAGATATGGCGGGTGGCTATAGTTGATGGCAGTATAGACAAGCAGTAGCGGTGCCAGCGGAGGAGAAGAAGAGGAAGAAGAACAGCGAGAGTGTGGAGTGTAAGGTAGTGGAGGTAGGTTGGAAGCGACGATAAAGTGTTGGACCTCAGTTGTTATCAAGCGCGGAATCGAGGTCCACGGGGTGTTTCGCTGTTGCCATGGCAAATCACAAAAGCTCAGACATGCGACGAAAACCAGTCGAGCCAATCGCTATCCGTCGCAACCTACGCATCTTGATTCATCCATCAGTACCTTGGTACTTGGTGGAATAGTGCATCCTCATCCTCATCCTCATCCTCGTCGCCGCAACGGCCGCCGTTTGCCTCTTGAAGAATCCAGCTTCTCCCTCTCTCGCTCTCTGCCAGCAACATCAACATTCCTGTACACAACAACACGCTGCCCTCATCCTTGTCCGACAGCTGCTGTACCATGTATCCGTACCTCGTACCTTGTTCATGACGATAAGAGCGGGCCGCGTAGCGTGTCTGTTTATACTCTATCCCATGTCCGAGGAGCACTTTGGAGACATCCGAGTCCTCCACTTCGGCTTCTCTCGACGCGTTGACGCCATTCAAAGGCTTCTCCATGTCTCATCGACGGTTCAGGGCACAGGATACCTATCCAGATTCCGACTTCACAAGCATGTCTGGTTCAACGAGATTGCACGCCGTTATCGATTGATTTTCACGCTGTGGGGTTCGGCAAACACTAGTACAAGTGTTCGCGCTGAGCACATCCGTCCGGAAATTAAAGGGAAAAATCGTCTCTGGGATGGCTTGGGCAGGCTCTTCAACACTTTCACCCCATTATGATTGTGTGAGCCTGAGCGAAAACGGGTATAATAGTTATTCTCAAAGTCGCTAGTTTTGATCAGGAAATCGTCTCATAAATTATTGCAAGCTCGTCGTTCGTTGGGGCCTGCTAGGACAAGCAAGTGAGGTTAGATTGACTTGGTACGGATCGATATATCGTCACGATCCTGGCGATTGCGGGATGAGCCGGACTCAAAAGCAAGCTCAAGTTCGAGAGCTGGACTTGGGTGTGCTTTTTTCGACTTGATATGGCATTGCGAACCCATCTGGAGGACTCGGTTACCAAATTCAAATTGTTTGAGAATATGTAGGCTTAGTCAGGTTTGTCCGTTAATTTCAAGATTATTACAGTCCTCACGCTGCTCTGACGAAAATCTCATTTGGTGTCGTTTGGCTCATTACTAGCAATATCATTTGCAAATGGAAACCAGAGAAACTCCAAGCAATACCATTGTTCAATGCTGTCGTGCTAATGACTGACACCAAGGTACCTCAAATATACCGTGTGCTTAGCTAAACCCCCAACATCTACCATCCCTCATCCGCAGCCGCACGCATCGAACAAATCATCGCCTCAATATCCATTTCATCCTCCCCCGCCATCTCCATCTCCACCGCAACATTCACTTCCTCCTGCGACATGCGAGTCGACAATAAAAACCTCCCACGCAAGTGTGGCCGGACCGCAACCTGATCCTCGATTGGCAGCTCATCATATGCCTCCCTCGTCATGCCCCTGAGCCGATGGCCATTCAAAAGCTGGAACTCGGGTTCTTCTTCGTTGGTGTAGTCGGCGTTGCGGAAGAGATCGTACAGGTCGGTGACGATATCACGGTGAGGAGGGTTGGATCGACGTGATTCCTGGGCGCCTCTTACAAATACTGGCGCGTGCTGCGATCGACGTTGACGTTGATTCTGGAATCTGTTTCGAGTGCCTGGTGAATTCGGGATTGCATTGTTCTGCGCCGTGGAAGGCCGAGGTCTGCCATTTTGATTGACTGTCGCGGCAACATGAGTATGCATTGCTCCTTCTCGAGAACGACGACCTAAGCCCTTGGGCCCAACTCGAGGAACACTAGGAGTAGAAATTGCAGCGCCACCAGCCGCGTTGACACCACCTTGACCGCCGGCATTGCCAAATCCTGTGTTGCTAGAATTCTCAGCCTGGCCCGGTGGAGGTGCATCATGGACAGGCTGTTCAACATTGGAAACCCTAGATCTAACAGGTGGAGGCTGTGGCTGATGGCCAGCATTCTGCCGATCAACATCATCTGCATCGATGACTGTTTCTGCGTAAGGCTGCGGTGGCATGCGAGGACGGCGTGGAGGCTCCTCTCCTTGCGGCATATTCGGTTATGCTATTCTTTTTCTCAATTCGTTATTTACTAATGAGTAGTAGCTTCTTATAGATTTACTTTATCAACTTGAACGTACGAAGAAGAAAAGAAATCAAGGTTGTGACAGGATTTTTTCAAACCTTCCATTTATATACTTCACGACTAAGTTTGGACATTAAAGCAGGTGCTCATTGGCCCGTTTTGCTGATCGATTGGTGTGTCACTGGGAGTATCGACAGTGTCACCAGGATATACACACGTGGTGCATTAGATTCACGAGGACCATATTTACGAGCATCATCTTCACGAGTACCTTCTCCTTCACACTCCTCACTTGATCTTAGAACTTCCCTTCCCCACTAGAACCTGCAACCCCTGTGACGAATCTTAGTTAACACCTGCTCTCGAGGAGTAAACCAAGACTCAAATCAGACGAAGGGGTAAAAAAATTTAGCAAGCTAGGATAAATCTATTGATACCGCCTGCAGTATCACAGAAACTAAAACACTATATCCCACAACTATCCATCCAAATCCCTAAACATGAAAAAAACTAACTCGTTATCTGCTGTTGATCTAGGATCACCCAACAGCAAAGTCACCTACTTAACATCATCCAGACTCTAAAACCCACGATGCTCAACATTAGCCGCCCGGTGAGCTTCGAGAAAGGATACTTGGACCCTTTACCTTCTAAAGTTCCACACGTTTACCAAATGCTCTTCTGTCATTCGGCTGCTCTGTTTGCTACCAATTAAAGCGGCGCTGCCCGAAGATTTCGACGCTTGCTTTTGGAGAAGCGGTACTGGAGCCTGCGTTGCTGAGACCTGTTCCGCCAAAACCTGTTCCGCTGAAGCCTATACTGCTAAAACCTGTTCCGCCGAAACCTGTTCCGCCAAAACCTGTTCCTTCAGTGGAGTGGGCGCTACCACCAAACATTCCTCGGCCAGGTGGCGTAATGGAACCAAAACTAGTAGACGCTCCAACGACAGGAGACGCTCCAAAGCCAGTAGCAGGACGAGCAGAGCCAGAGATATTACCAGAAGACAGTTGACCGAATGGGGGAGCGGATGGCATACCGAAAGCAATAGGGATACCCGGCGCTAAGGAAGCACCTCTATTATTCTGGAGAGGGATACCGAATACCCCGCCTCCAATAGACTCGCCAGAGCCACCGAAGCCAGTAGATGAGCCAAAGCCAGTAGATGAGCCAAAGCCAGTAGCAGATTGACCAGATATAGACCTAGCAGGGCAATTGGCAGCCCAAAGGTGGTGGCAGAGCTCTTCTTTTCCTGCGGCTTGGAAAATTTGGCAGTGGGGACAGGTTAGCATGGTTGTTGTGGATTGAGTGAATCCTGTGGCGCCAAATCCCGTCGTAGAAATACCGCTGGGTGTTTGCGAGGGATGAGGATGATTTAAGGATCCTGATTGATGGGGAATACCGGGAGGACCGTTTCGATCGGATGCGTTGATATCTGTGGAGCTAAAACCAGTAGAAGCACCAAAGCCAGCAGGAGCGTCAAAGCCAGTAAAAGCACCAAAGCCAGTAGGAGCACCAGAGCCTGTCACGTGACGAGGCTGCGTATTCCTGATCTAGAAGTCACCTGACATGGTTACACGAGTGAAGGATTCTTAAGCAAACATTTCTTAGATCTCATTTTCTTCTTTACTCAACCTCTTGTAATCTAGATAATTAATCTAAAGTTTATCTTAGTAATCCTTTATCTGCTTCGTAATATTAGGTTAAGTTAATAAAATACCTTCGTTTCATCTTATATTATTAATATAGATACTAGATATAGGTTACGCCTAGGATCTACCTTGTCTAGCTTATTCTATAATTAGCTTAACGGGTTACCTCTATACGCCTATATCCCCGCAATAGGCCAAGATAGTCGACTCTATCTAACCGTAGTAGAAGGGAACCCCGATACCTTCGGTAACCTCGTAGTAGCCTACCTAGCCGAATTTCACGTATTCTTCTACTAAACTAGTAACGACCTTGGAGAACTCCGTAACTAAACTACGACTACGAACCAATAGCTTAATTAGAAATAAACCTAGAATACGGCTCTGTCTTAATAGCTTTAATAATAATCCGCCGCTACCTAGGCTACTACCTAGAATATAATTACTACTACCGTAGAAGTCTAATATCTTAACTCCCTACTCGTCTAATAATAGTCTACCCTAGCGAGCTAGTATACCTCTACTACTATATATAAGGATTGGTAGAAGATCCCAAACCTAGCGGTCTTTGAAGGTATCCAAACCGATTATCGGGCCTAGCGTAGAGATATCTGACTTAAGCTCCTCGGCGACGCTTACCTCTTCCTTCGTTCCTCCCTAGTAGAAGGTAAATAGGCTAAACTCTTCTATATCTACTCTCGTCTTACTAGCGACGCCAAGAAGTATATCCTCCCTTACGTTACTAACGTAGGCATTAGTCTCTATAATACTTCTAAATTGTAGACGGTCCTAGACGCTGTATTTGAAGACTCGGATACAAAAGAAGCTGCGCTCCAAGCGTTAAGGACGTTAAAGTAGGGAAATCGTCCCTTTATATAATACCAAGTAGACTTCGAACGCCTAGTTGCTAAAGTGGATATAGACCTAGTAAATAGGCGTTACCTAGATCCCGCGAAGATAGATATATTGGAAGGAGGTATCTATATAGAACTTAAGGACGCAATGATTACCGTTAAGAAGGAATCTCGCTATACGGTATTCGCTAACTAGCTAAGTAGTCTCGATGTTAGTATCCGTCTTTAAGCCAACGATAAACGTTCTATTTACTACAAGCCGAATAAACCTACTACTACCGCTGCCAACCCTAGTAACCCTTAGCGTACGCCCGTTCCCTCTCGCCCTACCGCCGCTCTTGCCGATCCCGGTAATCCTATAGACCTATTAGCCGTTACCGCCCGTCGCGGACTATTAACTAAGATAGAGAAGGAGCGACGCCGAAAGCTAAGACTATACGCGTATTATAGATCAGATAAGTACTACGTTAAAGCTAATAAGAAGCGCGGTACTAGACCTTACCTACTAGTAGGTCGTGTCTTACTAAACGAGTTAACCCTCTTAGAAGATATTCAGGCTACCGAGCAAGCGCTAAAAGAGTAGTCCTTGACGATCGTCGCCCTCAAGGACCAACTCTCTCCCTTTCGAATCTCCTTTATATTTCGTTAGTAGCTGTTACTCAAATGGATGAAGGCTCCCTTATAGGATATTATCTAGTCCTCCAATATACCTTAAAGTTAGAAAATATATACACTCCTTTACATTTTCAAGCCTTGGTAGATTGTGGCGGTACTAGCTACAGTTTTATTAATTCCGAATTCGCGCGTAAATATCATCTCCCGCTCTAGGCTATCTAGCCTCGAACTCTTAAGGTTGTCGATAGACGACCTATATCCTTAGGACAAGTTATATACCTGGCTTTCGCTAATATATCAATTGGATATTACTATGAATCTCGTACTCCCTACTTTGTAACCAAGCTCGGTCGATACCCTGTTATACTTAGTATCCCGTGGCTCTAGAAATACAACCCTAAGACGAATTGGAAAGATAACTCGTTAACTTTCGATTCCGATTACTGCCTTCGTACCTATTTAGTAGGCTCGCAATCCCTCTATATTACTAGTCGGATACTATCGAACAAACGAAACCTTCTAGACGTTAGTATAATTGGTATAGCACCTTTCAACTTCCTAAGCTAGAAGAAGGGAAACGAAATATATATTCTCTCCCTCTCTACTCTCGATAAGCTGATCGCCTCTTACTTACCCGAATCTCCTATCGAAGAAGTGAAAGCCAAAGTACCCGTAGAATATACCGACCTTCTTGATACTTTCTCGAAAGTAATATCCGAAGTGCTCCCCCCTTACCGATCCTACGACTACCGGATCGAGCTACTTCTAGGTTAAGAGCCTACCTTTAGCCCTCTATATAGTATAGGCTATACGGAACTGGTAGTACTCCGAGCCTGGCTCGATAATAACCTAGCGAAAGAATTTATTTATGCGAGCCGTTTACCCTGTACCTTACTAGTTCTATTCGTCAAGAAGTCTAATAGGGCGCTGCGCTTCTACGTAGATTACCGCAAGCTGAACTCTATTACGGTTAAGAACCGATATCCTCTACCATTAATCTAAGAGACGTTACTCCGCCTAAGTAAGGCAAAATACTATACCAAAATCGATATTATTATAGCTTTCAATCGTCTTCGTGTCAAGGAAGGTCAGGAATGGTTAACCGCGTTCCGAATACGTTACGGTCTTTTTGAATCCCTAGTCTTACCCTTTGGACTTACTAGTGGCCCGGCAACCTTTTAATACTATATCAACGACGTTCTCCGGGAATTTCTAGACGAATTCTATACTATATATATAGACGATGTCCTTATCTATAGTAATACTCTCGAGGAATACCGGATTCACGTCCGTAAGGTCCTCGAACGCCTCCGCGACGCAGGGCTGCAGGCCGACGTTAGGAAGTATAAATTCTATATTACGGAAGTTAAGTACCTCGGCCTTATCGTTACTATAGAAGGTATCCGAATGGATCTAGAAAAAGTCAAGGTAGTAATCGAATAGGAAGTTCCTAAGAATATAAAAGACGTCCAATCATTTCTAGGATTCGCTAACTTCTACCGCCGTTTTATTAAAAACTTCTCTAGGACCGTCAAACCCCTTATAGCTCTGACCTAAAAAGATACTCCTTTCGAATAGTCTCCGATCTACGAATAAGCCTTCGCTACCCTTAAGCTCGCCTTTACTACTACGCCCGTTTTGAAACACTTTGATCCCGATAAGAAATCACGCGTAGAATGCGATACGTCCGACGTTACCTCCGGAGGAGTCCTCTCTCAACTCTACTACGATACCTAGTTCCCTATAGTATTCTTCTCCAAGAAATACTCTCTAGTAGAACGCAACTATGAGATCTACGATAAGGAGCTAATAGTAATTATTCGATGTTTCGAAGCCTAGAGAGTAGAACTCGAGGGAGCCCAATTTCCGATTGAGGTCCTTAGCAATTATAAGAACTTAGAGTACTTTATAAGCACGAAGCAACTTAGCCGCCGACAAGCCCGTTAGAGCGAATATCTCTCCCGCTTCGACTTTGAGATCGTATATCGACCTAGCCGCCTTAGCGGAAAACTAGATACTCTCTCTCGCCGTAGCTAGAATATACTATAGGAAGAACCTAAGAAGACCTAGATTATAATCAAACCCTATCAACTCTCCTAGGAACTTCGCGACTCCCTACAACTTTAAGAGATTAGTAACTTAGAACAAGACCTCCAACTCTTTATAGACTCAATCCCTAAGGACGATCAAGGAGAGAGTAAGGACGGAAACAAAGGAGAAAGGAGGGACGAAGACCAAGAAGAAAGCGAGGACGAAGACTAAGGAGAGAGTAAGGACGAAGACTAAGAGAATAGAGAGTTTAGGCTAGTAGTATATATAGACTCCGATTAGCTAGATATCGAAAGGGACCCGGAACTATACGATACTATCGAAGAATACAAACCTTCCCTAGCCTAGGCTATTGCAACCGTATACTAAAGGGACCTAATGATAACAGCGCTTCTTATAGTACTATATAATTACGTTAGACGGGACCTAAAGATCCCTTACTCCCTCCCGGAGTATAGCAAACAAGGGGGAAGAGTCTACTTCCGCGAACGGCTAGTAATCCCGGAATTAGAAACCCTCCGATAACGTCTTCTTAGAATATATTATAACAACTCGGGACATCGCGGACAAGTACGTACCTATACCCTCCTATACCGCAACTACTATTAGCCTAACATAGACCGAGAATATAGAAAATACGTCCGGAAATACGTCTCCTACCTATAGACAACAAATGCAAATCGCACGGAGGGCTTTCTAAAACCGTTACCTATTCTATTTTATAGATGGTACTATATCTCGATAGATCTCGTTGACTATATACTAGAAGCTACTTCGACGAATACTAGGTAGAAGTATAATACTTATATTATAGTTACCTACCGATTGATAAAAGACATCGAAGTAATCCCCTTTTTCCGTAAATAGAACGGTTTAAGCGCGGGGGGACTATTTAGACTAATCGAGCCGGTATTCTACCGATACGGAATCCCGGAAACGATAGTATCTAACCGCGATACACTCCTTACGGGACAATTCTAGGATATTATAAAGTAGCGTTTCAATTTCAAAATGGACTTTACGAGTATAGGATATACGGAGACGGATAGTTAGTCCGAAAGATCTAACTAGAATACCTTGCGAGTACTCCGTTTACTTACTAGCGGAAACCTAGAGCAATAGGTAGACCTACTACTACTTATAGTCTACGTTATTCGAGATACCGAATCTACGACTATAAAGGTAACCCCCTTCTTCGCCAACTACGGCTACTATCCTTAAATAAACCTCGAACCCGACTTTGCTATAAGGTCTTAGGGACGACGCCGCGAATTACAATTACTTACGACCGACCTCGTAAACTAATACGTATCGAGACTTAGAAATGTACTAAAATATCTACGCGACAACATTGCCTTTTCGCAGCCTAGTATAGAGAGAGTATATAACCGTAGATACTAAACGGGGACCAAGTACCAAATCGGGGACCGCGTTTTAGTCGTAACGGACCGTATCCTCGGAGTGCGAAGAACCGAGGAACTAAGAGATACAACCGGCCCAAGTTTTGCGGTCCTAGGGGGGAAAATTAGTCCGAGGTTCGTAGGCCCGTTTATCGTAATATAGATCGTTAATTCCTATAGCTATAGGTTAGCTTGGGAAGACGGGCGAGAATAGAGTATAAATAAACACCCGACGTTCCACGTTAGATATCTACGCTTGTTTAGAACCGTCGAACAAATAGTAAACCACGAACAACCAACATTAGGAAACGTTATAAGAAGAATAGGGTAGCTGACGACGTCTATTTATAACAACAACCCCGCCGAACTACCGGATATAAATCGTCTAGGAACGCTAGATCCCCCTAAGGACACGAGCAATAACGATAAGGAACTAATTTTACTATACAACGAGGACGAGGAAAGACTACCGTCCCCCTAAGGACTAGATATCCGAGACGAGGACGATACCTCCTCCCCTTCTCTCTTTGTACTATACGACGAGGATAAGGAAAGACTACTGTCTCCCTAGGCAACCGATAGCCGAGACGAGGACGACGATAGACTAGACCCGGGTCTTATCCTAGTAAAGGGTATAATGAAAACCCACCGTTATTAGTACTATATATATCTCTACTAGATAGGGTAGTCCGAATATACGTACTCAATTCCAAACCTACGCTACTACAGGTACCTCTAGAACGACCTCCTATACGGCTAGGGAGAGCTTTTGCTCGACGGCCTACTACGACGGCCTTACGTAAATCGAGCTTAGATAAGGATATTCGACCTCCCTAAGGGAAAAGCTACCGAAAAGAATCTCCCTCTACAATTCTAGCTCCTAGAACCTATTCGCAATTTCATAATCTACGACGCCGGTAGTACCCTATAACTCTATTTTGAGGTCGTATTTCGAAGTAAGGATTCTAGGTTTACTACTCTTCTATAGAAGACTCTCACCTATTTCCTTCAAGATATTGACGAGTTTATAAACATGAACCGTCAAAGAATTAGACTCGCAAACTTACCTCCTATACTATAAGATCTATTAGAAGTCTAGAGGAATAGTACTAATATAGTAAAACGATTATACTACTAGTTCCAAGGAAAGGGTTTTACCTACGAAATAGAACGTTCGGTGTAATAAGGTTTAGGATAATTCCTCTAAGGAAGAAGATTGGGAATAGGTTAGGTAATTGAAAATTATATAATCTATATATATAGGTCGTAGGTTCCTCGTAGGAGAGGAATAGGTAGAGATTATCTTTAATACAAATCTATTCTTATACTTCTTTATAATTCTTATAATTATAATCTCTCTCTTTAAGAGGTCCGAGATTAGAAACGATAATACTAGGTAGCTATATCGACACCGACTCGCAAGACGCAAGGGATCTTAATATAGATCTATCTATAGAGTAGATAGGCCCAGCCCTATAATAGGAACCCGAGTAAATCGATGCCGAAACCCTTGCGAGGAGGCTACGAGATACTATAGAGAGGAATAAGTATCTTAAGAGGGTAGAAGAACTTCAACGCCTTAAATATAAGAATAAGGTACTTACCCGAAACCTAATAGCACTAGCTGATAAGCTAGAAGATAAGGAACTTCCCGAAATCCTAGTACTCGATAAGCCTACGTAGTTACGTTGCATTCGAAAAGATAGTAACGATGAAGGTCGTCCCCCGGCGGAGCTTCAACCCGAGAAGCTAAAAGAATACTATAGTAAGGGTATTAGAGAATACCGTGAGTAGATACGTAGCGCGGAGAATGCGTTTCGCCTGGCGCTACGCAAGTTTAAAAGAGATATAGCTAAAATTGTATAGTCTACTTAGTTTCTCCGTCAAACACCTACTACTATATAGCAGAATCTAGCTGCTATAGGAGTTATAGAGGACTATACTTAGAAGTAATTTAAGAATATATTACTTAACCTTATCGAGGACCCTGCGAATCGATAGCTTGGTATAGCGCAATTGTACGAGGAAGTAAGGTAGAGGCTAGGGTAGTTAGCCTAGGAATTTAATTAGTATCTTGTCTCCCTTGAAACCCAGCTTGACGAAGAGTATACGCAGGAGTAGCGACGTACCTACCTATAGACTAAGCTAAATGAGTTTACTAGACATACTATTCTTTAGTACTAGGATATACTAGTTACACGGGACGTAATAGTCTCGCTAGCTACCCGTATCGAAAAATCCTCCTCCACGAAACGGAAGAGTACTAAGGAGTATATAAAAGATACTAAGAAACCTAAGGGCTAGGATAGGCCTAGGGGTAGATATAGGGGTAGCCGGGGAGGATTATCCTCTCGCGGGAGTCACGTAGGTAATACGAATAACTTAAGCAAGGCTTAAGATTTAAGCTATATTAAGTACTTTAGATACTACAAGTATAGCTATTATACTACTAAGTGTCTAGAGTCTAGTCCTACCGTTATAGCGCTAGTAGAAAGTAACTCCAACGCTAGTAATAGTTAGGGAAAAGGACGAGGGTCCTCTCCCTAGTTATAGAGGGGAGGATCTAGGAAGTAGACGACGAAGGATAGTCGCTATAACTACGAGGCGAAGGCGAAGGACAGCCGACGTAATAGCTCGGGCTAGTAGTAAAAATACCTACCCTTAAGGTTGAGGGTTAGATCTCGTCTATAGCGAATAGGTTAGAGGTATCTACCTTATTAGACACTAGTATAGACATTTCCGTAATAGACCCTAGTTTTACGCTAGAGATGCGACTATAAAGCGTACTAGTAGAGCTCCTATCCAGACCCAAATAGGGTAATAGGAATATTAGCTATTGTTATAGCGTATATTAATTTGCCTAGGAAGCAGTTGATTCGCATAGACAGCGTAAGTAGGGAGAATACGTAGCGTATACGATTAACCATGTTGGTCTACCTCTACTGTTAGGTATGCTAGTATTATACAAGTAGAAGATTATATACAATACGGCGGATCTTACCTAGCGATTCTAGTACGAGGAGGATACGTCCTCTACTATAGCTATACTCTCTCTCTTTGCTTAGGAGGATATTTAGGAAGAGGTAAAGGATAGTCCTTACCTATTTGTCGTGCATACGCTACCGGATAAAGATAACGGTAAGGAGCCTATAATATACCATATAGTAGTTCTTCTACCTAAGATCTTAGATCTAGCGGCGGCCTTTAGCGAAGAGGGTACGACAAGCTTGCCCAACGAAGGCGTAGAGTATCCGATTAAGACTACGGCTCCTCTACCTTATAGCCCAATTTATCCTTTGTTAGCTAAAGAACTAGAGATCCTACGTCAATATATTATCGAAGCGAAGGCGAATAGTTGGATCCGGGATAGTACTAGTACTGCTAGTTCCCCTATCCTATTCGTGCCTAAGTAGGATAGTAGCCTACGCTTATACGTCGATTACCGTAGGCTGAATGCGGTAATACTCAAGAACCGTTATCTACTTCCTTTGATCTCGGAGATCCTAGATAGGCTCTAGGGTTACTAGTTCTTTACTAAGTTAGATCTCAAGAATACCTACTACCGCATCCGTATCCGTCGAGGCGACGAGTAGAAGACGGCGTTTCGCACGCGATATAGTCACTTTGAGTACTTAGTAATACCGTTTGGATTAGCTAACGTACCGGCTACCTTCTAGGTATACATTAATAAGGCTCTTAGTAAGTTAGTTAATACTACCTATATTGTTTATCTTAATAATATCATGATCTATTTATAGTCCCGCGAGGAATATACGAGGCACGTGCGACAAGTAATCGAGAGACTGATATCTTTTAGCTTATACTATAACTTGAAGAAGTGCAGGTTCTTTTATTAAGAAGTAGAGTTCCTAGGGTTCGTTATAAGTACTGATAGAGTCTCGATAGACCCTCGCAAGGTAAAAGCAATTACTAAGTAGCTAGTACCTTCTACTTTTATAGAGCTCCAATCATTTTTAGGCTTCTATAACTTTTACCGTCGCTTTATAGAAGTATACTCTAAGTATACACTACCCCTAACAGTACTACTAAAAGGAAGCTAGAATAGAAAGAAGGCTAGGCTATTCCTATAGCTAGTAGATACTAATAAAGCTTTTCGTAAGCTTATCGCAGCCTTCACGACGGCTCCTATACTAATGTATTTCGATCCTAGGAGGAGGATCAGGGTTGAGACTAATATATCTATCTTTACTATTATAGCAATCCTATCCTAGTTGAATAAGAATAACGGATGGTAGTAACCCGTAGCGTACTAGTCTCGCAAGCTAGTCGACGCCGAACGCAATTACGAGACTTATAACCAAGAGCTCCTCGCTATCGTGGCGGTGTTTAAACACTAGCGACACTACCTCGAGGGGAGTAAGAACCTAGTTAAGGTCCTAACTAATTATTAGAACCTTACGGGCTTTACCAAGGTAAAGTAGTTAAATGGTAGGTAAGCTAGGTGGGCTATACTACTATCTACTTATAACTTTATTATTATATATCGTGCTAGGAAGACAAACCCCGCCGATGCGCCGTCGAGATATATAGACTACGATAATAGTATAAGGGCTACAAACCAAATACTACCTATACTAGTCAAGAAGTTGGCTCTTAAGCCAACTGAAGACATTATAAATATACTTCTATCTAGTAAAGATAATGCGACGCAGATGCGCGCAACTAGTATAGAGCTATAGTATATAATACTATAGGAAGGACTCTTAGTAATAAAATAGGTAGACGTATAGGAATCGATAGCGATCCGTATAGATATTATCCTAGCCCTCTTAGTAGAATCTGCTTATAAGGAACTTACTCCTACTATAAGAAGTTTGGTAACGGAAAGCCAGCGTAGGGGCGTTAAGAGTAAGTCGCTTCGCCGTCGAATTACCGACGGGAAGATGAATAAGAACTAGAAAATTAAGGATAACTTGATTATGTTTAAGAATCGGCTATTTATACCTCCTATACAAGCCGTACGGGATAAGCTATTAAGGCGTAACTATAACGACCTATACGCTAGGTATTTTGGAATTGCACGTATAACTTAATTGCTAAAGCGTAAATACTATTAGTAGAGTATAGATAGCGACGTCGCGGAGTACGTGAGAAGCTACGACGTATACTAGAAAATAAAAGTGAAAAGGCATCTACTATATAGTAGGATGGAGGTATTACCAATTACAAAAGCTCTATAGAAAGAAATTGCTCTAGATTTCATAAGTAGAGTGCCTCTAAGTATATGAGGTAGTATCGCATATAATACGATCCTCGTAGTTATAGATCGATTCTTAAAGATAGCTTTGTACTTTCCAGTCAAGAAGATAATAACCGTAGTATAAACGATGGACCTACTAATCGAATGCGTGTTTATAAGGTTTGGCTTTCTAGACGGAATGGTTTCAGATAGAGATCCAAGATTCATATTAGAATTCTAGTTAGAATGCTACTACTACGCGAAGGTGAAACGTAGGCTAAGTATAGCCTTTTACCTATAAACTAATAGATAAACTAAACGGCAGAATTAGATAATATAGGAATATCTAAGAGCTTTCTGCTTAGAGTATCAGGCGGAGTAGGCAAAGCGCCTACCTATCGTAGAGTTCGCGTATAATAATAGCTATCGAAACGATCTAGATATATCTCTATTTTATATTATTCTTAGATACAACCCTGAAATAAGGTTTGATGCTAGGGATAGCACCTCTAAAGGGGAGGTACTAGAAGTAAAAGAAAGAATTCAGTATATTTATATTATACGTAAGGAGCTGGAACAGCGCCTACGTAAAGTATCCGATAATCAAGCTAAGTACTACAACAAGAAATATCAGCCTAGGAAGTTTAATAAGAATGACTTAGTACTAGTATTAATAAAGAACTTACGCCTAAAAAGCGCAAGTAGGAAGCTATCTCCTCGTATAATAGGACCTTTTAGAATCGATGAACCTATAGGCCTACAAGTATATAGGATTCATATACTAAGTAGTACTAGGATATATAATGTATTCTATATCTCCTTACTAGAACCTTACTACCGCCACGTAGGCGAGTAAGAGATCCTTCCCCCTCTAGAAATTATTAAAGGAGAAGAGGAATAGGAGGTAGGAGAGGTACTTACGAAGAGTATATAATAAGGCGCTATATAGTATTATATTCGCTAGAAAGACTAGGGCCTAGAATATAATTCCTAGGAACTAGAATAAAATATTGAGAACGCTAGAGAAGTAATTCGCGCATTCGAAGAGATAAAGAAGCGTAGGCGTGGTAGATAAGAAAAGTATACTAATATCATTACACCTATACTAAATAGGATTGTAATAAATGTTGATACCAATTTCCTTAGAAGCTGCGGCGCAATACTAGCAAGTAGCAAGTACTACGCATTATGAAAACATCCTATACGCAAGCGAAATAACGGTTTACCTGGGATAGACAATTCTAGGATTTCAAGATTCTAGAAAAAAACCCTGGGAAAAAGGGTAGTGAGAAGATAGAGTAACGAATAGGAACCTAGTAGTAAGCGCTAGTAGTACGCAGGCTTAACAATAGTATAGGTTATAATAATTGGAATACAATCACATTATAAGAGACTCGTAATCGAGAAGCAACATTTTATTATACTTAGGACCAACGAGGCCCAAAGGATTCATTATTCTTTATCCAGATTCTAGCAAGTAGGTAAGAGACCTATACTCTAAGTATACTAAATATACCTACCGCGCAAGTAAAATACGGTCTAAACCTATACTCTACTTACTCATCTACTATTTCCTTATTACTAGACTTACTCTCAGACTCCAAGGGGGCAAGGGGAGGCTAGTTATTCTATAAGATAGTTAGTACTAATATTGCGCAAGCAACTCGTAGGATACGTACGACGGAGCGGAAGGAGTCAACTATATACTCTATAGAAGTACGAAGGCTGCTTACTTCCTTAAGTATTACGATACCGACGTAGAGTATACTCTTCGGCTTCGAGGTACTACCGAACTTCTCTACCTTCTACTTGGCAGCTCGCATTTACTTATTAGCGTTAGTAAGGCGTAGGGTAAGCTCCGCCGGGACGTCTTAGTCTCCTAGGGCTAGGAATTCGGCGCGAATGTCATTGATAGGCTAGATATATTTGGCGGGAATCTAAATACGATTAGTATACGTAACTATTACGTAGAACTATCGAGTACTTATATTATCGTAGGGCTTCCGAATATAAGAGTAATAAGAGTACTTTTTGGTATTACTCTTATTATAATTTGCGCGTAGTATATTACTACCTTTATACAGGTACTAAGTATAGCGCATGTAGTAGCGCTATATAAGGACATCTAGGGCTCTAAGGGAACGTCGGGGCAGGGGAGTCGTTGGCGGCTTAGCGGCAACGCGCTTAGGACCTATTATCGAGTCGTAGGGTAAGAGTAGGAAAGTTATTAATATAGGTAAGGAGCTAGTAATTTACTAGTAAGAAGTTAATATTGTTATTGCGAGAAGGAAAAGTAAAGCAGACAACTTTGTTTTAATTCTAGGAATTCTTCTATAAGATTCTATAGAGGCGCGTGCGCGGTACGTATATTGTTATATTACGACGCGTAGTATTGACTTCGGGGTTATAATAGATCCTAGGATTTAAAAAATCCTAGGAAATTTTAGAGTTTTGGTTTTCCCTAGGATTTATAGCCTAGGGTCTATATAACGTACGTACGTACCGGTATACCTATATACTATTCACAGTCGCCTCGAGTACGAGGACGCCCTCCTAAGGGAGGAGGTAATTATAATAAGGTTTAGAATAATTCCTCTAAGGAAGAAGATTGGGAATAGGTTAGGTAATTGAAAATTATATAACCTATATATATAGGTCGCAGGTTCCTCGTAGGAGAGGAATAGGTAGAGATTATCTTTAATACAAATCTATTCTCATACTTCTTTATAATTCTTATATTCGGCTTATTAAGAAAACTTTAGTATACGAGAAGAACTCCGCGACTATATTATAAATATATATCCCGATACGTAGGAGTACTCTTAGCCGCAATATAACCGCAATATCCCGGGCAAGATCATTCCGGACAAGAAGAGGATAAGGGCAAATATAGCCGCTGAAATAAGGGAACATATCGAACACGAATACCACGATACTATAGGGACGAGAAAACGCCCCTCTCTTACTTGCCCGGAGTACGAAAATTAGAATCAAGTAGCTAAAGCGGGCGCTAGATATTTCGCGACTATATACGTCACCAATTATATATGTACTTGGGCCTAATATAATAAAAAGATTCCCCGAAGAATGGGACCCGGAGGACGTAGCGGCGAAAACCTACTCTAATAGTATATCCGACATCAATATACCCGCTACGTAGCGTCCCCGGCTCGGGCCAATAGAATAAGGGAAAAATTTGGGGTAGGGACATTGGTCTATAACGAGAAGAAACGGAAGTACGAGGCCTTGGAATAGAGGGGGGGTAATGTCACGTGACGAGGCTGCGTATTCCTAATCTAGAAGTCACCTGACATGGTTACACGAGTAAAGGATTCTTAAGCAAACATTTCTCAGATCTCATTTTCTTCTTCACTCAACCTCTTGTAATCTAGATAATCAATCTGAAGTTCATCTCAGTAATCCTTTGTCTGCTTCGTGACAGAGCCAGTAGAAGCACCAAAGCCAGTAGAAGTGCCAAAGCCGGTAGAAGCACCAAAGCCAGTCGAAGATCTACGACTGAAGGCAAGAGCTGATCCAAGACTGCCCCAACTCTGAGGATTATCGCAAGAACTTCTTAAATCATCGGAAACTCCAGGCCAAGAATCTTCGACGCCACCGCTATTCGGCGCCGGGTTTGTAGCATGGCTGCTATCATTTGTGTTCCCAAATCGACCATGATTTGGGCGTGGAATATCGGGACGGAATCTAGAGCTGCACAGAGAGTTTTTGAGATGTTCTTCCAGTGGTACTCTATTGGCTGGGACTTTCTGGCAGTATGGACAAGTTTCCGAGCCTTCTTCTTCTTTGGTCGAAGTAGAAGACATTATTGGTTTGGTGCTGAACGTGGGTTTTTTTAGCGTGGAGATGATGTTGGTGTTTTCCTTGGGAGAGGAGCATGTGGCTTGACGAAGAGAGAGAAGAGCTTTTATAGGAAGTTTGTTGGTTCAGTACAACAGTGTGTGAGACTGTCTTTCTGGAAGAGAGCAGGTCGTGATTGAAGGTAATCTTACTCCTTGTTGATGCATGAGACCTTCAACACCATTGAAGCTAATCATTGAGACCATTACGATGCTCGTGTTGAAGACAACTACAACCAATGGCGACTGGAAAGGGGGGAGAATTCTTTTTGGAGGGTTTGACCTGAGATCAGACTTACTTTTCCAATCCAGCCGGAGATGTGTGCCTGATCTTTTTCCGGTCGCAACATTTCGATCGCCAAAATCCAGAGGCTCTTTAAGGGGGATTGTATTCAGCTGTTTTTTTCTTTGCTAGTTCTGAGATCTTGTAACATCATATGTCTTGGCAAACCGTGACCAAATGTTGGGCTTCTATAGCACGTGTATACAGCTGCCCGTGTCCATATAGGCGTAGCAAATCTTGAGGTGAGGATCTGGAAGCATTAATTGAAGTGATGGTGATGCAATGCAGTAATGGTTGTTGTTAACAGTGCGGCTAGCGCTTATTTTCGGGTTTGACTCGCGCACGCGAATCCAGGGGGCACAATTTCGCAGCCACCAGCCACCTAACCTCTGACACCCACAGCACAAATCTCTCTCTCTTTCAAAATCAGCATCTTCATCCTCGGAGTATCTACACACACTGATTTTATGGTTCCCTCTGTCATTCCTCATCCGGAAAGGGGCTTTCGTCAGCACCGTGAGGGGCCCGGCTTGACATGTACCGAAGATAGAGAAAAAGGCAAATGAATCAAGGATGAGCGCTCACACTGAAGTAGATCAAGAGGTGGGAAAGAACGAGAAGCGGAGAAGGCGATCAAGGGCAGTTATCCTGGAAGAAAAGGTCAACATACTGTGGATGGCCAGGCTTCTAATGCATGCGCATGCATTGGTTCCCCGTGTAGGTCTTCAAGCAAGATCAAAGCACATCATACACCCATACCACAGTACAGCGTACGATGTCCCGTTCCGAGTCTAGAGCAAAATCAAAGTATGACAGATCTAGCAGAGCACCGCTGATGCAAGCCACAGGTGGAGTGCTCGATCCCCGATACAAGTCGCAAAGCAGAGTTACATTTTTTGATGATTCAGCTGCAGGAGAACTGCTTCCCTATGTGCGGCGGTATTATGGAAAAGACAATAGAAATGCCATTCCATCAAGCATGTGCTCGGAATCTGCTTAAAAAGCTGATTCGTTCGTCTCGGTATCTTAACCTACACAGTATATTATAGGCATGAGAAGGGCTTCTATAACAACCACATATTATTGACTCTACACGGGTAGAAGTATACGAAAAAAAATTGGGCTAATTCTGGCAGCTTTTCGAACAGGAGGTCCCTACTTGCATATCAAAATCTGCGCAGGTTTTGTCGTATTTGTAGGTACTCCTATAACGAACAACGCTTGTAGTGCAGACTTATGCCCCGAACCGAACAGACTCTTGCTTGCTTCTGAACTGATTATCCTCCATCTTCTTCATGGTATGGGAAGAAGTGGTGCTGAGATCTCATCGACAGATCCCTCGATAATCGCCCCACAGAAGGTTCGTTCGCTTAATAGATTGGCTCGGTCATTGCACGGCCTACATTTACCCGATTGATCACATGGAGAGCCTACCTTTTACCCAGTTTGAATCCCGGAACGTGTCCCCAGTCTGTATCCTGCGCTCGAAAACCAGGAACAAACTCAGGTTAAACCTTCAAGGTAAGTATCTTTCAGCTAGTTCGAGAGCTCAAGACATTTACCCACCTCTTTTCACAGCTCTTGTCGCCACATGGCAAATCCTAAATCGATTCTCCCATTAATGCTAATTTTTTCTTTCGCCAAGTAAGCATGCGAACTCAGCTCTTGGTAACGTGGCTTGTTGCTTTAGCCACACATGCTTTCGCGATTGGACAAAATCCCACTGTTGCATTTGAGCCAGTCTCTGGCTCTTTGGCTCTTGCTTCCAAGGACCAAGCCGTTCAAATTATAATCGAGAATGGAGATTGGATGGCAGTAAAGAAAGCAGCGAACGATCTTGCGCTCGACTTTGGGCGCGTTACAGGCCGCAATGGTACTGTACTGGAGGCTGATGCCACCATCGGTTCTGGAGGCGTCATCATCGTTGGGACTCTGGGAAGGTCGCCCATCATTGATCAATTGGCCAAAAGCGGAAAGATTCAGACAAATGCTACCATAGGGCAGTGGGAGTCTTTCACTTCCTCCATTGTCGGTGATCCTATCTCTGGCGTATCTAGAGCCCTTGTAATCGTTGGTATGCCACTTGATATATTCATCCTCTACAAGCAACGCTAATCAATCAATTAGGTAGCGACAGGCGAGGTTCCGTTTATGGTTTGTACGATATCTCAGAGCAGATAGGAGTTTCCCCGTGGTACTGGTGGGCCGATGTACCGGCCAAAACGAAGGACTCAATCTACGCTCTGCCCTTCACCAAGGTTCAATCCAGTCCTTCTGTCAAATATCGAGGCTTCTTCATCAACGACGAAGCCCCCGCATTGACAGGCTGGGCAAATGCCAAATTCAAGAATAAGCAAACAGGGAAGGCATTTGGGACTGAATTTTACAGCCATGTTTTCGAACTCCTTTTGAGGTTGCGAGCCAACTATTTGTGGCCCGCAATGTGGGGAAGCTCGTTCAACGTTGATGATCCTGGGAACCAGAAGCTTGCGGATGACTACGGTATTGTCATGGGCACATCACATACTGAGCCTATGATGCGATCAACTCATGAACAGACCGAATTTGTTAATGGGACCTGGCAATGGGATATTAACAATGCGTCCATGAAAACCTTCATGTTCGAAGGTGCTAAACGGGCGAAACCTTACGAGTCTCTTTACACAATCGGTATCAGAGGAAATCACGATACGCCCATCTCTGGCGGTGATGCAATAAAGCAACTTGAGGGCATCTTTGCAGCCCAACGAGAGATTTTGGACTCTGTCTACGGCGATGCGAAGAAAGTACCCCAAGTTTGGACTCTGTACAAAGAAGTACAAGGCTACTACGACAACGACGGACTTCAAGTCCCTGACGACGTTACTCTGCTCTGGGCGGACGACAACTACGGCGATATGGGACGTTTGCCTTTGCCTTCGGAGTCGGCCCGGTCAGGTGGAGCTGGAGTTTACTACGTGTGTCCAATCCGTTCTTTGAAGTCGATATTTGGCTCATTCTAGTCTAGCATTTTGATTATGTTGGTAGTCCTCGGAATTACAAATGGATCAACACGATTCAAATACAGAAGACCTGGGAGCAGATGACCATGGCGTATAAACGAGACGCGAAAAATATATGGTTGGTTAACGTTGGAGACATCAGGCCAATGGTAAGTGCACTACAAGTCTTTAGTTAAAGCATATTAATGATACTAGGAACTTCCTACCAGTCATTTCCTTGACCTTGCGTATGATATTTCGTTGCATTCCAAGCCGGAGAGCACAGCCTGGTGGCTTGATCAATGGGCTTCTCGGGAATTCGGAACAGGGTATGCAAAGAACATTTCATCTGCTATGACACGCTACATGAGTCTGGCTGGCAAAAGAAAGTACGAGCTTGTTACAGCAAATACTTACAGCATCGTCAATTACGATGAAGGTGACAGTATGCTAGCAGAGTGGCAAAACTTGGCAAGAGATGCCCAGGCAATCTATGACAAGCTTTCGGAGACACTGAAGCCCGCCTGCTTCGAACTCGTCTTACATCCTATCCTTGCAGGTGGAAATCACTACGAAATTGTAATCAGCGCTGCAAGAAACAACTACTACGCTTCTCAAGGTCGTAGCAGGACGAACGTAATTGCCGATCATGTCCAAAGCAAATGGGTCTATGACCAAGAGTTAAAGGATCGATATCATAAGCTGCTGGGCGGGAAATGGAACCACATGATGGACCAGACTCACTTTTATGACGACTATTGGTGAGTGAGTCTCAAACAACAACACGATGTTGAATCGCTGATCAAATGTAGGCAACAACCTATGACAGACCAGATGCCTCCTATTCAGTACATCCAATCCCAAGATAGAGCTCTTAGCGGAGATATGGGCGTTGCTATTGAAGGCTCAAATGCCACTCTTCCTGGCGATGATCGATGGCACCCAAATTCTGGAACGACTCTCCCAATGGTTCCAGCCTCTCCTTACGGGAAGTCTCCTTGGATCGATATCTTCACGCAAGGCACCAACAACTTCACATTCATGATAACAACCGACCAGCCATGGGTAAAAGTAACACCAAACACAGGAACCATTGCCCCTGGCGGCACCACGGATGTCCGAGCTAAAGTAACAATAGACTGGACCAAAGCACCGTTAGGAACGGGAACCATTTCCATCGAAATCAAGTCATCAACAGACTATGGAACACAGGGTTCCATGCCGCAACTCACCCTCCCCTACAAAAACTTCATCCTACCCCCAACGTTCAAATCAGGCTTCGTCGAGTCCGAGGGCACAATCTCAATGGAAGCAGAACACTACTCCCAAATCATTCCCGGTTCAGATACTACCCAGGAATACATCGTTCTGCCCGACTACGGTAAAACGCTATCCGGCGTTACCCTCGCCGATGTCAAAGCTCCTTCATTGCCAATATCAACCGGTCCAAGACTCGACTATAAGTTTTACTCTTTCACTACTTCCGATATGACAAACTCAACGATTGTATCGTTGATTCTCAGTCCATCGCTTAATACGACACCGAAGCGTCCTCTCAGGTATGCTATAGCTATTGACTCACAAACCCCGCAAACCGTACAATTCGCTGTTGATGTCAAAGGCAGTTCTGTGCCGAAAGGGTGGGGCAAGGCTGTTAGTGATGCTTGTTGGACTTCGAAGACGAGGTGGACTGTAGGAGCCGGTCCTCATACATTGAAATTCTGGGCGCTAGAACCAGGCGTTGTCTTGCAAAAGGTTGTCATTGATTTAGGTGGAGTGAGGGACTCGTACTTGGGTCCACCGGAGAGTTATAGGGTGTAAGTAGATCAGAAGAGACATTCACAGGCATTCACAAGCATTCACTTTGAAGAAGAAAAGACAGGTCAAAGAAAGGGGCAGACGTTCAATTCATCGTCCGCTAGGCTATCCAGCCTCTGGTATCATATAAAAGAAAAAACCCGAAAAAAACAAGCGCACCGAAAACTCCAATACCCCGCAGGGTTCTCCTCTCATGATGATAATTATATTAAAAAAAACAAAAAAAACACTTTTCTCCCACCGGCGCCGGACGTCCCCAAACATCTACTCCCTCCTCATTTTCTTCGCCGGCGGACCGGCCTCGGGAGCAGCGGAGGCAGGAGCAGGACCAGGGCGGGCGGAGGCAGGACCAGGAGCAGGAGCAGGGCCAGGGCGCGCGAAGAGAGGACCGGGGAGGGCGGAGAGCGGACGGCCATCTGGTGTCATGCGGCGGCGGCCGACCGGCACGGAGAAGAAGACCGGGCGACCGGGCAGAGAACGCGGGAATGGGAGGGGGTCGGCCTCTGGTGGTGGTGGCGGCGGTGGCGGCGGCGGTCCTCCTGGTGGTGGTGGTGGTACCGAGAGCAGGTACCCAGCCAAACCGACGGGGAGGGAGCGGAGGAGGTTGAGTTGAGCCAGAAGCTCGGCGTCGGAGGGGCGGTGGGAGGCGGCTAGCAGAGATTGATGTGAGTACTTGTTCCGATCGCGGAGGTTTTGGGGAGGACTAAGGATTAAGATGAAGAAAAGTAGTACTTACGGAAGTGCTGGCCGATGAGGGGTATGTCGAAGTAGACAAAGTACCCCCTCAAGCTCTGCACCGCCGCTTGGAGGAGCTATAGAGAATGATTAGCTTTAAACTCGCTGTGACTGCAAGTGGGAAGGAGGGAGTGCAAACTTACGAGGCGGTTGGTGGTGTCATTCCATTGGAATGGAGTAGACATGATTGCGGTTGGTGGTGAGGTGATGGTGGTGATGGTGATGGCGGTGATGGTGCTGGTGATGGTGCTGGTGCTGGTGATGGTGCTGGTGCTGGTGCTGGTGATGTTGTGCTTGCTTTGCTTCTGTGCACAAGGGGGAAAAGTGAAGCCGAAGACGAAGAGGTATTTATACCACCCAGGACGATAACATCAGCTGACCAAGAACCAATCACAGGAGCCCCTTTCGGAGCTGTAAAGACGCTAGCATTCGGCAATGGAGGATCTCTGGTCTCGTGGGAGACCTCTATAGTCGATAGACTTTATGACAATGCACACAATAACAAACTGGGCCAGCAATGGTCATTCGAGAGGCTTTGATTCATCATTATCTTCTTGAAGTATCCATTTGTCCATTCAATGATCCATTGAGTTCGAGTTCATATTGTTAAAAGGTTCTCAGATCAGTCCACCAATTCAACTTCGAACCCTCCAGCTGTTGATGTCCAGTGTCAATTGTAAGCAGCCTCCTCTATAGTCGCTGCTCTCCCTCGTATTGTGCCATCACTATTGCTTTCCATGATCCCTTGGATTCATTTCGATGTTGTTGAGACCCTTTCAAAGCACTCCGCTGACACGACTTGGGCCCCGTTTGATGTGCGAGATCGAGTGGCGAGCAACCTCCTCCGTAGACGTCGCCTCTTCCACGGTCACCTCGTCGATATCCTTGTCCATTTCGAACATCATGAACTCAGACAATGGCCGGGCAAGGACGGTGTGTTGAGGAGCCGGAGTACCGGTGATGGTCTGATGGTTGGCGATGGAGTTCGAAGGTTCCGTCTTTTCGGATTCGGCATTGGGCATCGAGGTCAGGGGGATTGGACTGCTGCCACGAGGAGGATTCGACTTCTTGTTATGAGAGAGATGGGTCTTGAGTTTGGAGAAGGAGCGCTTGGCTTTCGTGACAAGAGTGTGGGCGATGGCAGCGACGTTCTGCTTCGTCTTGGTGAATGCCATTTTGGTGAGTCTTATCTCGAAGGGATTTGGCTGAGTTCGGAGTGTGGGGAGGTATTTGCTGTGTGACATCCAGTTGAATGTGTGGGAAGGACTCGTAGTCTTGTGACCAGAGAAACATTATATAGCGTGTTGTCCGATACAGAAAAGACGATTCTCAGAACACAAAGACAGCGTCAAATTCTTGGAAGGACAGATGAGCCTGATAGCACAGAAGAGTCTTGAGGATTGGAGGCATGAAGATCACTGTCTGAAGAGTCACCAAGGCGGACGACATCCGAGCACACAACATCATCCAACCAAGGAACAAGATTATCCACGGAGGGAACGTAGAAGGACATCTCAAGGAAGTCAAAGAGGACAGAATGAAAAGCCTGAACGGAGTATCGAGATGGGAAGAAATTTCACAGACCATGAGCTCTTGGAAGACGGTCCCAAGCAGCATAGCAAAGCACGATCAAGCAACAAACTCAATGCCTACACTTCAGGAGCGTGCAATTGCCCTGAATAGGGCATGCCGAGCGCAGCATACAGGTGAGATGGCCAAGACTCATCAAGGGACAATCATGTAGCAATTCGGCATCGTGGCGTTGAGTTGCCCTGCAGACCAGTTCCAGCCCAACCAAATTCAGCAAAGGAGTAACATGTCATCCATATTGCAGAGACACGCTCCATAGGGTGAGAGAGTATGAAGAATCCTACCCAAGCGATGGAAGGTATACAAGATCAAGCGCAGCCCTCGAACGTAGTCCGGGTGCTGGCCAAGTGTCAATTTGACATCGTAATACGATTTATTCTGACGTCCGTAACCAGCTGGGCCTTGATCAGGAGGGGATGCTGCAGTATCCGTGAAGCAGAGACGTGCCTCAAAGCATCCATTGGCATTAAACCTCCTTCCTCAATCGAAGGAGGGTATGTGAGATCAATCAAAGCCCTCCATGTCAACCAAAGTGCGAGCAGACAGTCGGTCAATGGAGATATCCTGACAGACCTCAAGGAAGGAGATATCGTCAAGCAGACCTCGTAACACATTCTGGTGCAAATCAGACATATCAAACACCGTAGTCCTCAGCGTAAGCAATCCGTGATCTTTATGCTATTGGGCGTTTGCGTTGATGCCACCTCTCACTCACAACTCTTCGATACCATGTAATCCGACAAACTTCTGGATGTTCACAAACATCCACTTGAAACACTTCACCAGCAATCACGCAGATCCGTTCGGCGTTACCAGAGGCACGTTCCCAAGTTCCAGTAGTACTTGATTCGAGTGAGAGCATGCCAGAGAAGACTTCAATCATGATAGCCAGAACAAAGCCTGCGGATCCATCTATCGGAAGCATAATTCTTCAAATTGCACTTGCAAGATCCATCATTATTCTCTCCTTTCCCTCAAGCATGGATTATAGCATTGAAGCAAATGGGTTGTGTCGAGAATGGACGGCCACACGGTATATAAAGAAATCTCTCGAATTTCCATCTCAAGGGCGCGTGGGGCAGCGATGAGAGCCGCAGACATTCTGTCATCTGAGGGATCTGAGGGTGTGATGGATAAAGAGAAGATTACTTTAAGGTTTCCTCCGGGTTTTACCCGGTTCGCCTTCCAAAGATGTGACTAGTCGCTCGAGGGCCCGGTGCGGTTCATTCTTTATGATCTTCTCCTGAAAAGCGTCTTTTTTGGGTTCTGGAGACTTTTTGTTCTTGATAGTACATCGTGTGTGCCGACCGCTGGGATAACGCGAACCTGGCACGGGCTTTTCATCATGATATCTCAGCTTTGGGCTGATCCACATTCTGGAAATTGGATAATATTCGAGGGCCAGAAAGCGCGGCTATGGTTACTTCACGGGGCGCCATTGAGTCACAATCAGAGAAAAGACTGAGTGCCCACCTCATTGAGACTGAGGAACAGCGAAAGCTCCCAACACAGTGTCTGTAGGGCTGGCAAGGCGTCTTTTGTGCATGGCCAGCAGTCAGACAGAT
This sequence comes from Venturia aucupariae, assembly GCA_003693225.1. NCBI lineage: Eukaryota > Fungi > Ascomycota > Dothideomycetes > Venturiales > Venturiaceae > Venturia > Venturia aucupariae. The sequence continues at coordinate 168,571 of QWZN01000026.1, read as the reverse complement.
CGTCCATAGACAGATATCCAGAATTGTCATTTTGATCCAAGACAGCAGATGAATCGAATGAAACCGTGACCAGTTGATCGAGGCCATAGGCTACATAGAAAGCAACTCTCATTTTGGTAAGCGGTCATCGGAAGCATCAGGCAGTGTTCGACATTTGAGTTGGTATCCACGATGGGCAAGTTCGCATCTTGGGAGCAGGCGCGCAAGGCACACAGCCAGATTTTTGTAGTATCATCTACCAGAGGCGTGCTGTTGGCCGCTACTTCATCACGGACAGCGTTGCCCGAAGCTTCCAGTAGCGTTTGGGAAAAGTCCGTCACATCATGATCAATTTGAGAGCGTAACATCATCTGCGGCACCCACTAGGAAATCCTCGAATTCTTCTTTCCGGGAGTTCGCATTGTGGACCAGCAAATGGATGACAGTTCAAGCACCGACGTCCATCGACCACATGTTCGAAGGTCCACATCGACTCGTGTCTAGCAGCCTTGAAACAGATGGAGACTGTAGTTAGACCTTCGACAGACCTCAAAGTCTTCTGCACGGCAGAAATATGTTCATCCCACTAATGGTCTAACTGGCAATGACATTCATGAGGGCCACTAATATCAGACCTGGGCTGCCAAGTTTTGAAGGTGGGATTCGATTGACTTTCCTGCCGCTGCAGGTTCTGCTCTGGAAATTTGGCAGTCTCTGGCTGAAACCATAAGACATCTTTCAATGCAGATAATGGCAACCAAGGAGGCTCGGGACTTGCTGGGGCGGCATTGAAGCATGATTCATATCGGCGCAGTGGCAATTGGGAAAATTTCTCGTTCCAATTTGGGAGCCACAGCCCTGTTCCGACCTCAGACATCATACACTCGTAGTAGAGACAGATTCACGCTGGCAGATTTTCGTAGTCGCATAGCTCAAAGCAACAAAGTTGAGTGAGTACCCATTGGCAGAATCACGGTGCGCCGACAACATCTCCCCACGGAACGCGTCTTCAGCTTTGCCGAATTTTGGTGAAGGATACCCCCAGAGTATCGATCTCGAGCCCCAAGATGCTTCATGGCGACCAGGAACAAGGACGTCACGATAGCAAAATGACAGCGCAGCACGCCGCCCAAACTCCAGAAGACACCAGTCGTACACCACTGTGGAAGTGACCGTGGCCATCTTCCGGTTCCCAAATCCGAGATACAACTGCCGGGTTTTGTTCAGCCCATCATTCGATACAGCAAATCTGAGCGCCCAAGACCTTCCACGGCCGCAACCCATAATCCGAAGGGAGTCGAATAAACTTGGAAACGCCCGAAGAAGCATCTGCAAGGCTCAAACGATATCTGTTGGCATTTCTGAAGTCCACAGAGGGTCGGGTTTTCGTGCCAGTTCGCCGAATCTTGGAGTCGCGATTCCCCTACTGCCAACACTAAACGCCACCTGCCTTCCACGACCGCGCTACACAATCTGGAGGAGTTGGAAAATCTTGGGTACAGAAGAGGGGGCGTCTTCGAGATCCGCCTGAACTCTTGTGGCATTTCTGAGATACACACGGGCTCGTTCCTCTCGCATCGTGGTGTCGATTTTGGTGGTTTGATTTCCTTACAACCGAACTTGAGCGCCGCTGGCCTTCTACGACCGCAATACCCAATCTGAGGGGGTCGGAAAACTTTGGATACGCTGGAAAAAGCATCTTTGAGGACTCGATGGTCTCTTTCTGGCATTCTTGAGCCCCATACGGGTCGTCGGTCTCTGATACAGGCCGTCTTTTGGTTTCGCGACTCGTGTACCGCCGCAGCTTCGAGCGCCGCCGGCTTTCCACAACAGCATATTCAGTTTCAACGGACTTTTGGGCATCTGATGCTTCAGGTTATAAGTCTTCACCACCGAAAATGGCAGCCAGGGACAAGCAGTAGTCGCAGAAGCCACGGGAGCTCACATCCGGGCAATATTGATGACAGCAAACAGGCCCCACCAATGACCTCCCCCATCCATCGTGACTTCAGTCTTTCCAAGAACAATTCAGATGGCGGCCTAGGTCGGGGGCAATTCCAAGATCCGGGCATAACTGACAACAGTGAGAGAGTCTCATCAACGAGCCTTCTGCCGCGGTTCGAAAGCTTCAATAGCTGTCCGGACATCCAATATCTGGCAAAAGGCTGGGCTCCAGCAGTTGGCGGCCAGGTATCGATGGCAGTGGTCGCTACCAGCAGTGCTGACCAAATCTGACATTTCCATCAACTCCCAGCCGGAAGCGCAAGACTTCGCAACAGCAGCTGAGGACTTTTGACGGTCAAATAGAGCCAAGCCTGCTTCTACTGACGTTCGAATGGAAGCTGCCGGCAAATCCCGCTGATATGGGGAAGGCGCATCCCGATCACGTCCAACCCCCTCCAAACCACCTCCACCTCTCTCCAGAGGCCACGCCCAAATCCCTCAAGTCCCAAACCGGCATATACAGATATGTACAATGAAGAGAAGGGACAAGAAGATGGTTTGACCTCAGATTACCTGCCAGGGACGGTCGACCAAGCACAATTTGCGACGATTGCCTGCAACAGAACCACCCCGATTCGAGCCCCCGACGAGCATATACACATGCAATGAAGAGGATGGACAAAAACATGTTCGGTCGGCTTGATCTGGCATAGATGCGGCCCTGACTATTCATTAAAAAGATGGTCTGCAAAGCGCTTTTCGCGACGAGTTTCTACGACGAACTACCCCGATCCCGAGCAGGAAGAAGAGGGCCCAGAGATCCCTTGGCAGACTTGGTGGCACATACGCAGTTCAGGTTGACTGTCAGGGCGCTCTTCTACGCGTTCTGTGTGACGGCCTCCAAAAGCACCATCGTTTTGATACACCAATGCGGCAGATGAAAGAGAGGGCATAACGGTGCTTGAGCTCGTGGCGAAAGTCTTTGGCACAATGGCAACCACCTTGGAGTCTAGGGATCTTCACAAAGGCTCAAAGCTGTCATTTCATTCTGAAGAGTGCAATATCCATTGGCATATTCATTGGAAAATTTCATCAACCAGACCCAAGACTCGTTCTACCGCATACTGGAGACCGGTATGCAGCTTCTGCGAGTGAGCCAAAGTCCGCCAGAGGCATTTACCCATCGGAGAGCCGGGAGCTGACATTGAATCGGTCATCGTTCTGATCGATATCAAGGAGAACCGGCCAATATGTGTTGCAGCAATATCTTGGCTTCGCATCTCAACGAGATCCGGCAATGAATTTGGATACGGTTTCGAGACCCTTCGGCTTCCGAATCTATACCAAGAGCCAGATGGATACACAAGAGCTGGCAAGAGAGTTTTGGCATGCCTATGTACAGCTAGTGAAGCCAACAGGGCATCCAAAAGTTGGCGATGAATAGCACGCCTGTGCATAAACTCCATACTGTGAAGCACACCATCCATGTCAACTGGTAGCAAGTCAGATGCAAATTCTGGCATCAAAAGTCCTGTGTGAGCGATCGACAATCACGGGCATGAAGAGCTGCATTATTAGGCCGGATCAAGATTTCGAGTCAAGACCCCTCATAAAGCTTCCCCCGAGATTTGGGCCTGCCTTGCCTTCGTGAGACCCGAGTAGGGAATCGTCACCGCATCGTACTTGAAGGCATTCTTTTTGACTGAAAAAATGCCACAGTCTTGGCAAGGCAACCTAGTGGTTGCCACTGAAAGATCTTGGACTGATCATGAAGAGTGTCGTCATTTCGGAACGAATCTGTGCTTGAACGAGCAACAAGCTTGTCCACCTTTTCAGATGTGGCTCAGGAAGTACTACCGACATAATGCGGAAGGGAGAACGTGCATCTCAACTTCGTTGACCTGGAAGAAGCATCTAGTGCGGAATAGATGCAAGATTGACAGGTGAAGTCCGGGCAGAAGAGCTTGGAGTTGCGCGAGGACTTCGAATCCCCATGCTTGTCTACTGGTCAACCAGGTGACCTGAAATGAGCATATACTGCAAAGCAAATGCAAGATTGGCAAGCAGAGCCCATTCATAAGAGCTTGGAGCATTGGAGCAGGTGCCCTGCAATATGTCAAGAGACCCCAACGAGGACGTCCAGGACTCAACGGAATGGTCGCGGATATCCTTTCTCACGCTCATCCTGGTCTATCCCTGCTCAGACAGATCTGACTCGAATTGTGTCCCAGCCAATTTATAAGCCCTTTGATCTCACCATCAAGGACAAGTTGGACGCGAGGGCCTCCCACAAGCATCATGCCAGCGTCAAATCCGTAAGCAGGGAAACGGCAACATCGCCCAGCTCTTACAAATCCAAATTCAGAGTTGTCGCTGATCTTCGACCCTGGACAACAATGCACTGTATATGCCACAGAAGTCAGTGTTCTATTTTCGGCCTGGTACCCAACCAACTGCGCAAGCGTCTGAATGTAGAGAGCAACAATGCTCGTCATCAAAGGACTTTGTCTTCAGTGCACGCATGCCATCAATGAAAAGACAACACCGTCTCTTCATAGCTTGAGAGCACGTTGCACCGTAGGAAGATCTTTCTCATCAGGCATACTCTTCAAGTTTTGAAGCAAGACCTCGGAGTCCTGTCTCTTGCTTGGTCTTTCAACTCGGACACTCTTGGTTTGTCGAACCCAATTCACGGCGCTGCTGCAGCTCTGACCTGGCCACCTCTGCGTCGCTGAGTGTGGTTTGCAAGTCCTCAGCACTTAATTACCTTTCCAGCTCTTTCCCCCACGCATGACCCGACAACCTGTCGAAACAATGTTACGGTTCGCCCACGCTCCATGATCTGGAAGCACCAACTCTTGCTCTGAATATGCTCATGGGCAATTGCTGTCGCATGCAAGAAGTTAATTGCCGTGCCAATATTGACTGCTCGTTCCCGAAGTCTCTTCCACAGTGTTAAGGATGCCGTGCCTGCACTAGCTGCCCGTTCACAACATCGCCGCCGGTATTCTCCCAGCCAGTGCCATGCCCTTGGACCAGTTCGTCGGATTTCCACTATGGCTTGCCAATCCCAGTTCTTGCTCTATGGGCTTGCAGTGAGCCAAGAGATCATTCACCATGATGACCTAGTTGTGGCCAGCCATTCATGAAATTCCTTTGATTATACCTTCAGCCAGCCTGGTGCCATTGAAGCAGCTCTTCCAACTCTTCACCAAGGTCTAGCTCCCGGCTCTTGCTTTCCGAAACTTCATACTATGCTGATCTTGGTCTGCCATGTTTCGTCCTTGTGGTTGATGTACCAAGCGCGTTGTGCGCTGGGTCGCCCATTCGATCGTGCCGTCACACTGTAATTATGAAGCTGCTTCGCGTTGGTGCACGGAAGTTGCTGCTAGGAGGAGGAGGAAGATTTCGAGGGAATCTTTCGCTATATGCCCGCCGCCCTGGCTTGCTCCGCCTCTTGTGGTTGACTCTATTGCGCTTTCTGGCCATCTCTCTTGCCACAAGGTCTTCCATATAGGCCTCGGCCGTGCTGAAAGCCTATTCGGTATCTCGTTCGCTGGCTATGAGGCGGTGGTAGCCGCCGTGGTTTGTCTTACTGTGGTTGCAAATGTAGGGTTCCTGTGCCAGTCAATATGCCCATGCCGCGCGCTGTCTTTCTCCGCCTCTCGAGGTTGAAGCTCTCATCGCGGTCTCACTGCCCGACCAACTCTTTCATGCTGCGATGTGTCCATTGTACGACTTCGCGATGGGCTGAAAGCTGTGGTGGTATCCCTATTGCTGAATCTGGAATGGCGTTGCGCAGTGGGTCTGAGATGTTGTGCTTGCGAGTGTGAGGCTTCTTTGCCGGTTGTCTCCTCCGCGAGCGCATACTCATGCTGCTACCCTGTTTTCCGCCTCTTGAGATTGGTACGGCCATCTCATCTCCCGGCTATCTCTCTCATGCCGCGATGTTCTCGATCTGCGAGTTGGCTAAGTGCTGAAAAGTCATCCTGGCATAAATATCGCTGGTTTTGAAACTGGAATCTGGAACCGCGTTTTGGTAATCGTGAATGCGAATTTGATCGTCCGCAGGGGAATATTGAGGTGTTCCCCGGCCCGTTCAGAACGACATGTTGGCGGTTGCGCCTGGCATCGTCTAAAAGTGTGGCAGATTCAATGTCGCAATGTCTCCTGGATGGAGACTGTGTATGCGGTCGATGCACACTGCACATTGCAGGTTGGGGTGCGGATGTCAGGCCCGGCGCAGTCTTCGTGAGAGTAACGTGGTGTTTCCGGGCATGCTGCTTTCGAAAACTCGGTCTTCTTGATTTGGCAGATGCCATTCTACGCCTTCAAGATAGGGTCTGGCCCTTTGTAAGCAGTGTCCAATGATTGTAGGTTGGTCCTCGGAATTGCGTACTTGGCGCTCAGCGCGGGGGCAGTTCGTGGTGTTTTCAGCAACGCTCTCATGACCGTCAAATGGCCAGCTGAATTGATGCCGCTCCGCGTCCTGGTCGCATTCCCCGGAGATCCATGATCGTTGATCATAGGCTGGTCTGCGCAATTGGTGGCTCTGTGCCTGCGTATTAAATCATGATGTTCTCGGGCACAGCGCTATGGAAAATGCAGCAATCCCATCTTGTTGTCGTCAACATGCATGTCTGCCACTTTCGTTGCCGCCGCGCCTCCAAGATGGTGGTCGACATCTGAAATCAGAATCCATCGATTGCAGGTCGGTCTACGCAAGTGGTGGTGCCTTTCCCAACAAATTTACCGCGAGGGCATGCATTAGTATTTCTGCGAATGTGCCATTGACGGATCGATCTTTGCTTCTTGCTGTCACCATGCGCCTATTGGGATCGATGCCACCTCAAGGAGTAGGGGCGTGAAGGCAGCCCCTTCTCGATCAACCGCATGAACTGAACCAATGTGCAAAACCTCCACGTCCTCTCCGCACTCGTTTGCAGTATATGAGAGTCATTCGGTGCCTATAGATCATCAGTATGTGCAACAGGGGCTGGTTCATCTTACTTGCCGTGCAATGAGAAAATCTGTCGTGGTGCGGGCCACCAACTGAGATGATGTAGCCTTGTCGAGATGGCGAATTTGCTATGTTTTAGCCTGGTGCTCACTGTAGTAAACCTGTGAAAAGGGAATCAACGCGATCGCCCCTTTCGCACTCAAAGGTGTCGACGATTTGATTCGATGGTTTGAAGATACCTTGGAGAATCATAGTCAGGGCGACACTCACGATGACTGACGCATAGCAATGTCAAACTCGTGTCAGTGCTGTAGTGGTGCTGGAGGACAACATGAGGTCGCTATCACAAGTTTGAAAGGGGTAACAGAGATCACTCGAAAACACAAAACTCAATTCGCATTGTATGCTGCAGCAATGATAGCATGACACTGTCCTAGAGGAGAGACTTTATCGAAACTAATCACAACGCCAGACAGGGGAACTTTGCTCAAGTTTGCGTTCATGTATTCTCGAGAGGGTAGCTGGCGTTTGGAGGGGCTATATCATTCGATATCCTGGAAGGTTTCTTCATCCCCCATGGGGAACCCCCCATGGGGGATTGGTCTAGGTTAGTTGTCCCCTCGTTAGCACAACTTCCTAGCCCGCCCAAGACCCACCTTGAGCAAGTGGGCACGGATTGCACATAACCGGGTTCGAGCCCCTCATTAGCGCAGCTAATGTGTCTTTTTGCCATTTTTGGGGATCTGAACATTTCTCTTTTTGGCTGCTGGGTGTTGGTGTTCACGGTGATGGCAATGCTGAATTTTGCAGCTTCTTATTTCAGCCAAAAAATGAAGTTATTGCGGTCCTATGGTGAGATCAAGACCACTCAGTCGTTGGGTTGCTAGACCTGCAAGTTTCGCACTCTTTGTAGGCCTCGATCGGCAGTCACTCAAGAACGATTCAGTTGGTCGGACTATCTACTAAGCTCATAACTTGGTCAAGGTTTTCCTGGCGAGAATAACAGGACATTCCGTTTGTTTGAGCTGGATTCTCACCATGGCCGACGCTTCATAACCTGCAATTTCATGGATTTCAAAGCATTCCAACCACGATGGTGACGGAGACGATTTTCCAATTTTCGGACTTGTCCATCGATGTGGAACAAACATGCCATTCCATTGTAGGCGAAGCTCAAAAGCGTGTCGGAGCACTAAATACAACACTCTTTGGTGCTTCACCTGCAACTGAGTTCACGAAGACAGGCAATTTTTCGTTGAGAATTTGTCTGCTCAATTGTTGACCGAAGCCATCGGAATCCCATGGCGGAAGCGGGATTGCCCAGGTGGTATTCCTATCAAGCACCGTACAACTCTAGGATCTTTTCGAGGCGCATCCTACGAACCTGGCAATTACACCTTGTTGGCTTCTTCACTTCGCTGAAATGTGCCTTGAGCCAACGTAAATTTGTCAACATTGAGTTGCTGAACTATGTTCCATGGCTATTAATCCTCATCGCACTGATTGTCATGGATTGGATTGAGCGCTATTTGTGGCGGCTTGTGGCGGCTCTGTTTGGTCACAAGGTGAAATGAAAATTATCGACCAAATTTTAAACCGACCTGCTGAAGCTGGCCTCCCAAACACATTTGGGAACATCACATCACTGTCATCGTTTCGTCGGGAATTTATCAGTCTCCTCGATGTCGAATAATCAGATGTGTTATGCCAATTCTTGCAATCTGTTTTTCAGAAAATTTTCAGCAAGGAGAGTGATGAAGTTGGGGTTTCGAAAGATCGATGTCACTAATACTAGCTTGCGAACATGAGGATTCACATGCTCCAAGCCTTTGTGTTTCATGAAGTCGATACATCGCTGTCGATCGCCAGGGCTGCAGAATCGCCAGCAAATAGTTGATGCTATTCCTCGTTGTCAATTTCCAAGACCCCATGGTGAGAAAATCATGGTTGACGTTTCGAGGCCGTGATCCCAGACGCTATCTTAGAGGAGACTGTCGACATTTTGGCTATCACACAATCAACACCGACCAGGTCCTGGGATCCAAAATGCAAGCTTGAATGGGTATTTTTTGGCCAAAAATGAAAGTTGCACAGTATTCAACACTCTGATCACCTTCAAGCTTGTTCGATACTGGTCGATCATCTCTGCTGCCACAAAGCAACATCGCCAAAAGGCAAAAAAGACATATCGAACTGGGCCTTCGAACGATACACTTTCAGGCGAACAGGGCAGGACCCGGAGGAAACCTTGATATCCTCATTTGAATTGTGGAATGACCAGATGACCACGTACTACTGCTTGCCCTCGGTGACTACACTTGTACACGCGAAGCACGACACAACATAGTAGCAAGGTATTCGAAAATGAGATTATGAGCTGAAAAATGCCAAAAAGAATGAATCACACCGGGCCCTTGTACAACTATTCACATCTTTTGGAAGGCGAATTGGGCAAAGCCTAGAGGAAACTTTTGCGAGTTTTGAACGCTCCATTCTGTGCTCACCCAGATACCCACTGGTTTCTCAAATGGCAGAATGCCTGCGGCTTCCACCGCTACCCGACCGCGTCCTTGAGATTCCAAAGTTCACAGCATTGGTATTCGTACATGATAGTGACAGCAACACACGACAACAACGCTTGAGCCTATCTGTGACTACGAAAGGACGAAGAAAATGAATCGCACCGGGCCCTCGTACGACTAGTCACATTTTGGGAAGGCGAACTGGGCAGAGCCCAGAGGAAACCTTGATGTCATCATCGTCTTTGTGCAGTAACTCGCAAGTCCCCCGGTTGCCTACGGCTTTTGTCCGCTGCCCCACGCGCCCTTGGAAGACCAAATCTCACAACATTGTTATTTGTACAGCACTGGCACCTCAAGATGTGTGAGCTTGGAGCGGGAGCAAGACAAGAAATCTACCACCACTAAATTCGTGCAACAGCTGTGTCTTCTAATTAAAAACCAAAAAGATGAACCGCACCGGGCCCTCGTACGATTAGTCACATCCCGGGAAGGCGAACTGGGCAGAGCCCAGAGGAAACCTTTACATAGTCTTTGTATTGTTCTATCTGGTTGGCAGAATGCCTGTGGATCTTAACCACTACCCCACCGCGCCCTTATGGTTGGAATCTGGGGAATTTCCTCAATCACACGCCGCTAGTTTTCTCAAACAGGTCTCTTAGAATCTTCCCCATTGCGCTGCTGGTAGCATTTCCCACAGCCAATTCCCCTCATCAACATTTCCTTATTGCCGCTCACATTTCGAGCTACCATGGCCGTCGATCTCAGCTCTCTCGAGTCCCTACTCTTCCATCTAAGGAACGCCTCCCTCCGACCCACCGGCGCTTTGCCTCATTATACTGCCAGAACGCCTGGAATCATTATGCTGAGTTCTCGCTGGCAGCGGCACACGCGCGATGTGTTGGCTCTTCAATGGTCAAACCTCAGTCACAACTGGTCTGGCAGTCTGATGGAATAATTACTGCAGACTTCCATGACTTTTGCAGCACAGGGATGTTTTGCTGACTTTGACAACAGATGCCTCCCTGAATCTCCCACAATTTACCCTCGAATTCCTTCATAGACGCAGTCCCCTCTGCATTGCTCTGCCTGTTGACCTCGAGCTGCGACGCACATGAATACCAAACCTCCTTATCCCTGTCCTACTCTTCAGCCAGCGCGCGGCCTCGATCCTCAACCGCCAGACCTCCAAAGTCGATCTTTATCCTCCTCGACCTCCACTGAATATTCTTGTCCTACTTCAAATGTCACTAAGAAGGGCCTCGTCACGCTGTCAGCTTCCCGATATGCTGTCGGCCTATAGAAATCTGGTGAAGGACAGTCGATGCAGACAACCATGGGACATGATGGCGTGTCACCTCCAGCCTTTCAATTGTCAGTTACATGGGTATCCCATAATTCACGAGCTGAGAGCTCCGGAATGAGATCTTGGTCCCACAAGCCAGCGCTTCGTGAAAAGGGAGAACTCCTCTCGCTTGTGCGGAAAGGATTACAATTGACTGAGAATTTGTCGTCCTCCTTGGTCTCTTTCCTTGGCTGAAGCACTAAGCTGCGTACGAAAGGGGTTGGACATGATGGCAAGGCAATTTGCAACAAACGAACTTTTCTACAGCCACTTTTCGCTCGGCATTCAGAAGAGAGCGCATCGCCCACTGGGACCACCGACTCATGGCCTTCAAACGATGAACAGGGAGATTTTGACTTTGATTTCGCAGTCACGATCACTCGTAGCTTCAAACTTCATCGCAGGGCTTCATCATCAAGGGACAAGATTGCTGTCTCTACTTGTTCTACGATGACGCACCTGTCTTCCACCGATTCGGCGCAATCGACTATTGGGATCTTCTCTGGTACTCTCTGACACTCCTTTGGACACGGAGCTCGGGCAACGATAACAGAGTCAGACGACCAGTACTGACAGGCGCTCTATTATATTCAACCTTTACAGTTACAGACGCGATGTGGGAGAACAATCAAGTTGATGGGGAATTGAGAATGGGGTGCTCGCTCGCAGGCTTATTATGCCTTTGATTCAGTAATCAGATATGTCCCTTGCCCGGTTACATGACTGACAGTTTGATCTTTCGCGATTCGAATTCTTGGCAAGTGTTGACTTCCAATTGACCATCACGTTTTTGGTCCATTGATCGATCGCAAAGCGTTTGCTTTTACTATTTTTACGCCTTTGGACTTGCAATCTTGCTAGGCCCGTGGATAATTGGGATACTGAGATTTTCAGGTTGGATTGGCGGGTTGCTTGTTCAGTTGGTATGTTTGGCTTTGTGATAATTATACTCGTTTTTTTTTGTACGTGTGTCATGTTACTTTTTGAGATGGGTTATTGGATGGGTGGAGATGATGATATTGTGGAAACGATACTTTCACTTTGCCTGTTGGGGGCAACCTTAGATGGATGGCCAGAATAGGAGGGAAATCAGTGTTGTGTGTTTGTGTTTTCCTTGTCCCTTTTCCGAGTGTAACTAGCAAATTTCGAGTCTCCCCGGCGTAGTACTGCGACTTGATGGAGGGGAGTTTGAGAATGTGTATCACTAAGTAGCTCTCATTAATATCTCGTCATAATCTTACAGGAGTTTGAGAATGTATGTCACTATATAGCTCTCGTTAATATTTCGTCATGATCTTTACAGGAGTTTGAAAAAAATCCATTATACTATATCCCTTCTCTCGCGTATTGTAACACCAAACCCTCATCCTTTAACCCTTCACTTTCTTCCCAAATCCCTCCGTCTCATCAAACATACTCAACCACCTCTTCACACTCCTAATCTCCCAAAGATGCGCCTCCCTAATAAACTGAGGCTCACCAGAAACATTAGAAAACCCAAAAGCAAAAGAATCCCAATGATGTCCCGCCCCCGCAATCAACAAATGCGGCCTTAGACTCTCATCTTCAAACCCACTAGATACCCGAAGAGGCGCCAAATCAGAATGATAACAAACATCCTTCCACACATCGATATCGCCATCTACGAACGCCACTCGATCGGCAGAGATGTTGAATCCGCCGTAGTGGTTGTAAGCTTTTAGGTCCGGGGTGGAGGGGATGCTGTTTGAGTTTCCGCGTGGGAAGGCCCAGGTACACCATTGTTGGGTGTAGGATACTTGGAGGACTTTTGAGATTAGGGAGGGTCCGGATGGAGGGGCGACTTGGTAGGCGCCTTGTTCTGTGCAGGTTGAGTAGAGGTAGGAGCGGCTGCCTGAGTTTGCGGAGATGGCGTAGAAGGTTTCTGGGGTGCGTGGGTGGTTAGGAATAATTTTTTTCCTCGAGAAATTTGGTGAGGTGGGCTTACCGTTTTGGGTTCCGAAACAGGCTGTGCTGTCTATGGGAGCGCTGTCGCAAAGGGGCACTATGTGTTCTTTGACGTAGTTTGCGTAGTTACCTAGATTGTTCCATGGTTTCCCATTTGTGTAGTCTGAGAGAGCATAGTCGATTTGTGTGATGTTTTCTGGTACATTGGGGTTCGTGACATTCTGACAGAACAACCAAAAGTCATCAGAGCCATAATTCGGTGACCAATTCAGTTCTTGCCTATTGAAAGTCAGCCTTGCTACACACTTAGTGTTGGAGAAAGAAGTACAGACCAGGTATTTGTTGGATAATTCATCGGGCCGCCAACTTTATGTCAAGTCAGTGATGCGCTTTGGGTAGGGATTTCAACCAATAATTACTTGGAAATGCGATCGTCATGGCAAAGTCTCTGTTATCAACAAGATCACCAAGACCGAAAAGGGTCTTGAATTCCTGTATAGCTGCGGTGTTATTGCTGTCGATCAGTGTGTCGAAATTTGCAATGATGGCATTGATACTAGCGATGCAGTCACTAGGACCGAATTTCTGGATGGGCGCATACCTGGACATTTTTCAACAGCTGTAAAGAAAAGTAATAGGGATGGGAGGCTTACCATTCAGGGTATGCGAGAGTCGCCTGGATAACTGCACTACTTGCAATGCCTCCGTACAAGACATCTCCATGGGCTTTGATCGAGAAGGCGGTCTGAGCACCCGCCAAACTTCCACCGTACAAGATCCAAGGCGAATTCGGGGCGTTGATACTTGAATTGAATCCGGGCAGCTTAACATGCTGAGCAAGATAGGCGTTATCGGCGATTGCTAAAAGCATTCGGATTAGCTTCGTGTCAACTCAATGGTTACTAACCACTCACTTTGTTCAGTGGTCAAATATGCCAATTCATCAGTGGTACTCGAGTTGAAAGGATAACTGCCTCCATAATATCTGTTCTCGAGAATAATTCCGAGTCCATTGGTCGCTTCCATCAAAACCTGTATGACTAAGATTATCAGCACAATATTTTTGGCGCTTCATTAGAGGTAAGAAAGACTTACTCCCAGTCCTAATATTACTCAATCGACTCTCCAGACTCGTTTCACCGCCAATGTACAAATAAACTGGTCCGCCCGCTTTATAGTATGATGCATCAAAGACATATCTCTGCTTAAAAGTCGCATTCGTATGTGGCGCATACTTCGCCGAACTCGGGAAATGATCAATCTATACCAACAAACACATCAGTAAATCATCGTTTTCGAGAGAAGGCAAAGCAACAAACCGGTTGATCAATGGTGTAAACAGTATACTGCTTCGCTCCACTCGACTGTCTCTTCTCGATCTCGCCTATACCTTTCTCCTTCAACGCTGCAACACATCCGATCAAGGAAATTAGAGTAGAGATAAGCATTATGGCCAAAAGCTTGACGGTGACAAGGAGAACTCGATGCGAAGAAAAATGCTTGAAGAAGAGCTCGAGAGGGGATAGGACGAGAGCATGGTCGCGAGGGTACAACCTGGTTGCACGTCATATCTGTGGTTGGATATGTACCTATGACTACGTGCTGATTTGATCTAATGTTCAATGGGAAGGTCGGTACTCGGACGAGTCGGAGTGATGTTCTCGCCAAAGTGGAGTGCGAAGAACAAGGATCATTGCTTATTTTAGCGGGTGATCTCTACTAGTATTGAATATGGTTAGATATTATAGATAGAACGGCGATAGTATTAAAATATCTTCGATTTTGGATTGAAGACTAAAAAGATAATATATTGTTTTTTGGGAAGTAAAGCGATAGAAAAGTTGGAGATACCTACTACCTCAATTTCTAGGTATAGGCACGTGATACAACCATCAATTGCAATTGTAATCGACTTAATCAGAATATCTAGAGGTGATGTAGTGAAAGGTAGTAACAAAATAATCATAAATCAATCATCATCAGTATAGATGCAGAAGAGATTGATAGAGTTGTGAACAAGGACGAAGTAGCAAGAGGATGATGAGATAAATATAGAATAATTTTTAGAAACCAACATTAACTACAAAATAACAAGTACAGCAAATTGATGGGAAATCTCCATACCAATTTAAACCATCAAGGCGCTTCAGCAACCATTAGAAAGTAAAGAGACCTCGCAGAAGAGAGTCAGAAGTAGTAGTCAGACAGACTGGGAAAGCCGAACCGGCAGCCAAAAACACCAAATCCCAATGCTCCATGCCCTTTTGCGCCAGTACAGAAAACCAGTCAAATCCGATCTAGTCCATCCCAAAAACATTAAGCGTTGTAGAACTACAAGGCAATCATGGCTGCGACACCAAGGACAGCAGCCACACCCTGTCCAAGCACACCACCAGGCATACCCGTCTCCTTCGCCGCAGCATTGATGATGGAGTACGATGTCCTCGTAGCCGAAGTATAGAAGTTGGTTGTGCAACTCGTCGTAGTGGCACCACCGTTGACGAATGTGTTGCAGAAGCTCTGGGTGCTAGTCGTGAAGTATGTGGAAGCAGTGGTAGTTGGCGTGCAGGTGACAGTCTGTTGGCCACCGTTGAAGTAGGTGAAGCAAGGGAGGTATGGAGCGCCATAGCCGCCGAGAGCACCGCCTTGAACGCAGTTGGTAGTCTGGACACCGCCGAAGTAGGAAGTTTGGCATCCGCCTCCAAGACCTCCAACATTGCCGAGAGGAGCACCGACGATGGAGCAGCTGGATGTTGGGATTCCACCACCATTGTAGTAGGTGTTGCAGAGTGGCACACCTGGATCACCTTGGCCGCCGACACCTTGGCCGAAACCACCGTTGACGATGGTAGTGGCTGTGTTGTATCCGTAGTAGATCTGCTGGCAGTTGTTTCCAAGACCTTGAGAGTAGCAGATCTGGGTTTGACCGGTTGGCTGGAACTGGATGGGCTGTGTTGCGTATCCTCCACCGTTATTCTGACCCGGTACGTAAGCAGAGGCCTTGGAGGCAGCAAGAGCCTTGTCGGCCCTCAGGTCCAGATGTTTAGCGTCGGTGACATTGCCAAGTGCAGACAACTCGAGGTTTGGTACACTAGTTGGTTCTGCCTTCTTGCCAAAGACTCCTCCTCCAAAGCCTTGGCCGAGAGCATTGGTAACAACCAATTGATTGCCTGTTCGAAGTGTTAGAGATAATCACAAATCTCGACAACAGGCAGGACATACCAGTTGTTGGAGATGGCCCTGAAGGAGCGACCACAGCCGCTGGTGCAGCTGTTTGAGGAATCATGCCGTCCAAAGCGCCATAGACGACTGGCAAAGCTGCCATGAGGCTGGAGAAGGCGGTGTTCTTCATATTGTATTAAAGGCGCTAAAAGGCGTGGGATGAGTTTGGTATTGAGGTGAGGAGATGAGGTGAGTAGAGGAGAGGAGATGAGATGATGTCGTAGTGATGAGCTATCCAGACAGGCCAACAGTCCTTATAACTCAAGAGTGACAACCGCCTACGCACTGGACGAGATCCAAAACGAACGAGATAGATCACAATAGATTGCATTTTGGACGACGCTGGCTGGAATGACAGATGGCTCGATATTGGAAATGGGAGCCAGAGCGTGCCTCTGTCAGGCTGAAAGTAATAACGCTTCGCCAGCAAGCGACCCTAAAACAGACTATGACGGATTCGGGTACCTGAAATCTCAAATGAAGACAAGAGATTTGCAAAGAGGCACACCTGCAAAACCTGGGAGGGAAAGGCCCCAAATGGCTGGAAGTGGACGGATGGATAGAGGGACAATGCGTCAGAATTGTCAAGAGTCGGAATTATAGTGGTATCAAGCCGACTCCACCGGGTGGCTTGTCGTTCCTGAACCATGACCGTGCTCTCTTGTGTCCCAGGCCCACTGCAGGTTCCCACTGACGGATGGATTGATGAAAGGCATGTCAAAGCCGTTAGTTCCCGTCTGTTAGACTTCTGTCAACCAGCTGTGATGGGGTCGATGCGATTCGACGAGGCAATGGTGGAGTTGGTGATGATGGTGGTCGCCATCCATACGAGGTCGGAAGGGCAGCAGTGCAGCGGGCTGGAGCATAGGCGCAACCCCATCCAGGTCTTGGAGGCAGCGCGGGTGTGTCG
The DNA here is from genome assembly GCA_003693225.1 of Venturia aucupariae. Lineage (NCBI taxonomy): Eukaryota > Fungi > Ascomycota > Dothideomycetes > Venturiales > Venturiaceae > Venturia > Venturia aucupariae. Next base: position 151,766 of record QWZN01000026.1, on the reverse strand, counting down.
ACGTGCATAGAAACACGATCCTGTGGTATACGAGAGGATTCCAGAAGTTTGAGGTGCATGCGTTGTTGCTGGAAGCAAAGTGGCTTCAAGACGGAACGTGTGGTCGATAAAGTGCGGCTCCGTGCACGCTCGCCTGGCTGACCAAAGCGTTCCGCCTGCCATTCTTCAGCCTGAGTCAGTCCTCACTCCTCCCGTCCACGACACCAAGAACATGTGCGATTTAAATGAAAACTCGCAGGCAAATACTGTCAGGTATGCTCGGTGGTCTTTATCTGTTGACCCAGAGACCACCAAGCCATCCGCGTCGTCATACTTGCCCCTCGTTGAAGGACATTGGAGCAGGCCATGTCCAGGGGTAAATGTCACACGTCTCCCTCGAGATTCTAAAAATGTTTCTTGGAAGCTGTGTCTAGAGAGTCCAACGATGAAGCAGTGCCTAGAGATTCCAACGATGAATCATCCCTGATCATCTCTTGTGAGCGGGCGAAATCACTGTGTTCGTAAAACGCGTGAAGTGAAAAGTCAAAGGGCGTAGCATGACTGGTGCATGTTCATAGACCTTCTGGCAGCAATTCATTGTATACTGCTCTGGTCTATCTTCGCTGTTCCTTCCCACTGGTTTCCGCTGCCAATTCTAACCAATGCTCCCCCAGTGACCGACAATCACTTGTTGTTGTTGAATGCCAGGAAGTTATCATGCTCTTTCGAAAGCCGCTTCACCATTCGCTCTCTACCAGTCCCGGGGTGCACTAAAGCCTATTGGCACGCCGTCGAAACCTTGCTGCCTCTCTCCCTCTTGCACTTCGTCGAGGAGGTGTAAGTGCTCCTCCAAAAACCGCACGCAATCATCCTCCACCTCGATCTCCACGCCATCTTCATGCCTTGGGTCCAGCATATGCGCGGGTAGGTCGAATGGCTGACCCCTCATGTACGACGTGTCCCAGTGCTTGGTCCTGAGACACATGCCGTCCTTTAGGCGGATTTGGTGGGGCCAAGTTTGTTGGGGGTTTGGCGAAATGGGGAAGAATTGGAGGCCTGGAGCATGGCATTTTGTGGTGATCTATACAGTAGTGATTTAGTATTGAGAGGCCATCCATTCAAATGGTTCACGTACAGTGCATGCTTTGACGCGGCCTCTTCCGTTAGGGTTGGTGAGGACTATCACCTGGTGCGTGTTTTTGCTGCCAAGAGGAAACCATCGGAGGTGGGATTTGTTGTAATCCTCAACGTATCTCAGGAAGAAGATTTTGCCTTTTGGCGGCGATGTTGGAGCGATTGGGAGGCGATTTTGATTCGAGTCTCGTGCTAGCTGTAGCTCCAAGTGTAGCGCTGCCATAGTGAATGATGATACGATGGCGAAGAGTAGAAACGAGGGCGAACTTCAATGGCAAATATTACCGAGATCGCTAGTGCGGTTATTCATTATACAATCGTGGGTGGTCAAAAAACTTGGAGGATGATGGAATCTTTCAACACTCTGGATCCACGAGGAAGTATGTCAAGCTTTCCACCCGTACTGCTGTCCGAGTATTCTTGAAATCAGACCAGATATCAAAGCAGTCTCCATACAAGTAGCATTGCATCACATCTCTTTCACTTCATACCAGTAGGGCCATTTCTTTCGCAAGTCCATGTCATCCGAGTACTTGGCTTTCGAGTTCGTGCTACCTTTGAATTTATCAGCGAAGTTCCAGAGCAGAACAAGCATACTTGACTTCATGCAGCATCTGCGAGTGAAATCTGGTACGTGTGGAAGCTATGCTCAGTGACCATGAACTACACAATGGCAGTATAACAAATCTTGAATGCCTAAGTTCGAAGCAGCAAAACCATGTCATTTCTCAAAGTCCGGAATCATACAACTTCCTGCCGATGTCAGCAGATCTTCCTGAATATGAACGTGATGACTTTCTGATAGCCTAAACAATCCATTGAGACGGCTCGAAGAAGCTTTGAATAGCCTTCGTGTTCTGCAAGATCTTGGTAGATTAGTCGTACAGCTGGAGATCCAAAGACATGAGAAGCACGAAACGTCTCTCAGCCAGAGATTGTAGTGTTCCTAACGTGATATTCGTTTGTTCATTCATCTGGAGTATCTTGCTCTTCTGGTAGCTTCAATGGTCCGTTCAAGATATGCTTGGATCCCTGACAGCCTCGGTGAACCGCATCATATCAGTGATGTTTTCTATGCTTTAGGATCTTGCCTTCTGCTGGTGTATCATCTCATTAATAGTAGGCTGTGTTCCGGTCGATTTGTGAATGCGAGGAATCAGTTTCTGGTGGCTGAGCGATAGGGGATGTTGTCGGAGTGCACTTTCCTCTGAGAGGGCCCGAGAAGCCACCGTCCTTGCAACTCAACTTCAACCGCCTGCAACTCTGAACCGCCCGCCATTCCTTGGATGGAGAAGTCAAGATATCCCATCACAACGAGGAGCGGCACATACTCTTGCGGGCGTATCCCCTCGAGCGTACCAACTCCTCCCTTCGGCGCAAGTCATTTGCCCTCACAATTGCGACCTACGAGGCTTCTCAGCACCCTCTACCACCGTTAGTTCCCTCTGAGAGCGCACCCACCGGACCTCAATCCTCAGAATACCCGCCACCATGCTCTCTCTTCCGCCCAGGAGACTCAGTTCCAGTCCTTGAACCAGGCATCTCGACTTCTCCCTTGGAGCACAAGCGGTTTTGCCACACAAGTGCGCTCTGCAAAACATTTTTGGCACTCTCAATCCATCGGAAATGGCTTCTTAGAGTGCGATAACAACCTCTGGAAGACTCTCATCTCGTTCACAGGCATCCATCATCGCCACTCATGCCTCCAATCGTTCCACCCTACGCACCTCCAGCCGCGCTTTATCCTCCGACGCACCGTTCGTTCGCACAACTCGTCCTCTGCACGTCCTAAAAACACCGCGAAGCAGGTATACAGACATAAAAGGCCGGGTGGAGCTGGCTTCAAGTGGCGGCACTTTGATTTTCTGGCAGCTTGCACAATACTGAAGCTCTTGTCGTGAAGCAGATCGCATAGGCCGGGATCATGCATTCATCTTGACGATTGGGTGCTTGGGTACTGCGCAAGCCGCGTAAATCCATTGAGATAGTGCGAATATCGTTCTGAAAACTCGTAACCGCCTCAATCCTCCATCCTCGCGGCATCATTGAGCTTAGCTACCGGCCCACGATGACCTCTTTCATTCCGCCATCGCAACATTATTGCCTCATGCTCACCAGTGGGTGGCCTGGACAGCAACCAGACTTGTAGTCATGATGTAGGGGTCTTGTCATAGCTTTATTACTCCGGCAACTCGATACGTTCTGCGACTACGGGTATCATACCCAGTCGGCATGCAGTGGTCGCACTCATCTAAATCCCAGTGCCCAGTCCACCGGTTACAGCGAAACAGCCTCATGGAGCCTTTGTGGGCCTCGTTCAGCGGCTACTTTGGCAATTGCGAGAAAGAGGAGGATGCGGCATTACTAGTGGAGCTCATCCCGAACTATGGAACTTCTGTGGGCACCCCAAGTGACAATCTGATAAAATGTGACCTCCTCGGGCATTTGTGCATAAATTGCCACGATGCCATTTTATACTAGCAGGCAAGCTGGTAGAGACGGTGGATAAACAGCGATCAGTAGGCATCAAAAGTACCGGGTAGTCTGACCCAGCGAAGTGACGGTTGGTGGACAATGACCAAGATCAATCGTACATACGTCTTTATGAAGGACCGAAAGACTGAGCGAAGCGAGGCATTCGATACTACAGCCGCCTGAACCTCGTTACACAAGGAAGAAAGCAAGGTATATCCATATCCACGCCCTGGATACCGCCCACCCACCATCTTGGAGCGATACGAGACAGACATTCAAGTAAGCATGAAGATACATGCTCAGCCGAATAACTGTCTCGTCTTGATTATTTGCTTGTCTCGGTAATTCGAATCCCTTTTAGACTGCGGTCGCAATCTGGGGACGAAGATATACTTGGATGTCGTATACTTGAGCATGCTTCAACCACCTCTTTTTTGAAAGATCTCGGCCACATCAGGGTTGATATTGAAGCTTCGGTCTGATTCTGGCATTTGCGCTCATTTTCGGAGAGACATACGAGGCTCAGATTGCAAAGTGAGTTGACCCTTAGGCCTAATCCTGGGTATAATCCGCCGGCAGGGATTTTGTGAAGTTGGAGTCCATTCGTTACCAGCGAAAGTCTGAAATGAACTTCGAAAGGCATTCAGTAAGAGTCGGAGACAGTACTTGAGATGCCGTCCTAGCCGGCAGTCTGACCTTGGCCTCGTCTGGTCTTCGAATATATTCAAAGACGATGTTGACCTTGGCCTACCTCCGATCCATGGCACGGCGCCACAGCTGTAGAGACTGTCCATGGATACGACAAGATCTCGGAACAAGCTGAGTAACGGATTACAACACCAGTATAGAAGTCGTTTAGCCTATTGCATCCGGTGGGCTACAACTAATGGCGTTGAGGTATCGCACTGTACGAAGGTTGCCAATGATTTTGGACTTCGATTACCATACTGTACGATCTCTTAATGGAGATGCATATGATTTTCCATGTCCAGGATGTCAGCATCTTTTCCAACCTGGCAGGAACTTCCGTCGAGAACGTACCTTCAGACGTTTCGGCCACCAGCATCGAGCTATCTCCAAGTCTATGGATGATGTCGACAGCTTTCGCTATGACTTCGCCGGCCGAAGTCTTTGTGAGTATGCGTTGGATTCAATCCTCGTCGACTTGGTCGGTCTATCAAATCAGAGGCGGCACGCTCACCTCGCGCACATTACCATGCCGTCTACCATACCGTGCGTGCTATGCGCCGCCTTGTATTTGTGCGAAGAGTCAATCATGACCAGCGGCTTCGAACGTACAGCACAGGTCGCGAAACATGGGTTCACCAAGTGTACGGTAAGTATCTGGAGTAGCGAAAAGGGCAGTTGGTATTCCTTTATTTAATGGTACAGTTGCCCGCAGGCCCCGCTCTCTGCAATGCTCGGTTCCTTGCAGGAATTTGTTAGCACCTTTGCTATGAGGGGTTCTTTGTAGGCAGGGATGCTCACCAGGTCGTCCACCGTCCTTCAGTAATCCTCACCATCCTCTGCTTTATAGACGTGGCGTGTCCCGGGTGCATCCTTTCTCATCTCGTGGCCGGAGTTTGTGAACCCCCGCAGGGCGCCTACATGGCGGTGCAGCAACCCGTCGCGTCATTCCCCCTCCAGGGACCAGTGATGACTGGTTGTTCCACGCCTTCTGGAGGTGTGGAGGAGGTGGCTGCGGTGCTGGTGGACCTTGTGACGGTCGTGGTCTGGGTGTATTCGACACCGGGGAGAAGAGAGGACGTGGTGGTGCTGGTCATGGTGGTGGGACCAGTTGGAGCGCTGGGAGCGTTGGTGGTGCTGTTTGAGCATCAGTGACTGTCATATGGAGCGCGCAGGTTCTGGCGAATGCTCTTTACTTACTTGGAAGCCATGGTGGTTGTGGCTTTTGTTGGTGGCGATGATTGATTGGTTGATTGATTGATTGATTGATTGGTCTTGAGGTTTGTGGAGGTTTGTGTGGTGTAGTTGCTCAATGGTGGTGGGAAGAGAGGAACTTACTGGCGCCAGAACAATGTTTTGCGGAAACAGCTTCAGCCTACCAGGAGGTTCAGCCTGAACTCTACAAGCTTGTTCGGCAGGGCCTTTCAAGAGATACTTTGAAAGGCATGGGAAGACACGCTGTCTACTAACAATATGGTCTAGGAATAATCTCACCAATCATCCATTGATGGTTACCTAACATATGAACAGCACTAGCAGTATCGCAGGTCAAGATACTATCAAGTTGATGGGAGAGGAGATGAAGCATAGGTAAGGTATATGACCCCAATCCCTCAAATCATTGGCATACTAACATGATGGTGTAGGAATTTCGCTCATGCTCTCTCTCATCGACTCGCTTGCCTGGATCCACTAACCGCACTCGCTCATCATGTTCCGTTGAGCGCTCGCTAACGTTAAACTTCAAGGCATTTCACACTGCAAGGTGGTTCGACCACCGCTCATATCTTCTTTTTTTGCAATTTTTTGGGCACAGCGTGAGGGATTTGGGAGGGTGTTGGGGTAGATGTGATGATGAATTTTTGGGGATTGGGATGAGGAGGTTCTTCTTTTTGGTGTTTTGAAGTGCCTTCTTAAGGTTTTGGAATCATTGGGACGGGTAGGTTTGACTCTGGGCTTGAGGAAAAGTTGATCGATTTGGCGTTGGCGGAAGTTTTTCTTTGGCGATCTGTACGGCACCGAAGTAATCCCAGTTCCAGGCCACTGATCAGAAGCAAGCAATGGGATCCGAAGTTTTTGGAAACATTAGAGAGGGTGAGCTTTTATTCTAGGAGGGAGGAGGCTGATCAATTAGGCGTCGGTGGAAGTATTTCCCTTGCGTTCTGCACGGTATGGGAGTAGCCTTATTTCAGGGGAGGTTGGTTAGGAGCAAGCTATCGCATCTGGAGTTCTACTACCTCTCGTTGTGGAGGCTCAATCACATGTCTGGTATTATATACCAGCGGAATGGTCACAACTAAGGAATTCTTAGACTTGCATGATAGAGTCAAGTCACGAGTTCAGTAGGATTGATGCAGTTTGACGTCTAGATGTCTTTGGTTCGGAAAAACAATAGCTGGATTGAATGCCTTATATTTCTTTGTCAAATGGCTGCAGTTGCCTTTATAATGCGGGGGGTTTACTGTTTTCACTAGTTCTCCATCAGGAGGGAAGTAGATTATGGGAAGATTGTTAGGGCGGTCATTTTATTTGGCTTGGGATTGTTGTTTCTGTATTGGTTCGAACTCATTTTTTGGGCTATGTATGTTATGTTATGGTAGTTTCTTCGAGGTGGAGGCAGAGGAGATTGGATTTTGATGGTGAGGGGTTGAGTAGTTGAAGTTTGGAGGATGCTCTGATGCTTTCGACGACTTGTATGGACTGGAGTGGATTATAAGGTTAGGTAGACCCGACTGACCCGACGGTGATTATATAAGCACCCAGCCATCCACCTCATCCAACCAACAAAATCTCGACAACATGTCCAACTTCACAATCACCCATCGTTGAATCACAAAACCCTCCAATCTCAATAATAACCCTTCCATACTCTCCCCAGGACCCTACTCGCCAATCCAACTCATCCCAATGAAAGCCCACATGTATTCCAATTTTCCAATTCCCAATGGCCCCAACTCAAGCCAAGCCAAGCCAAGCAAGCAAGTATAAATACGTAATCCCGCGTCACCAAATCTAGATCTCATCAACCAAGGTTTCCGCGTACATATCCGTAGGTACGATGACTGGGCACGGCCGATCATTGAGGTATTAAGAAGGGGGAGGGGTAATTTTCTGGTAAGGGGGTTATGATGAATGACGTTTGTTTGGACCTCTCTTTTGTGGGGGGAGGGGGAGGGGAGAGGAGAGGAGCTAATGGGACGTCATGAGTTGAGGTTGCTGCACACTGGTTGTGTTATATATATATCCTATACAAAACAGTTTAACCGTCGTCGATTTACGCTTGATCAACGTACGTTTTTATACTTTTTACAACTACCTCGAACTACGAATCTTTCCGTCGACGATCATCTTATCTTACCTTACCTTATATATACTATACTATACTATACCATACTAAACCTCAATTTCCCATCTCACCGCATCAAACCAAGAAGAAACCCCAAAAAACAAAAAAGCCACTATGAATTCCGCAGGCGCCAAATCAGTCATGTCAGAGGATATGAAAGATCTCACACGCGGCCAGGAGGATATCTCCCACCAGGTCTCAGGACACAAAGCAAATCTGAGTAATCCGAGTATGACTCCCCCACCCCACCTATATGAAACCCTACTTCACTCCCCTGATGTATCTTCTTTTTATTATAATCTCGTACCTCAGTTACATAGTTAACGCCTAAATGGCAGATACATCTGAAGCGTCCAAGAAGAATAGCCAGAAAGTTATTGATGAGTTAGGTGGTAATGCTGCGCATTATGGGGAGCAGGATCAGCCGAAGAGTAAAAGTGCTGCGATGAATTTGGAGGGGGATAGAGTTGCTAAGTAGAGAGATGGTGGGCTCTTTTTTATTCGGGAGGGATGAGGATGGGTATGATAAATCGTGATGGCATACATATATGCTGTATCGTTCTTTAATCTCCAATATATTTGAACCTTTGGTGGTATAGCGTATATTCCTTTGGATTCATGTTGGGAAGTAGATATGCTATTTATTTATCAGGATGATGGCTTCTTCCCTCCGCATCTGTGATACTCGGATCACATTCACAAAACACATATATGTATGTATGTATGCATGCATGCAAAAGCCTCCAACATGCTGAATGAAAGAAAGGTAGTACAGTATCCAGTACCGTCCCACCAGTTATCAGAATATCACATGTACCAAATGACAGGCAACTCGACATTAAAAAAATGGAGAGGAAAGAAAAAGGTTTCCACCCGCTACACCAAGCCATGCGGGGAAAACCACCCATCAGATGGTGGAAGGGAAAGGAAAAGAGATGTACCTATAGTCGTACCAGGACATAATAGTACCACCTCATCCTCACCGATTAAACCAAATCATCGAAAAAGGCCTAAACAATGGACCAAACCCCCAAAAAAGCGAGCAATCCTCTCGCTCCTGTCTCGCTCCCAGGCGAAGGGGAAACATATGGAAAGAAAATAGGGTGGAAGGAGGACTCGAAATCGGATTAAATACTGATATCCCTCCAACCACCCAAACTGCCCCAAGCCGCCAGAACATCCTCACTAACGGAGCATCTGGTACTAGCAGTCCCAACGTTACTGCCAGCCTTGTCAACCATGGCACTCTTTGCGAGGCATAAACCGACGTTGTCGCCGTCCCTTTCCCAGACGTATCCCAGGTTCTCCGCTTGTGAGGCAGAAGTCGCGTGGACGGTAGGTTTGTCATGTCCCTTCTTCTTCGAATGCCTATGTTGTGGCATCGGTATCCTCCTATCTTTAACAAAAGATGGCTTTGTCGTCGCCGTTGCCCTCCCAATATGAAATGCAGATTCCACCTCTTCGTCATCAGAATCAAGAAGCATATTGACCTCCGAACTCGCCGTTCTGCGTCTCGAATGCCGTTGTGTCTCTTTATTGAAGGAGGCAACATCGTCGATTTCGCCTCCAGCATCAGAGTATGAAGTTCTATTCATAGCGGAGACCAGATGTCCAAAGCTAGCGAAGCTGTTGCGTCGACTGGGCGGGGCGCGGATGAGGACATCTGCGCTGCCGCGGCGGGTTTGAGGTGTGGAGGGGCTGGAGAAGGGTTCGGGGCTTGGACTGCGGGCGTCCGTGGATGCGTAGGGGTAGGCGGGAGAAGGGATGGGACTGAGGTTGATGTCGAGGGGTGCGAGGGAGAGGTGTGGTGCGAAGGACGCATAAGGATGCTCTAGTCTGGAGCTTATGGAGGAGGTTGTGGATGTCCGTTTTGAGTGCTGCGTAGCTCGGCTTCGAGTGGATCCTGATCGTTGCCGAAGACTGGACTCTGTCCTTGCTCTTGTATCTAGCGTAGGTCGAATCTGAGTGGATTCAGATCGTTGTTGGTGGCTCGAGTCAGGCCGTGTTCTTGTGTCTAGGGGAACTTGACTTTGGGCTGAGGCAGGTCTCTGACGTTGACTCGAATCTACTCTTGCTCTCGGTTCCGATTTTGCCGTTGGGACTGCGCTCGCATTCACTGCGTTCAAGAGGTCCGGCTGTGAATTGGAGTCGGGATTTGCGGCCATGAGAGAAGATCGCTGAGACCGGGATATGGGGAAGCTGTCGAGAATGGACGAGGATGTGCTTGTGGGACGGTTGGCGGGAGTAGAACGACTCGCTGAGGCAGCTAGGGAGCTGATGGATTTTTTGGCGGAGCGATTTGGGCCACTCACACAGTGCTTTGCCATGGCAGCGCGTTTTGAGCGCATCATTTCCAAAAGTGCCTCCTCTTCCTCCGTCACAGCCATCATTCTCCGCGGCTCAGACCTCACCGACTCTGCATCGCCTAGCACGGAGCTTCGGTTGCTCGACGATGGCGACGCAGACGATGGAGGAGGGGTTGGCTCGTCATTGTCATTGTCATTGTCCTCTGGGATCAAGCTGGGTTGTCGAGTGTGTCCGCTCCGTCGTGGTCGTGGACGATCAGTTCTCCGAGGCACGGCCAAGTAGGTGGGGCCCGTGATGGACGAATGCATGCTACTGGTGTCCGCCACCGTCGAAGTTGACAGCATGCTGCTGGTGTCCGCCACCGTCGAAGTTGACAGCATACTACTCCCAGTGCTTGCGACAGACTCGCGCCTCTCCTGCACAGCTTCGGCGATCCTTTCCGGTCTGTTCGCGGGTATGCGGAACGCTTGGGCTTCCGCAATGACAATCGAGTCGATATCCGAAACCAGTATGCTGCTGCGAAATCTCGGCAGACGAGAATCAAAGCTGTCGCCATCCTCAGACTCTCCTTCCGAAGAGGAGAGGGACAATATGCTGGTGTCGCCGAGATCAGAGTTGGCCAACAGGCTTTCTTGGGTTCGATTGCTACGCGTTGTGCGATTCATTCGACTGGTACGACGGGACCTGGCAGACTGAGGGGGTCCCAAAGACGTCGGTAGAATTGAAGTCTTTCCACTCTTCAATGTCGAAGGTATTGAAACAACGTAATCCATCTCGCGCTGCGACTGGCCGCGGTGAGTGACGAATCTAGCGTGTTCCGAAGGGGTAAAACGGTCCTCGGCTGGCAGATAAAAGTGGTCGGTGATTCCTGGATATTCTTTCTCAATTTGAATATGCGATTCATGATCGCCGTATGACAGGACCCCTGTTGTTGTGGTAGTCGATGCATCGTTTTCCATTTCCTCGTCGAATTCATCCTCCTCTTCCAACAGACCATCAAACCAATTTCTGGCGCCTTGGGGAGGCCTGTAAAAGTTTTGTTTGACTTCGGAGCGTTCATTGCTGGCCAGGAAGCGATTTTGATACGCCAGCTTCAACGAGGAAGTTGAGGGTCGACCTTTCAGCAGCTTGGATCCAGATCTCATCTTGGGGCTCCGCATCCCCTTCGAAGAATTGGGCATCGTGGGGTTTTTGACAGTAATCGCACAGTGGGGGATTTTTGGGCTTTTCATGATATTTGCTATACTATTGGCGGCATACTGTCCGAAATGAGGCGGTTGTTGATTGCAATATTCAGATGAGTATGATATTGCTGACGGGGATTCCATGATCATGGAGGGGCTCGGAGATGTAATGTTCCGGGTGCTGTTCGGTTTTGTGAAAAGAAGGGACATATCCAATCGCGGTGGTCGTTTTGTTGTGGTGGTGACCGCACTTGGACTGTCCGCTGTAGACGCTGAATGGTTCTTGGCTGGATCCTCCCAAACCTCGTCTCTCCTTCCCGCCGGTGGTTTTCTTCCAATCACGATTGGCTTCCCTTTCCGAAGAGCCATATCTCGAATCGCGGATTCGGAAGTCTGTTGTGAAATCGGTAGAGGCTGCTTCTCGGGATCGTAGAAAGACTTCAATGTCGAAGAAGATTTGGAATCCTTCAATGCCCAAGTACGGCTCGAGCTAGCTACAGAGCTCTGCGTCCCTGTCTCACGGTCGCCGTAGTCTTGAATTCGTAGGACATCTGAAGAGGCTCGTTGTCTGGCATATCGCGATGGTCCCATGATATCTTCTCCGCCAAAAGAGAAATCGATATCGATTAGCTCGGAGTACTCGCCAGCACTCATATCAGATGCTTGTATTGGCGGGGAATTTCGGCGTGATCTTAATTTGTTTAATCGTGAGGTATTGGAAGGTAGAGGAACGACCAAGCCTGACGTGCCGAGAATCTGTTCTGCTTTCGATACGTACGATGGAGGGTACGATGGAACCTGTCCGGGGGCCGCTCTCCTGCCCGACGCAAACGAGAATCTGGATCTCCCCATGGCTATAACCGATTGCCCATCTGAGCCTGCAACGACGAGCTGGCGGTGACAGAGGGACAGAGTCAGAGTTTGCTTTGAACCTTGGTACAGGTAGCGACAGTCGAAACAGAGAGGACCTGCTCGTTGTTAGAGCAGCAGTGGGAGCAAACTGGTGTGCAGAATAGTGGCTGATATGAGCCAACATCACGGCTAGTACTCGCCGTAAAGAGAAAAAGCAAGGGCAGCCCAAGGACCCGGGCTTCTGGTGAGTGGGAGGCACTCTGGCGCTATGCCACTAAGAAAAGGTAGCTGATGGATTCGTAAAGGCTCAGGCTCCCTCCCATAGGCTTGCGCCCCTGTCGCAGATCTGAACACCTCGAAGGCTTGACTTGACGCTTTGGTACACGCCCGTCTCTAGGGTCTGAACACCTCGAAGGCTTGACTTGACGCTTTGGTACACGCCCGTCTCTAGGGCCCGACCCCATCTTCCGACGAGGTTCACGGCAGCACGAAAGCTGCAAGGGGGGCCCGTTGGGGGATACTGCACCACTGTTGGGGGATACTGCACCACAGTGGGAAGAAAGACCATGGCGATTCGTGCTGTGTGCCTTTCTCGCACTGCTGTCTCAGGATCAAGCACACTTGCTCGGATACTCGTACGTTCCACTCCTCGGAAGACTCCGTAGAGACCATCTCGACGCCGATCGGGGACTTGACCGATCCCAACTTGGATAGTTCTAACCAGGATTCGTGTTCTGGATACTTAGGGAGCGTGCGGGAGATATGTACTGTGGTATACTGTGTATGTATAACAATCGACGAGCTTAAGTTGATGATTGCAGATCGCTTGCCCCTGCAAATGCAATGGCGTGTCTGTCTCCATCTCTACATAGTACATAGCACACAGTACGTGGTCAAATGAATCTCGTCGTACTGGTAGGAAAGATGTCGGGTACATGGTACGGTAACATTGTATCCACCTGTGCCACGTAGTTTGCCTTGCTTGATGCTCGGACAATCAAGTCTGCGCTAAATTGATAGCTCGAGATCAATCTGGTAGTCCCTTTCCAGACTTTGGTTCTTCTAGCTAGACTACCAGAAACCAAAGTCTGGAAAGGGACTAGGACGTTGATGAGGGGAGGGGTTGCTTTGTTCCTGCTTCTGGATCCTGGGGCGTGGAATGCAGGACCGCCTGCACAACGCATTGTCATTCTGAGGCTGGTGATGTATGGCTGTCCATCCGTAATTCGGCGATAACGAGGTAGATGCGTATGATTGATCGACTGAAATGATTGGCGTTGCAAAAAGCAAGTTGCCGATTCATCATACCCCACCCTCCCCTTTGGCGAGACTATCGAACAGCCAGCATGATTATCTCTGCAGAAGCCCCTATCGTGGATATCAGTATGCTACGTAGGTACTCCAACCAGTAACTAACATGCAAGTGTCGAGTCTGGCGGTTCCACGTCAACACAGACGTGTGGGTACAAAAGCCTTGCAGAAGTCCTTGCATACTCTCTGGGGTCAACCTGGGAAGTGAGAAGACAACCCGCACTGCAAGCGGCACGGCACGGCATGGATTCTTCCATGCAATGTGCGCCTCCGGGTCAAGGAAGATCAAATATTCTCCGACTCGAATCTTGTTGCAAATCCTCCTTGATTCCGTAACATCTTCTTTCATCGATTTGACACTTTCGCGTCTTCAGTAATGGTCCTCTATACATGTATCCGGATAGAAGCGTACGTCGAACTGTTCGATGCAGGTTTTCCCACCCGTTTCCCATCACATATACCCATGTTCCAATCGAAACCTCGAAATTTATGACATCTCGAGTCCTTTCCAGAGCTTTCGTCACATCGTACAACAAACAAGCTCGTGGGATCGCAGCAGTGCTACGCGTCACGGCATCACCTTTCATTAAATCCAGGTGCCCACCTATTTAGGGACGTTTCAGCCTCGAATTCTCGGAATCTACACAGTATCGCAGTACGTATCATCTGGGTGGGACCCTGTTGTTCTTGCTCTGCTGTACTCCCACAGTTTTCCCGAAAGGCCAAGGACTGTCAGCCTGCCAAGACTTGGAAGATGTTGTCGGACATGTGCTAATGCGGCGCTTTATCTCTCTTGTTAGGAGACTACGAGTGGCTTTGTCTTCGGAGAAAAGAAATTTGGAGCCACCATTGGAAGGCCAGGGACACCCTCCCTCAAGCACACGTCCAGTTGTCAAATTGCCACACAGTGATCAGCATGGTCTCACCAGAGCATAGGCAGGAAAACAGGCAAGATATCAATTCCATATATGAAAAGGCGCAATGCGAGGATTCGATAGTCCAAATGTGGGCTCTGTCTCGGAGCAACGCCAAAAATCGGTAACGGGTAACATCTGAAATATCAAACAGACACCTTCAAAACCTAAAAAAATTGCAGCTCCTATCTACCTAATTAGAAAGGTCCACAGAATGTCTCTCAATGACCTACAGCAGCAGCACGTGGTACATATTCCCAAAACCAAAACTGCCAAGACAACGCTCCGGGACGCGATGCGAGATGTCGATCCCGCAACCCGAGCTTTGTCTCGAGTGATGAGTCCAAAAGGAATAGAACATTCCTATGCTCAGCACGGTCGACAAATCGAAACGCACATACACGTTCTAGCTTCGCATAAATGCGGCACTTTTGTTTTCCAAGACGGCTCTGAGACTCTTCTCAAAAGGACATGAAATCGGAAGGTCGGCTGTGAGGGATATTGGTATGTAGTTTAGTAAGCAATATCTTTTACTTCAATGTAGGTACTCTTTATTGGTCTTACTGTGTAGGTTCTGCTGTGCTGGATAGTAGACGCTTACCGGGACCTTTGGAAATTCACTTGCTTCGAGGGAGGACTTCGCCTCACGACGAACTGTCAAAGATGGCTAGAGTGTCGAGATATGTGTAGTCACAAAGGATCAACTTTGGGTTTGACTCTCCGGAGAGTCAAACTTGTCTCAATGAGTCTGGTTGAAATGATTGACTCTTAAGCGTGCGTAGAGTAAGTACTAATAAAGATTCGTAGTCACCGGGAAAATATAGATTTCTACACAGTACAACAAGAACAACAACAAACTCTAGACTTATATTCCCTATCGATCCAGGAGATACCGTTCACTTATAGTTAACAACCACTCCCCCATTTCCTCATCGCGCAACGAAGAAGCAACAAACACTCTCTTCAAAGCTATCGCATATCGTATATTAACAAGTCCAAGTACCTCGTACTCCCCATTCACTCACCGATCAACCTCAACCAACCCAACTCCTCACAGCAATCCCTCAATCAACAACGAACAAACAAGTAATCCACAATCGCCAAATCAAGTCTCTTCCTCAAGAATCATATCCAGGGATGTTTATATACGTATCAAGTCCCACCAAACCCAAAGCAGTTCACATAGTCAAGTAGCCCATACTTGAAGTCCCATCTGCCTTCAAAATCAGAGCCGGAATAACAGATAGATAGCTCGCCTCCTCAACTATTTTTCCCCGTGTTTTTTACCTTTTTTTGTTTATTTGTTCAGTCCGACGGCTTGAGGTATCTAAGAGTATTCGCATCTAACTCAAATTTACACGAAGACGTCGTATTTTATAAAGAGGGTGTATTAACCTAACCTATTAAGTTCCATCCTTACTATTCTACAAAAATACAAGTACCTAGACCCCCTTTATCACCTTTCTTACCTACTACCTACCCCTCTTACCTGATCCTAGCGACGCTATATATTATCTAGATTTCTTTTCATATATATACTTCTTGGATATTCTATCTGGTAAGAAAGGAATTTTTCGAAGCTCGTTATGTTAAGAAACTCTAAAGGCTAATGATAGCTTCCATGCTAGTACTATTGAAAGAGGCTTTGAAATAATATACGTCACGGTGGGTGAAGTGCCTTTCCAACTCGTCTGTCTGATGGCATCGATCGACTAGGGAAATACAGTGTCCCTCCATTCGCCATCGATAGCGATCTGAATTTGAGAACATGTTCAAGAAAAAAGGGCCTCGATTGGCGAGTTGTCTATTATTGGGATGGAAAGGAGGAAGGTCATCATCTCAGCATGGCGAAGGGAAGCAGAGCAAGAACAGCGCGAATACAGTCTATATGATACATGTTTATGGGTCTATAATCGGACGGCCAACACTCCATGTCAAATGCTCACATTCCTTCCGCCGTCGGAAGTATTTATGTCGAAACAAACATTTCCTGCGACAGTTTATACCCTTGCTAACTCCTCCTACTTAAGTGAAATATTGCTACCTTTTTCGCCACTGATAAATGAAGAGATGGAAATCAGAAAGAATTACAGGTAGGTAATCACACCTCTTGAGATGATGCAAATGGAAAAGAGACATCGAGACGTGAGATGGTGTATACATGTTAAGAACTGTCGTGTTTGAAACTCTCAAGACCTGTAGAATGAAGAGGTACGAGTATCTCAAGGCTTCATAGAGCATCATCGACATCCATATCTTCCTCGCCGACATATGATGACGCAGTAGGTGAGGCAACAGGTGTAGCGACAAGTGAGGCCACTGATGCTGCTGGAGAGCGTCCAACGTTGACGACAGGGGCTCTGCTTGCCTTGATCTTCTTTCTTCCAGGTGTTGGCGTAGATGGTTCGTCTTCCTCCTGGTCGTGAGCGGGTCTCTTTGACGATGGTCTGACTGGAGTAGAAAGGTTTGGATTGCGCTCAGACAGCGGATTCCGAAGCCTCTTTGCGCGTGCTGTTGGCGTAGTATGAGTCGAAAAGTCAGGACTTGGCTCCTTCCGCTGGGCCTGTTGCATGGGAGTTTCGGCTGGAGATTCTGGTCGTGGTTTGAGGTGCACCTCGGTTGGCGTTACTGTCAAGACCGCGGGCCCATCATTGACTTCCATACTGTCGGACACGCCTCTCGGTTGAGGCCCAGGAGTGTCATCGCCTGAGGCCGAATCGTGTACAGCGCCTGGGGCTGTGTCTTCGGGAGGCAGAGGGAACTGCGTGGTCTTGACCGTGTCTGGTAATTGTTGAGGAATCTCAAACTACAGCCACTCAGTAGCCGTCTCGATTCCAAGATAATTTGGGAACATTCAGAAACCTACATGGTGTGCGATCTTGCTTGTTGGATCGAAATACTTGCCCAGCATCTTGACTCGTTGCTCTTCATCCTCAACCACACGCCACATTGGTTTGCCGGTCTTCTTGAAACCCGCTTTGCTGGCATTCTTATCTCGAAGCAAGAAGCCCTCATTTTTGAGGTGTTTAATGAGCTGCGCAGCGGTTTGAGTATCGCAGTCTGGGCGTATCGTCAGCAATGTCTCGGATCGATGGACAGAGAACATACGCAATGCTTCAGCAAATTGTCGATCGCCATGTACTCCATCTTTGACAGCAACGCTGGCACCTTTGCGGGAGAGTGTAAGATGTTCCAGTTCAGTCAGAAGCGGTCCCTCTTTCTCTTGCAAGAGGCATGTGTAGCAAGCGTGTACCTCGGGCATTCTGGGATCGTTGGAATTCTGGTACCCGTAGCAGATCAGGTGCTGCCAACACCCACAAAAATGGCAATGTACCTATGCTCATCAGCTTCCAGGAGTGAGTTGCACAGTCAATGCTTAACCAACCATATCATCTTCCCCATGTGTGATTCCACATTCACATGAGATAGTATCGGTCTCATCGCTGTCATTTAGGTGTTTTGGTCTTCTCATGTTCCTGGGCGACTTTTGTTTCTCCAAGTATTTCACTTTCGCCTCGGAAAGTTGGAGTCGCGGCGCTTGAAAGAAAGAATCCATCGCATTGGTGTGCGGAGCAGGAGAGCTAACAATTTGAGTCTCCTCGGTATCTTGTGCTTGGGGTGAGGGAATCATCTGCGCCAGAGTTAGGTACGGGACTTCGGACACATAGAACATGCCCAGACACATACCATCTTCGCCAGGCGTCCACGAGTTGCCCTATCCTCTCTTGTCTGTGTCGATGTCTGTGTTTCAGTCGCTGTAGTCATCGGTCCCTGGAATTCGATCAGATTCTCGCGAGTTTCCAACGACATCTGACTGATAGCCTGAAGAGGGTTATCCTCGTCGATAACCATCAATTCCTGCTGGGACAAAATTGGTGCTGTCTGACGACGTTGGACGGAGGTCTCTTGCGCATTGGAAGATCTTGTTCGGTCAGCCGCAGTCCGCTGCACAAGCTTGCGCTTAGCTAGACGCGAGCCAATAGAAGCGTCAATATCGTGTTGGCCCAAAGAGACTGTCGTATACTCGAGCTCTTTCGGTATAGAAATTTGGATAGCAACGTCTTGAGTGGCTGCAACCTCAAGATCTTGTTGTAAGTGCGAGAGCTTGAGGCTCACACTGTTAACAGTGGTAAGTATGTGGATATATCTCAAGGGAGAAACTGAAGACCTACGCATGATAACCTGCATCGAGAACTCCACAATCCTGAGTTTGTTTTGTCCAGCCGTCATGCTCTGCAAACCATAGCCTGGTGTCTTTGCTAGCCACGAATCCAGGCGGCTCGTAGGCAAGTTCGCAGTCATCTGTATAGTACAGCTGCATGTACAGGTATTTTTTTGCTTCTTTGGGTCAGTAATTGTCGATGAAAAATTAGGGGTGTGAGAGGAATTGACATGCCTGGAAGCTCTGGCAACGTCTCGCACAGGGCAATAATCTTCCGGATGAACATATGCAATGCGTACTTCACATTCTTCACAGTGGTGTCAGTCCCGCTTGGGTCCTGCATGGTCACGTCCGCAAGAGTTTTGGCGCCTTCTGGACTGGTTTGATACGAGAAGGTGAAGGTATAGGACTCAACAACATGATTGGGCTTATCTTCCTGCTCTGAGATATTGATCTGGATGGCGCGAAGCACTTGTTTCTCCAGAGCTTCGAAAGCACCCTTCTCCTGAGACTTGGTGAGCACGTCGGAGGCGAAGAAGAGAAGAGAGTGATGTTGAGCTCACCAGCATATCTAGAAAAGAGTCGGCGTTGTCGTTGTGACCTCTTCGGAGCGCTCTGAGCTTACCGCCACCCGAGCGGGACTGTGACTTGCCGGATGCGTGATCTTTGTAGGAGACATGCTTGTTGCTGGAACTAAATCCATGCTCTTCGAAGCACTGGTCAGGAAACAGGTCTCTGATATCATCTGTCAGTAAGCACACTCCCAATAAATGAGTGACGGTGGAACCTCAAATAGGCAATGCAACTGATCTACACGTGTGGTTAGCATTGGAGTGATGGATGCAAACATGTGTTGAGCTTGACGAACCGATCCATGGACTAGGGTCTGCGCAAGCTCCTGGCTCTGTTTCTGGGTGACAAGCTGGGTGGTAGAGGTGACATTCTTGGTCGCCTGGGCTGTCGTGACCTTGGTGCTTGTCTTTCCACGGACTTTGACGGCCTGGCCTGCTGCCATTGATGCGAATTGAGATGAATGTAATGGTGTTGAGATGGGATGGAAGATTGACTGGTTGAGGTGAAGTTGAGCAGGAGTGAGATACAAAACCCATCATTTCACTGCTTACCTACACTTACCTAATACAGGAACTGCACTCCACAGCGTAAGGTTAGGTACCTACCTTACTGATGAACATGGGTCCCAACGACAAACCCTTCTGTTCACAATCCGATCCCCATCCAGGTCACATTCTCCATCCATGCCGCCACTCGCCGCCGAGTCTCAATTACGCATCAGCAGTCTTCTCGACTTGACCTTTGAGTTTCCCTCAACCCACGTGCACCCGTCACTCAACCGTGAGCATCAAATCCCTGCCCTGCCTCTTCACGATTTCTTCGAAATGGTTTCAGACAGCATCCAGCCTCGAGGTCGACGACAATCTCCCTATTGGGACACCGAGGTGCATCCACCTTTTCACATCTGCCACAAGGACCCAATTCAACCAGGTGAATCATTAGCAACCTCACTTGGATGGCTCACTACTCCAAGCCTTTACAGGAAAAAGATCCTCAAGAGTTGCTAGGTATCAATATCGCTCTGGGCAGTCGCTTACGAAAGACGGCTGTGAAGATTCCTCAAGAAGAGGTGGACACACAATGGCACCGTAATGACACAGTGGCTCTCTTTTTTAGTGCCACTCGAACTGCAAAGTAAAGCAGTCAAAGATACGATCAGCTTTGACCTCTGTCAACTTGGGATCGATTTTTGAAGTTCGCCAGACATCTGTCGCTATCGACTTCGGCATGGAAGTGTTGACATGGGTTCAAAGCAGTGTCGAAGGGCACAGAACCGGTCCAAATTCTGGTCCAGAAGGTTGTTTGAACCCTCAAAGTCAGTCAACGATAGGAGTCCCTCGATATCAGTCAGCGACGGGAATTTACAACGGTCCGCGCAAGCTGACCTGGCGTGCCTGAGTAGGGGTATTTGTAGAAGGTGTATGGCGCAGGCGGACCGCGTAGTTGAAGGAGTGTGGTGCATCTCATCAGCAACAGACTTCTACGGAAGAGCAAGGGAAGGCACGATCTTTTCCTATCCGGAAAGCTGCGTGCGCAACATCGACACAGTCAGCCCTGGTCAGCTCGGACAATCGTCGTCACAATCTTTGTGGTTGTCGGTTAAGAAACCGTTTGTGCACATTTCCGTTTCTCATGGTCTTGGTACGCTGTTTGTCCATCGCATCACCGATTGGCTGACGACGATGCAACTCCAACCATGAACTCCAGAATCCACCTCTCACTTCCCTGTTCTTAAAGCGTTCGCTGGTGGTCATTGGTGGTACTGTCCGAGATCAATTTAATACTCGCGTCAGCCGATGGAAAAGCGAAAAGATCAGGGCATAGCATGTACCACTATTCAGCTTCATGGATTGCACTTATCTTGGAGCACGACTCATCTCGTAAAGACCGTACGAAGCAGTTTGCCCTCGAGGCGAACCAACCTTTGGCCTTGAAAAGTTGAACCAATGACTCGAGGCAGTTATCCGAAGTGCAACTCAAAAGACACCTCACAAGAAAGATTGCCTAGAACGAGAAGCCACCAAATTCCCGGACGATATAATCTTCATTTATCAGATGAATGAAGCGGCGCAGTTGGCTTGGTAACACTAACAACACTTTATTTGTTCGATCAATTCTAGACAACCAAAGAACAGTTTCTCACATCAACAAATGTCTGCCACTACTCTCTGGCAGAAGATCCATCGACTGATTCGCGGCAATACGATTTCTCCGTGGCTTACCGAAATGCACGAAGTCGCAAGTTGGAAATAGCCATGGCAACGACGGCCGGAGACACATACAAACCATGCTCCAAGGGATCTCCCGTCAGTACTATAAGATAGATGACATCTCGCAGATCCGAACAATTCCTCCCATGGCGGTATCTTCGCGATCCGTGCAGCCCCTAAAGAATTGTATCCGAACCTTTGGAAGGGCAACGGAGGCGTTTCGTTTCGCAACCTCCTCGACTTCGATGCATAAGAGAAATACGGCCATAGGTCACTACTGTGCAGACATTCGCGATACCGTAGTGATGAAACGCAAGCGTTTTATAATGCTCGTGGCTTACTTGTGAAAATCTTATAAGGTGTGAATCGAGGTCTGTGAAATACGCATTATTATCGCGGTTGTTGAAGTGAGCTGAAGGTTTGTTCTCGTGATGGATTCTCAGCCCATATTAGATTAATTTTCAGACATATATCCCAAGAGCACATCCTTTTGAACACGGTAGAGAAACGATAAGAAGACGTCATGGAGTGAGATAATTCATCTTGCGAGTCGACAAGAGTTGTTCCTTTTTCAGTGCTATCGGTTGCATACAAGTCCAGATGAAAGGACACCACAATCATTTTATTGTAGTCGTACGGACTTTGAACTTCCGTTGAAAGGGACTTTGAGATCGCACCACCACCAAGAAAGTGCACGAGCCCTACATGCATCCCCAAGGACGGGGACGTGTATCGCGATTCTGGTGTCCGAGGGATCCGAGACGCAGGGTGTGATTGGAAACATGGTTGACAGAGAAAAAGGGCTGTCAAGATATGGCGACATACAGTGTGGAAGCAGGAACCCTTCGACCCCGTCTCGATACTGGTTACGCACGTTTTCACGAGATTTAAAGAGCTGGGGATTGGTTCTGAGCTTGGATTGTAGACAGTAGAAAAAGGAGAAACCGGAGGCCCCCTGCCAAGTGCTTTGTGAAAAACGTCCTGTATATCGAAATGGCTACGTTTCGCCGAGGGATCAGCTAGAAGACGGGCGATCGGGGGGGAAAGAACGTGCTCTACAGGATTTGGCGACACACGACGGGCTGTAGATTCGCTATACGACATATTATTATTATCTGAAAATTGATATACAGTCTCTGTAAGCTAGCACAGTCGCGGCCCACCAATCCCCTTGGGCCCGGAGTTTATCGTCGAATGAAACAAGAGGCATCCCTTGCCTGCTACTCGCCACACGAGAGTAGGGCACTAAAATAGCAACCAAGGCAGTGAGTGCAATAAACAAAGGCTGAATGAGAGATATAGAGTGTCGAAGGCCTGGGTCGAGCAGAAGGGTGAGGGCAAGCAGTACGCGTATCGTAGCTGACACCCACAAGTGCTATTGGATGACTATTCCGGGAAGGTGGAGGAAGATGCGAAATAGCAGCAGAATAGGTACAGTAGTAGAATTCGAGGTCTCGACTCGACTTTTCAGAGTCCTTGACATGGATGGTGTAGAGTAGCGCGGCGAAACCGAATGCACTTGGGCAAGGGAGGGCTTCGGCGAGAGTTTCGTATGGATCCGAAGTTCGTCCTTTACCGCAGTGCTTGACTCGCCTGGAGAGGGAGAGGGAACGGAGCTGCAGTGCTAGTGACTGTGTGGGAATTAGTGTCACGTTCTGCCAATCCCCCTCTTCCACCGTGACACAGCCTGCCACCAACCACCCTGCACTCATATACCACCCAACCCGCTCACCAGCCCTCTTCCAGCTCCATGCTCAGGCTTTTGTTCCGCTTGCCTTGATCTTGCTTCCATTGCAGCCGTTGTCCTGTTCTTTAGCCTGCTTTGCTGTCTTCACAAAGCCCTTGCCGGTTTTCATTGCACGCCTCTCGACGGAACCACGGGGACACCGACTCACGCCAACAAGACACCACGAACCTCGTCCGAACACTCTCTCCTCCTCCAAGCAACGACTGTCCACGCTCTTCCACCCTCCAAGCGAATCGCGGCTCAAATGACTTGTTCGTCTTAGCCTTCTCCGTGTCACTTCAAAACACGAAGCATCCGCCACCTCGAACCCCCAACTGGCCATGGCCGGAGCTCACTTGCTTCTCCCTGACACGGACTCTGCCTACGACTCCAACTCAGTCACCCTAGCCCCTCCTTCTCCAGAGACCGACAACTCGCAGACCATGGACGCCGACCACTCCCTCGTCCACGACAGTCGCGGACTGGTCTCCCCGCCTGCTGGAAAATTCGCAACCGTTGCAACGCTTTCGGCTACCCAGACGACTGTCGTAACTACTACGACCACGACGACCACATCCATCCCGCCACTCCTCATGAGGCCCCCTCGTCACCTCCACGACCGAGATCCAAAGCACTACCCGCTGGCAGCATCGCCCATCCCAGCTTCTCTGAAGAATTTCTCCTTCACTATGAACGGTCAGCTCACGTTGGTTCAGGAAGAGGATGTTCCTGAGGAGTCTCTATCTCAGGTGAGTTTGAACTTGAGGTTTTTGGTCTCCACATTGTCTTTGGCTCAGGCTGTCTTGGTACCCACCTTTGACACTCACCTCTACCAAGAATACAAGCCCAACAACGAGTCTGTTGCTAACACTTTCCTTTACTGCAGTATCAACAACCACCTTCTACCAACACCCCCAGGTCCGTCAATATGAAGGCGCACTATATGACCCCCAGCAGAATGAACGTGCAGAGCGGGCTCGCAAGCAGCTCGGTGGCTAGCAACTTTGTAAACCTTAGGAAGCGTGCAACGCCCCCTTCTCTGAGGGAAGCTGCAGAGATCGCGAGTCTGCACCGACGAAACAAAAAGGCACGGCCGACCCCATCACGCAGAGACACTATGGATTCACTCGAGAATCGGGCACCGAAGTCCAGACTCTCACAGTCCTTTGACAACACTTCACCCATAACTACCCCCCTTGCCGATACATCCAGCGCCACAAAGGCCAAAGTGCCAACCAAAGGAACCAGGAAGATTGTGTCTGGTGGCAACTGTGATGGGCCGGAGGGGACATATCAAGCACCAAGAGAATTGCGGGACCGGAGCCTGTTTGGAAGAGCTGCACGCACAAGGAAGTCGGTGCAGACGAATCTCGCCGAGGATAGCCGTCCGAATGTCGGACTTTCAACTACACCACCTATCGTCGAGAGCGATCTCGAGCTGGTAGAGATCGAAGAACCACCTCGAGAACAAATACCACAACATCGTCGTCCTACACCACTCGACACACTTTCAGCCCAAGATGCTAGTCTACCAAGTCCAAGTCTTTCTCCCATCACCGCTGCTGCTAACCTCAATGGAGTTGATTTTGACGACGATGAGAGTGTCTATGAGGATGCCAACGAAGTCTCGACGCTAGACTTCTCCCTGGACAACGGACATCCGAACATCACTCCACCCTCCGAACTTCTGGGCAATCCGACCATCATGGACATCCCGAACATGCTTGATACGTTTGATGCCATGCCTGCTGAAGTACAAAGTTACGTTATGTACCACTTGCTGCGTCGGTGTGCTAAACCCACACTGCACATGGTCGCAGACCTGGTGAATCCTTCACTGAAATGCGATTTCCTCGCTTTACTGCCCCTCGAGCTCAGTATGAACATTGTTTCACACTTCGACGTTCAGACGATGTGTCGTGCAGCTCAAGTATCAAAGAAGTGGCGGCACATTATCGATTCAGACGAGAAGGCGTGGAAAACACTTTTAGATACCGACGGATTCGTGTTGCCAGCAGGTGACATTGAGCGTGCTGTGAAGGAAGGCTGGGGCTGGCAGTCGCCCGAAGGGCCAAACGGATGTGAGATAGACCTTAGCGCTTCCCTCGTCGACATGACTTCGAGCACACCTTTTTCATCGCCTCCAGAGAGTGCACACGAATTTGGCGATTATACTGCACCGATTTCCATTTCTCGGCCAAAGCGCAAGGCCGCTAAGCACAGCAGCCGCGATGGAAAGAGAAGGAAGACCAAGGCTACTTCTTCATCGTCTTCCAAAGTAAAGGCGGTGCCATGGATACAGTCTTTCGATTCAGCACAAGGACCAATCGGCCATGCCAACGCCGCGGCATTGGCTGTGCCAAACCCAGAGGTCGGGCTACCTTCTCTGAGAGACCTACATCTCTACAAGTCTTTGTACCGACGCCACTTTGCCATCAAAAAGGGTTGGATGGATGAAGATACCAAACCAAAACATCTGGCTTTCCGAGCCCACGGACGACATGTCGTCACTTGCTTGCAATTCGATGGCGACAAAATCATCACGGGTAGCGATGATACGCATATTCACGTTTACGATACGAAGACTGGGCGCGAAATCAAGCGCCTAATTGGTCACGAGGGTGGTGTCTGGGCTTTGCAGTACGATGGCAATACTCTAGTATCTGGTTCTACTGATCGATCTGTACGTGTCTGGGACATTGCCAAGGGAAAGTGTGTCCAGCAATTTCACGGACACACGTCTACTGTCCGCTGTCTCGTAATCCTCAAGCCCACCAAGGTTGGCGAGACGGCAGATGGCAGACCGATCATGATGCCTAAGGTACCACTAATCATCACCGGGTCTCGTGATTCCAATCTTCGCGTCTGGAAATTGCCTCAGCCCGGAGACAGGTCCATCATGCAACAGAGCCCAATCACCAATGAGAACGACAACCCATACTTTATTCGCGTTCTCTCCGGCCACAGCCATTCTGTGAGAGCAATCGCGGCGCATGGTGACACGCTCGTCAGTGGCAGCTACGACAGCACTGTCCGAGTATGGGAAATCTCCACGGGCGACCTCAAGCTTCGCCTTGGGGGCCATACCGCCAAGGTCTACAGCGTTGTGCTCGACCATGAACGCAACCGATGTATCAGCGGCTCTATGGACAATACCGTTCGAGTGTGGGACCTCGGCACCGGCTCCCAATTGTACTCGCTTGACGGCCACACATCTCTCGTCGGCCTGCTCGACCTCAACTACGGTCGTCTAGTATCCGCAGCTGCAGATTCGACGCTCCGTATCTGGGACCCAGAAAACGGCCATTGCAAAAGCACACTCTCCGCACATACTGGAGCCATCACTTGCTTCCAGCATGATGACCAGAAAGTCATTAGTGGCAGTGATCGCACCTTGAAACTTTGGAACGTCAAGACTGGCGAATGTGTCAAAGACCTGCTCACTGATTTGAGTGGAGTCTGGCAAGTCAAGTTCAACGACCGACGATGCGTTGCTGCTGTCCAGCGGGAACAACGCACATACATCGAGGTTTGTTCTTGCAACCCTAATGCACAGTGTAGCCCATACTAACGATCCCAGGTTCTTGACTTCGGCGCTGCTCGCGATGGTGTTCAATCAGATCGCCGTGGCTGTCGCACTGTCGTTGACAAAGATGGGCAAGAAGTCGAAGAAACCAGCGACGAAGACGGCGAGGCTAATATTGTTTAGTCGCCCCTGGGTGCGCTGCGGTAAAGCCCACTGCCGATGGTGCACGCGAACAGGATGATTGCGAATTTTCTTCGAGTTACGGCCGGATTTGCGACTGCGAATTATACCCCTTTGACTTCATGGCTTTCTTAGCATACTTGCATATGGCGATTCTCTGATCCTTTCGGTCCATACATCTCTTTTCGGGAGGCTACTATCTCTGGGCGTACATGTTGCTTTCTCAATGGTTCACCAATACCCTTGTTCAGTTTCCTTTATCATGAGGTGGTGGCGACGACTTTCTTGGGGTACTCTGCATCTTTCAACAACGAAGTTGGGAGTGGCGTTTTGTCTCTGCACAAGCTTTGTTATCTGGTCAGCATTTCCACGGAGTATCATTGTTCGAGCTTCATTGCTGAAGCGAATGGAGGACTGTTGACTAGGCGTCGGTTACGAATTAGGGATATGAGACATAGATACATGAAGTCCCAAAATGAAGTTTTGAAACCAATCCGTCTCTACAGGTCTTTTCACAATTCGTGACTCTTTGATTTTGCACGTCCCGCCCGCAATGAAAGACTCGATGGACTCGAGATCCATTTTGCCAAGCCTTCGACAATTTCAGGCTGATCCTGAGGCACCACGAGTTTATCAGTGACTTATTTGTGGAGTGAAGTATGTCTTTCGCAGAGGCTGTCACTCGTAACAAAAAGCAAGAAATTGGGGCAGTGATGACCAGGCTGAGGCTGAAATTTGAACTCATCAAATCTTCTCGGAGTGACACTTCAAGCTCCGCAAAAATTGCCCCTCTACCAATTACGCCGCCCCTCTACACGTTTTCTCCAACAACCTTTCTTCCTCTCCCAGCACTCCACAGCAAGCAATGGCACCCTCCCTCTGCGCCGATTGTGGAATCAACCGCGCCCTCATTCTCCGCCCCAAGAACCACCAAAAACTGTGCAAAGACTGCTTTCTCAGCGTCTTCGAAACCGAAATCCATCACACCATCACCACGCACCATCTCTTTACGCGAGGCGAACGCGTCGCCATCGGCGCCTCCGGTGGCAAAGACAGTACCGTCCTCGCCTCCGTCCTCAAAACGCTCAACGAACGCTACGATTACGGCGTTGAATTTGTGTTACTCAGTATTGATGAGGGGATTAAAGGGTACCGGGATGATTCGTTGGAGACGGTGAAGAGGAATGCGGAGCAGTATAGTATGGACTTGAAAATTTTGGGGTATGAGGAGCTTTATGGGGGGTGGACTATGGATAAAGTTGTGAGTGTTGTGGGTAAGAAGGGTAATTGCACTTTTTGTGGGGTTTTCAGACGGCAGGCGCTTGATCGGGGGGCGGTTATGTTGGGGGTGGGACATGTGGTGACGGGGCATAATGCTGATGATGTTGCTGAGACTGTGCTTATGAATTGTGGGTTCATTTCTTTCGGAGGGGAAAGAGAAGCAGTGTGCTAATTTTAGGTGTAGTGCTGAGAGGTGATCTACCGAGATTATCGAGGTCGACTTCGATTGTTACGAGTACACCTTCTGCTGCCGCGGCCGCTGCGACGGATCTTGCGAATGGGCTCGCTCCGGCTCTAACGAATATCAAGAGAAGCAAGCCGCTGAAATACGCATACGAGAAGGAAATCGTCCTTTACGCCCACTACAAGAAGTTGGATTACTTCAGCACGGAATGCATATACTCGCCCGAAGCCTTCCGCGGCAGCGCCAGGGCATTGATCAAGAATCTTGAAAAAGTTAGACCGAGCGCTATACTGGATGTTGTACGAAGTGGCGAAGACATGGCACGATTAGTCCCTGGATATGAAGAAAGTTGTCTTGGTAGCTGTACAGGTCACACCGTCATAGCTGCTACTGCCGAAACAGAAGAGGAGGGCGGATGCGGCAGCGCAGCCGGTCGAAGCACAGGCGGTGAAATGGCAACAATGGAACAGAATCTCGTTCAAACCGAGATTGCAGAAGTCGAGGGACTCGAGACTGAGATCAAGTTACCGCCCAAAACGACGAAATCTACGCGAAAGGAACGACAGAGAGAGAAGAAACCACACGTTGAGCAGGCTAGACAGGCGCCGAAGAAACAGATAATGGGGCAGTGTGAGAAATGTGGCTATATAACTTCTCAGGCGCTTTGTAAGGCTTGTGTGCTGCTAGAGGGGTTGAACAAGAATAATCCGAAGGTCGAGTTGGGGGTTTCGAAAAAGGAGGATAAGCTGGAGGATGAATCGC
The DNA here is from genome assembly GCA_003693225.1 of Venturia aucupariae. NCBI lineage: Eukaryota > Fungi > Ascomycota > Dothideomycetes > Venturiales > Venturiaceae > Venturia > Venturia aucupariae. The sequence continues at coordinate 122,973 of QWZN01000026.1, read as the reverse complement.
TCGAGGAGAAACTGACGAGATCGATGGCGCATATGGGCATGGGCTGAGAATTGCAAAAGCCTACCCGACACCAACCCAAACTTAACAGTTGTGGAACATTCGACAAACAAATTCCGAGGAAGCACTCAAGTACAACTTATATGGGAGAGCAGAATAGCCAGCATGCTGCAAAAGGAAGATGGGCTTACGAGATTCATGACCTTCGTCGATACCTGAGACCCAGGTTGATACTATCGATTGGAGACCAACGGCGATCAATTTCTGGCGAGCTCATACAGCCAAAGGCCCAGATATCTGTCGTTGTTGATTCCTAATTGAGGATGATCGGAACCAAAGGTATATTTGGCTTTGATAAACTTGGAGGAATTGAGCTGACCAGATCTAAACAGCCATCACTTTTGTGCCATTTGGAGCGCTTGAACAGGAAGAAAAACACAGGATACGGCCAGTTACAAAGTGGACACAGCCCGATGTTAAAGATTATCATCAGCGAATCATCGCGATTGGAGATTCCGTACAAGTGTGTCTTCCCGCCATCTTACCATGTGCGAAGGAAGCGACGACTCTCCTGCATGATGCCAATGTCATTATATGGTAAAAACAACCGCCAAAACAACTTCATTCACCCTGCATTATCGACCAAATTTTCAAACAATATCTTATGACAGCGAGTCCAATACATATCCTGTTCAAGAGTTGACCAGATACCTCCACCATGACCTTCATCGCGTCCTTCATCTTAGTTCTGGTCCGAAGCATCTTGGCTGCTCCATCTCTATCGACTCTGAGCTCGAACATCGGCCATGATCTCCCGAACGACACACTCAAAATTCCTCGAGCGGACGTCGACCTTTGGAACGAGAAACCAATCAATATCAAACAATGTCAAGCGATGGACGACAATCCCGGAACCCCAAAACACGCACAAGAATACGCAAAACACGGCGGTTGGTATTTCATGTGCTGCACGAGCAGTGGGGTCAACTGGCAGGAGGACTGCGTGCTATATGCTGATCCCCTACTTGGTATCACCCAGCCTGGCGATTGCGCGGATCTGAAGAGCGATACAGGAAAATATCATCGGGGTCCGTTTTGTTGCAAGAATACACCACATACTGGAGGAGACTTTTATTGTATCAGGTTGTCGGACTCTGATAAGGCTGGGAGTTTTGGGAGATATAGCCCTGAAGGAAAGGAAGTGTTAAATGCGGAGGCTGAAAAGAGAGTTGGTTCAACTTGATGGTCAGAAGATGGTGGCATGGGAATGTGAATACGAAAACTTGGGCATCACTAATGTGTTGGGAAACAAGCAGTGAAGGAACTGCATGATTAGCAACCTTGCTCAATGGAAACAGGATATCAATAACGCATTCTGTCCAGAGGTCTTGCCATGTGGCAGCTTAGGAACTAGTAGCCAACACGACGATTTCACATCACATGATATGAGAGATATAATTGGCAAAGCGTCGCGCACATGATTGTTGCGTGATCACTGGTGCTGCTATAAAAACATACATCTCGCAACTTCCTCTTCCTCTTCCCCTCACACTCATACTCACACTCACACCACGCCTCCACATACCACCTCCAAAATCCATCATACATATAATCGCAATCATGCAAGGTACCCAAGGTTTCGATTTCCCAGCTCCAGGCGACAGAGGGCCTCGCCGCACAGACGAACAGAGACAAGACCGTAACGGTGCGAGACAATATTTCAACGGTCGACGTCAGGGTCAGGGTCAAGCTTCTACGTGGGGGGAAGATTGGAGAGGTATGGGCCGCGTACAGCAAGGAGCTGGTGGTTTTGATTTGGGTATCAATGAAAGGGGGGTTCGACGGGGACGGGGACAGGGAAATAGAGATAGAGATCTTTTCTTTGGGGGACGGCGGGGGATGAATCAGTTTCGAGACGGTGATGGTAGGGGTGATGGTGGGTTTGGGGATTGGACGGATCGGATGCAGCGTATACGTGGTGATAGGGGTCGTTTTGGAGGTGACGATGGTGCGATGGGCCGGGCGGAGTTTGGACATGGTGGTGGGGGTATTGAGTTTACTGGGAATGCCTTTGATGGACGTCGAGGTGGGAGGCAGCATCAAGGTGGTGCAGGAGGTCGATTTGCCGATGGTGGTCTTGGGATGGGTCCGGGAGGGACTGGACGAGGCGCTGGGGATAGGAGGGGAGGTGCTGAGATGGGCGGTATTCGGAGTTTTGGGAGGGAGGATGATTTGCAGCGCGAATTTGAAGGTGGTGAACATGCTCAAGGGCGGAGACATAGACGTGGGGATAATCTTGGTGCGAGGCGTTCTTGAATTTTGAATCTGGAGGGAAAGATGGATGCGCTGGTTCTAGAAGTCAAGTCTTTCACAAATGACCAGCAATGATTTTTGAATACTTGATTTAAGATCATTCCACATTCCTCCAATTGTGATTATGGATCATTGCCTTTTCATATAGTGCCAAATGTCGAATCTACCAACAAATCGAGTCCAACAACTTTTGGAACACCCTCTCCTACTGTCGTTACTGGAACAATCATCCGATGGGCCGATCATACTGTGGGAATGAGGCTCGTAAACCTCGAGAGGGGCCGCATTCTTCTTGAAATTTCTGAAAATTGCAGTCTGGATGAACTCTGAGATGATGGAGGGCTCGCCATGAGCCCTCTTTCTTCCTCTTCGTTGAGCGGAGTTGGCTAGCAATGATAGTTTCCCAGCTTTTGCTATAGTCGTATCACCGTACGCACCAACTAGGAGGTATTCGGCGCTGCAACCTCCGTTCGTTCGCCAAGCTCTGACCAATTCCGGGTGGTCAATGTGGATTCCACCGATCAGATCTCTGGTATAAGTAGATTGGAATTGTTATGGCGTTGCCCCCGACTACATGGCTCATGGCTCGAAGAGGCATTGTCTTCAATGGAGTCAAGGAAGTGCTGGTGGTCAGGATCGAGGAGAGTGGGATGAGTCGGCAAAAGTGGATAAACTACAAAAGTGGATGAAATCGCCTGATTGGAAACATCTGAGTATGATGGAGTGGAGACTAGGGAGAGGTGCAAACTATTGAAGACGGTGTGTGTAATCAAACGTGAGTAAATTGCTGGGGTTTCTGCCAAATTCTCAGTCTATTGAAGTGAATGCCATTTCAGATCTGACCTGTGGCATCTCAGACGAGTTACTTCAAGTTACTTCAAGCTTCGATAGAAACTGCCGAACAACAAAGACCTGTTTCTTCAAAGACATCAATGTAAGCAGAGGTGAAGCTGGACCAAAAAGAATTGGCGGAGCTTGGGTAAGCTTCAGGGTTGATGGGTTGAATGACAACAACAAGAAAAACAAAATGAACGACAATGAGAGGAGAGGGGTTCGAACCCTCGCTCTTTCGAACTGCGGATGTATAATGAGATGACTCATATACCTAAACACAGCGCCTTAACCACTCGGCCATCCTCCCTTTGATGGTGTTGCTTCGAAAGGTGGTTACGTTTAGATATTATAGCGCGAAGCGATCTGGTCCGAGGATTTTTGAGCAGAGCTTTGCACTGTTGGTACAAAAGTGTTGTTCGTCTCGCCTACTATGGAACTTCTTGATGGTCAAACTGCTTATGAATGCTTCTTTGATGGGGAAAGTTGTGAAAAAGATATAAGGGAAGTACCCTTTGCCGGCAAAACGACGCAACTGCCGTCGTCGTAGAGATAGAAGCCATGAAAGAAACATCGTACGACTTCGATAAGATATGAGAATAGATTTAGGAAGACAAGATCAAGGAAAATGACTACCAAAAGGGTTACGAGAGCAGTCAAAGATTCAAGTCTGTAAGCACACAGGACCATGTACGATAAACGAGTCTTTGAATCGTGCTTCTCTTTTTTCGACACTACGCACGAGAATTGCCAGAATTGGAAGAATAAGAGGGGCGGGCATGGCGTGATGAGCTGAAACCCAATCAGCATCGGCTCTGAAGCTGGGTGCCGTCCGTATTTCCTCCAGCTGTGCGGTATGTCGAGGATGTGAATTCATACTTTGGCGGTTGAAGGAGAGCTCGGGATGTCCGTTATCTGGTCGACGGGCTGCAGTCGGGGAGCAGCGAGCGGCGTTTTCGCATCCATCACACAAAGACAGGGAGACAAAGGCGTTCGGTTCCACAGGTGTAGCAGTAGCAAAGGATGTTGTTGATGCTGGTGGTCACAAAACTGCAGTGGCTTGGTAATATATGGCGTAGAACGTGACCTTGTGATAAGCGAACTCCTACTCTGGCCCTTGCTGCCTCCCACCTGCAATCAATCACGATCGTCCGAGCGATTCCATCTCAACTTCAAATCCCTTTCCTCGCCTGCATCAACGCATTTTTGTCGTACTCTGTGGGAACATTTGCTTCAATGGGCGACGCAGCAGCACGGCGTTGAAATCAACCACTCCAGGACTCACATTCCCCTTCGGGCGTAGTGTATGAAGCGCGCCGGAACAGATCGCCAGGCAATTGGACCGAGATAACCTGGCTCAGCATCGTCCGTGACACAATCCTTCTCCATGTGTTTTCGAGCTCCCCCACAGAAGCAGCGAAGCTATTATATTGCGACATGCTGGGGACTTCTGGAAAGGTCAATATTTCCCCAATGCTACTGGAATGCACATCGTTGACCCCGCTGCGATAAGCGTCTTGATTGGGTTGCCCAATTCACGTAAACTACATATCATTTCTACCTACTAGTACTATCTCTTTCACACTCTTCAGCGTCTGTCACTGCTTCGCCTTCTTTCTTCAAGTCATTCTTGCATCCCTCCCCGCGTCTCGGTGCTCCTTCTTGCTTTGATAACCTCTTCATCAAAGTTCTTATGACCTTCGCTGTCCATATAAACTAGAATCAACATTCTAGATCTATCTCGCATATCTCAATCATCATGGACAGCAGGCTATTACTTCTCCTCGGTATCAGCTTTCTGGCCTCGACCGCAATATACCTGCTATCGAGCAGACGTAAAAGAAATTTGATATTGGAACGTCTTCATCTTCGTCATAGGAGAACCTCTGGCGCATCAACTCCGCCGCGATCGTTTTCACCAGAGAGAGACTCGTCAAAAACTCTCGGTGCTGAGTATCTTGAGGTGTTCCCGCCATCTCGACGTTTCACCCTGGAAACTGTTGCCCCGGAATTGTTCAAGAAGAATCCCAAACCAAGTACACTCGATGCAGCGTCTGAGGAAAAGGGAAGAAAAAGTGTACCAATTGACGTGGCTTTCGAGCACGCGGATCCAACAGCTTACACCCCCTGCGAATTTTCCGCCAAGGAGATCAAGGCTTTGGGCGACTTTCCAGACTATGCAACTTTGAGTGGCGTACCGCTGCCCAAGGCTTATACGGAATTTGATATCAAGAAAGCCCTTCCGAGACCCTACAGGCCACTTCGATGGGCCTATCATCAGACTATGTGTGAGTACGATTTTCCTGCATTAGCAATGGCCCTGCTGAAACGAATGTAGCGATCAGTAAGATGGAGACTGATTGGTGGCTGGAGCTCGAGAATACCTACGTTCAACGTATCAAGCAACGCCAGGATCTCTTCGCAGAACATGGCAAAGGCGTCCTTGACATGCTTCCGGGTTCCGAACTGGCATGCAAAGAGCTCATGGAAATGTGTCTTCAATTCCTCTGCGCAAGGTATCCCCAGTACTTCAGACTCGACCTAGAAAAGATGCTTTTTCATAATGGGATCCTTGGGACGGTGTCAGACCTCCAGACTACGCCGTCGCTCGAAGTCATTCTCAACAATGTGCCCGAGGACTTTGGAATCACTCTGCGCGATACCGAGACTGGCTACTACAAGTTCCGTGCTGGTGTGATTTGCAGCGCTCTAGGCTGGAACATCGCCTCCAAGATCGGAATGACACTACCCGAGATCCACAAGCCAATTCCAGATTACAAAGAGAAGATGCAATTTTCAATGGACCGGTAAGCTACTGGCCTCCTCAGACATCCTGAAGAACAAGACTAATTCTACCGCAGCTACTTCGCCAAGAAACCCACCGACAAATGTATCCAACGCGGCTCATGGGGTCTAGAAGTGGACCAGCCCCTCTACATGCCTCCAGGCTCTCCTCACGAGGCTCTTCGAGCAACACAGATACCAGATCTCAAGCCATCTCAATGCCACCTCCGCGTCGACTGGCAGACTCTCCGCCGCCTCCCCCTTTCCGGTGCCATTGTCTTCAACTTCAAGGCCCTCTTCACACCCATTGAGAACTTCCGAGACGAACCATACGTGCCGTCACTGCTCCTCAAAATCTGCAAGGATGGAAAGAAGAGTTTGATGGAGTACAAGAATACGTGGCATGTCGAGCACGTAGTACTCCCCGAGCTGCAGAAAATGGAGAAGGAACAGATTGAAAAGGGGTTGATGGAGAAGGATTGGGAACCGCGCACTCTTGATGAGAGTCCCTTTTTCCCTGGGTGGGAAGAGAAATGGCATCGCGATCAAGGATATTGAGATGAGTGGGGTTTCGCTGGCTGTGGGTAGCGAGCAGTAAATACGACGCAATATAGCATTATAGAGGCATAGCAATGATAAGCTTCAATTACCCTTTTCAAAGTTGATATACCCATTATAAACCCATAAAACTTACTGATTTAAATAAAAGGAAAGAAAATAAGAAAGAAAGTAGAGAAAAAATTCACAAAGAACTATCTTCCAACGATAATTTGCTTCCTCAATCCCACAAACTATCAACTCTCCCCACCTTCCATTTTCATTCTTACCTATATATAGTACTACTCCCGACAGAACATTCTAACAAATCAGCCTATGACAAGCTCAGCTTGCCCGTCTTCCATAGTCTAGTGGTTATGATGTCCGCTTGTCACTGCACAACCCGCGGACGGCCCGGGTTCGATTCCCGGTGGGAGAGACCTTCACCACAGTGTCATTTTTATCCCTTTTTTTGTTTCGTTCAATCCAAGTCTCCCCATTAGAAGACAGAAGATAGAAAGACAGGCGGGGACCACAAAGAGAATTTTTTAGATTTTATATACGTTTATATAGTACACCACACCTACCCCCTTAATCATGTATACACAACAGTGTTTCGCCCGTTTTTTCCTTCTTTTCTTTTTTCTCTTCTTTTGTAGTGGGGGTAGTAATCGCTAGATCTATACTTTTTGAGATCTCTCTCTCTCTCTCTCGTATAAAAAGACAAGCGATACATAATTACGCAATATTCCTTCCACGCTCTTCATTTCCTTTCTCTCAATTTCGTTGCGTTTGGCGTACCTTCCCATAAAACAATGAGTGGGTATCGGTTCCTTATCGATGAATGCAACTTCCCGCTTCGTAGTGCTTAGTAGTACTGTAGTCGAGATCGCACAGCCGGGGTCCTACGATAAGCTGCAGGTAATCAAAGCCACCATCCCAAGAACAAATCATCGACAAGCGCCAGATCGGATAAACAAAGACCAAACATGATGACAACAATCACATCAGCCATCCACAGCATTTTCATTTGCTCAATAAATATACATGATCCCATCGAGTGTCCCAGTCCCATTTGTAATTCCTGTCCATCATCCAACCATCCGTCATCCAACTCAATCAACCAAAAAAAAAAAAAGGAGGAAGAGGGTGTAGCAAAGGGAAGAGACCGAGTCGTCAGAGAGAATGGGGAAAAAGTGCACGCCATGCGAACAAAACAGCAGAGACAAGTACGCGTCCAAGACGTCCAGACAATATGTGCAGCACCAGCAGCCTCGACAATGCGCCCTATATATCCAATTCGAACTTGCATTCCAGTGATTCTTTTTAATGACCGCGAGAAAGTGGCAGTGGTGGTAATAACATTATTCATTACGTCTCAGTTGTGACACTGGCATGAATAGGATGACGTGGTGAGAATTAAGTGGGAAGGAATGCACGAGGACGAATTTTTGACGGGAACAGGGGCCTGCATAAGCTTTTCCTGGCGTAGACTCAGTACTATCCAGGGGAGACATGGTCGTACGGTAAAGGTCGGTGATGGCCGTTCAAAACTCTACAAAAAGCTTTGCATGCCTTGATGATGGGTCAGCTGAAGTCCCTACTAGATGTGGGGGTAGATTCGAGACTGACACATCGTCACCACCTTGGCCATACGCTTCTGTCTCCTCAGGATACTTGTCAAATTGACTTGCATCGCCGACACCAGCCCTCACAGGTGGCACATAGGGAGCATCGATGTCTTTCTTCTCAAGCCGTTCCCACGTGACTTCGGCAAACCACGGATGGTCCATTACGCCTCTAGAACCAGAGTGCAAGTTGCCGAGTCGTTTCGACAGATCCGACGTGATGAGCTTCATGAGCAAATCTTGGGCATCGGGGTGGATATACGGCGGGTACTTGACTTTCCCTTTCAAGATATTCTCGTAGATTTTCATGGGCGAGCCGCCGTCCCAGAAAGGTGTGAAACCGCAGAGCATTTCGAAAATGAGGATCCCCAAAGACCACCTTTGTGATGTCAGCATATACTTTTCTAATGCCCTGGTAAACAATCATACCAATCAACAGATTTGTTGTATCCCTTTGAAGCGACAACCTCTGGCGCAAGGTAATCAGGAGTACCGCAAAGTGTCCATGTAATGTCAGGCACCTCCTTTGCAAATCCAAAATCGGTGATTTTCAAATGTCCGTGTCGATCGAGCAGCAGGTTCTCGGGCTTGAGATCACGGTAAATAATGTTTTGCTTATGTAGGTAATCAAGCGCTAATGTAACTTCGGCGGCATAAAATTTGGCGACTGGGTTCGGGAATCGCTATGGCAGTCAGCATGGAAGCTCCCAAATCTCGCAGTATCACAGTGACGAACCTGTGATTTCCGTAGCAAACTAAATAGCTCTCCTCCCTCCACGAAATCCATAACCATGTACAGATTCTTGGAATCCTGAAACGTTCCCCAAAGTGTGATAAGGAACGGATGTTTGACTTTTTGCAGCATTCTTCGCTCGTCATTCGTGTGCTCGACTTGCTTCATCTTGACCACCTGAGCCTTCTTCAAGACCTTGATCGCATAAAAGCGCTGGTTGTGCTTAGATTGAACCAAGTGAACTCTGCCAAAACTGCCTGTCCCCAAAGTCCTTTCTATGGTGAAGTCGGTAAGAGTATATTTGCCTTTGGTCGTCCGTGGTGTCGAAGGTGAGGACTGCTGGGCAGTACCATTTCCGCTAATGTTATCGGAGTGGGTGATGTTCCCCGTGCTCGGCGTAGTCTGGTGGCCCTGGCCTGCCAGCGCCGCATGAGGCGACGAATATGATTGCACGGCGTTCATGGAGTCGTGTTCTGGCTTGACCAAGGAGTCTTGAGCTCTCGTCGTCGTGGAAGCGTCGGTTGCAGTTTCGGGCAGGTCCGACTTTGAGATTTGGCTATTAACGGTGGCCGGGTGGGATAGTGCGGCTGATGTTTGTGTTTGATACTGATGAGTGTCTCTGATGGGCGATGTAGGCGTTTCTTCAGTCGTGTTTGAACCAGACGGGTCCTTCGTCCGCTTCTTGCCTAGAAGCTTGCTGAGAGATGGCATAGAAGCGTTTTGCGTAGGTCGATGAGCGCCCAGTAGGACACGGCTGCAAATCCAAGCTTGATCCTGTCCTCTTCCGCGCTCCTTGATGCACGCAGTCAATGGCAGTTGCGCGTTACTGCTGCGGTGTGATGCAGCAAGCCGAAACCAGGACCGATCGAGGCGAGATACAGGCCTCTACTTGTCCAGGGAGCTGGACAGCGGATGGGCAGCAAGGATGACGCTGCGCAACCAGCGACCGAGATAAACGTCGGGGGCCCGGAGACTCGAGGAAGGTAGAGGGAGAGAAAGGCTTTCTTCTTGTCCAAGGAGTCGACAGTCTTCTATGAATATAGGAGGGAGCAATTGGCTCTATCAGGATGGTGCTGGGTCGTGTCTCGAGGTGGTAGTAATGAGGTGGAGGTTGGTGATGCGAAGGTCGATTTCAACCCCTCATTTGCGACAAAGCGAAGCTCCAGCCCAAGCTCAAGCAAAAGCACCTTCACGTTCACCCTAGCCGTGACGCAACGCAACGCAACGCAGAATGTGCTCTTGGTGGAAGCCGCTCTTCAATTGAGCGTGGAGTTGTTGTACGGTTCAAGAAGTCGGATGAGGCATTTGGCAACAGCTTCCAAGATGTCAATGCCCATGCCCATGCCTATGCCCATGCCTATGCCCATGTCCGTAGAGGGGCAAGCTCAGCAAGATACTACGGGCGTTGATACCTAGCAACCTTAGGCAAGCAAGCAACGGGCCGGGAGAGAAGGAAGCACCAGCACCAGCACCAGCAGTAGTATGATACGAGTACATGTATATGGATCTTGCTGGGATAAGGACCTGCCATCATCATTATCATACTACTTAGTACTTATGACTGACACGTCCCATGCCTTCCCACGACTGCACGGTCAATTTGGACCGATGGGAAAGGTAGCTGGGCAAATGCTTCGATGGGTGTTTGGCTGTTATATTGCGACTAAGCAGTCTGGGAAGCTCAGGTTGGGTTTACGGAGCAGGATCCGCATTATTGCCTTCTGGACGCGAACGATGAGACAGAGCATTGTATGTATCTTCGTATAAATACTTGTTTCACTGTCGTCGCTCGGCATCTCCGCCGAGAAGCCTATTCATAGCCGACGACTACGACGGGTGTTGATGCGGACGGGACGACAGAACCTCGTTACGAGCGTCATGCATCTCTACATCTCAGCCTCGTGTCTAGGTATTCGAGTTGTCGACCGTCGAGGCAATCTACTAGTAATGATCTGCTTGATGTCGGTTTCTTGATTTCATCTTGCAAGTATGTTTCAACTTCGGACGGAACGACATGCAAAGTCTGGTAGTATGAAATGTAGTCCACGACCCCTGATGTGTATTTTGTGTACACTGATTTGGTTGCGAGAGCCATTGACAAAGGAAAGCTGATCGCAGATCAGAGGGAAAGGAAAGAGATAAAGAAACAGTAGCAATCCGAGAATATCCAAACATACTCATTTCTTCAAAGACGGTAATCCAGTAACGCCATGCTGAAGATACAACCGCCCAATTCCAACCTTATGCTTCCAATTTGGGTATCCCAGCCATAGTCCTCACAATCCAGACTTGTGTGTAATCAAGCGAACATCATCGCTTCGCGCGCTTCGATCGCCTCTCGCCAGTGTCTTGCTCGAGGTCCAGGCTGGCCGAGGCACTCTTCTTGTCCTTCTTCGCGCGCTGCGCTGTCTTCTCGAATGCCTCTTCGGGTGGTTCGTCCTCCATAACTCTCTTGTTCTTCTTCATGCGCTTTGCTGTTGCCTCGAATGCCTCTTCCGGTGGTTCGTCCTCCATAACCCTCTTCCCTCTCTTCTTTGGTGCATGCTTAGCCTCCAGGTCAGCCAAAAAGTTGCCAGATCTCTCCTTCTGTCTCTGCTGAATAATTGCCGCAAGCCCACTGATATCCTCCTCCCCCTTCTTACCTCTCTTCGCACCCGTTTTGCCGTTACCATACAACTTGTCTTTGACACCAAGCTCCTCGGCCATTTGCTCGGCTTCCTTGGCCTCTTTCTTCGCCTCAGCAATACGCTTCTTTCGCTTCGTCTTATTCTCTTTGATGTATGCCTCGTAAGCCTCGACTCTTTTCTCGTCGATTTCTTCGTCAATCATCTTCCGGAACCGGTCTTCGTCGTTGAGAGGGTTGCTTAGCATGACTTCCTCGAAAATCGCATCCATATCACCCTCATTGGTGACGTAGGACGCGATGACATCCAATTTTTCTTCTTCGCTGCCCTGATACTCTGCCTTGAACGCCGCGATCTTGTCATTGCTGACCAGGTCCTCGAATTGTGTGCGGAAGAAGTCGGACCAATTGAAGTCGTCTTCATCGTCGAGGTGGAGAGTGTCATTTGTGCGTCCGGTGGTGTCGTATCGCGAGCGGCGTCGAGGATCAGAGAGAACGCCGTATGCGAAGGAAATTTTCTGGAAGATTTCTTTGGCCTCTTCCTTGTCGTCTTCGGGTACTTTGTCTGCGCTGGAGTTAGTGGATGAGTACTAGTTGACTGGGTAAAGCGGCATGCCTGGGTGATGTTTAAGCGCCAGTTTCCGGTATGCGGTCTTGATCTGCTCGGGCGTCGCGGTCTTCTCTATCTCGAGTACTTTGTACGGGTTGATGTTGTTTGGCACGTCATCTTGTAGGTCTTCGACCTTGGACGGCATCGTAATGGTGTTTGCACAATGAGATTGAGAAGGTAGTTTGGAGGGAGCGCGGAGAATTTGAGTGAGGAAGGAGAAGGAATGGTCTTAACAGACTGATATTTGTTTTGTGTTTGGGAGGGCGTTCTGAAACCGCCAACAGGATACGCGACTTGACGCGTTATTGATGGCTGACGCTCAGCCGAAATCTGGAACCCCACAGTTAGGCTGACATAATACTTCTGCCTCCCGCCCGGCCCGCGGGCGACGCGGATAATCGTACTTTCTGTGAAAGATGACCTCCGTACTCTAGCATCTAAATTTCGTCTGGAAGATTTGCCTGGGAGCCTTAGCGACCAGGTTGAATACATTACCCAGCAATCGAGGCCAATTCTGCGTTCTACAGATTCTGATCCCTACCTTTGCCTGGCACTCAGTCATAAAAAGTAGTGACCAATCCCTATCGTACGAGTTACGAGGTGGGATAAACAAGCACGTTGAAATCTCTCATTTCGAAAAATCAGTTAATTGCATCTACGTATAGTATGAACGATCGTGGGTATAAACGAGTGAAATAAATGTCCAAACTCTTAAGTGGACACAAAGCAATTTTCCCTTTTCCTTGTAGACGCAACCTGTTGTTACCAATCCTCACGTTCTATCCACAGAGCTTATGCTTCCTTCCATCCTCAACATCTCACTCGTCCTCCTTCGTCACAAGCCATCCCCCTTTGAAACTATGCGCGAAGCATTCCTGGCTTCTTTGGCGGCGGGTTGGAAGGCTTTGGTGGGGGAGGAGCTTGACGCCTGTCATGGCCCATTCCCGGCATGCCTGGCATAGCCGGTGGCATAGCCGGTGGCATACCCGGCATATCCATTGGCGGGGTTGAAGGCTTTGGTGGAGCAACTTGACGACGGCGTGGAGGTGACTTCTTCTTTGGCATTTCATGGTCATCATCTCCATCTGGGCCATGAGCCTTTCGTGCGACGACCCTCGTCATCGTTGGAACATCATCATCTCCAGGACCCGCTGGGAACAGTTAGCAATATGATTATGGCTCTCAGCAGGAGGGTAAGACTAACCACGAGCAGCTCTCACCACCATCTTTGGGGGCATCTTTGGGGGGTCATATTCTCCTCCTCCATCAGGTCCGTGAGGTTGTCTAGCCTCAACGGCATCGGGTGAGCGGCGGGCATTGACTGCGTCGAGATAGCCTGGAATTGTCGGTTAGTACTCTGCTCCAAGGCGATCAAAGGACTGGGCACTCCTTACTGGCTGAGGCAGCTGAGGCCAAGACCATGAGGGATAGAAACTTCATATTGAATGTTGTTGAGAGTGCTTATTGAGTGAAAACGTGATAGTTAGCCGTGAAAGAAGAGTAGACAGCTACCGGCCGACAGTATTATATATCTACTCTTGCTGCTAAATATACAATTCCCACTTAGAGTGGCAGAGGGCATTACGAGCAGCACCCCAGGTCGGTGCTGTCTTCGAGGGTCTCGAGGTGACTCTCCTGGAAAGGACTCTGCGCTGTCATGTCGGCTCATCCTGTCGTTGCATCGTGAATATGATGATTGTAGCGAGCAGATTGAGGTTGCCTCGCGCCGCGCAGCTATAACTCCACACAATTTCGTCCTGATTGGACGAGTCCGAGCGAAGCTTCATAGCAGGCACGTGGAGAACATGACGAGGCTTGGCTTGGCATGTATAACGGCAACAGTGCGTTGGGATCCATCTTGCTTGCTCTGGAAGCTGCCATGATGATGAAACAATTGATGTAGAGAGAAAAGGCTAAAGGCGCACTGTCCGTTTCCCACACGACGCGGGAAGCTTCTGATTGGGAGTTGATCGGACTTTGTCACCTGAAACGGCACCGTGATCTCTTTGTGGAGAGTTGTAAGAAACAGCCCTAAACCATTACGAGGTCGACTATTACGACAATGACATCTGAAGAGCCCAGAACTTCCATAGCCACATCAGATGTTGACTTGGATAATCCATCAGCGTGTCGGAGTGGCAAGTGACGCATGATACAGGGCCAATCGAGCACATGCCACCATACAGTGAGATGAAGTGCGAGAGGAGAATTCGAGAAATCCTCGTGTTGGGACCTGCGTCCGAGTGTGAGCGCAATTCTGATGACGCGGTCTGGTCAACAGTGAAACAAACCAACAGGTAATCTCGTACTCCCGAGTAAAAGCTTGCTACTGGAAGATTCAGCCAGCAGCCGAGTGGACAGAGAAACATGTGGGTTCTGCTAAGGGCGACTTAAGGTTGCTTCCATGGCTTTTAGGGCTGTATTCATTCTGCAACGCCCAAGTTATCGTCTCCTGTTCAACAAAAGCACCGAGTTGTAATAACAATCTTCCTTCGTGATGCTGAATGGCTCGCATTCTCACCGACCTTCTTTCTGTAACCTCGCACATCCGGGAAAGCGAGCAGGCGGATTGGGGCACAAGTCTACAGAAGGACTGAGAGCAGAGCGCCGTAGAGAGAGGGCTTCGATCCGTGTGTGAGTAAAAGATTATCGGTTGGACAACATCGGCTCATCGCTCTCCCACTGATAGCGAGGTCTGTTGTCACGCAACTGGTGTCGTTAGCCCTGGTTTTGAAGTCGACGTGGTCAAAGAAAGTATCGTTCAGCGATGGGTAGAAGGGGGGATGGGATGCACGTAGTTATACTTGTACTTCGCAATACCCAGAAGAAATATCGGAGTGTCTGAAGAAGAAACGTGCTCAAAGTGCCTCCAGTTGATGACCGAGGGTGAAGGAGGACTCCATCCCGTCATGAGAAGTTGCCACCAATGCACATGAGAACATTCCCACATATAAACTCAGATCGATACCAACATCAATAAAATTCTGGCAAAGCAAGTCTTTGACATTGCAACAAGCTGTCCACTCATAATGCTCAATCGAAAGGCTGCAATGTGTATCTCTTTTCCCAAACAGCGCCTTAGGATCCATATGGATGATCATTCCAGCGTCAATGTCGACAAATCATCGGAACTTTTTTTCCAGATATTCTCGAAGCAATCTCGGATTGTTGAGAATTGTCTGGACCACCGACGCAGCCACCAGTAGTAGAGCACAGAATCATTGTGGAAAACAGCCTGTATTTATTACCAACCACAAGTCCTTTGGTACAGAGGCACACAAAAGCCTTCACTATTCCACCAGTAGAAAGTTTTGCGAGGCAAGGAAAAGTGGGATGAAGACCGGCATACATATAATACACTTGCCTGAATACAGCAGAAGCTTGCTCTCGACTTCGACGAGTGTAAAGATATACATGCTTGATGTTTCCCTCTCCAAGACACCAGTGAAAGCAATGGCAGGAGTTGGCTCTGTCGCCACATAGTACCGCTACTAAGCTTTCTATTACTACATACATGGGGGACCACATGGCCAAGAACTAATCACAGGGATTGAGTGCGACTTATCTTCCCCAAGCCGCGGGGAAAACCTTTTGTTTTCGAAGCGATGGACACTTGCGAATTCTCATTTCCCGACGCGATCAATGCTTGCGAGTTTGATAAAAGGTTTTCCGAGACGATGGAGACTTGCGAATTCTTATTTCCCGACGCGATATATGCTTGCGAATTTGATACTCATGACGAGCCTTCACATCATTCAACCCTGACATACTTTGTAAATCCTGCTTTGAACCACCCGCGTCCATTCCCGGGTGAAGAAGCATAGACACTGCATCCGCAACATCGTCAATCGACGGGGGAACAACGGGTTCATTTTGACTCTCCGCTTCCCGGTGTCTAGCTCTGATGCTCTCGCGAGCCGTTTCTTGATGATAAAGCCGTCGTATCCGGACACGGTTGATTAAGAATCGGTGCATGGGATTGTCCATCATGTGCAGGCGCACCAACATGTTCGTCATGACTCGTCCTGTGATGACCACGTTCTGTTGCTGTTTCTCGTATCTGCGCCAACAAACCAAGTCCCAAATTTGGAACAATTGGTAGACTTCTTTTGACCGCTTCCTCTGGCCGTCGCGGGTCAGTGCTGCGCATATCCGAATCCGAGCTTGGGAGAGCGATCTGAAAAAATGAATATCAAGGAGCAGGTTCTTAGAGAGGATAGTCTTAACGGTCCATCTTATTCCACTCACGTCGAAAACGCCACTATACGCGGTGAGGAAGCAGGTCATAACCGTGATATGGAACGGCTGCATACTGCTGATGGAGGATTGATAAATCTCTGAGAGTAAGGCGATACTGGCAGCGGCCCGTTGCTTCAAGACCATTGTGTGAGCGGCTTGGACCAACTTTCCATGGTCGAGAGGAAGAAAGCGGCTCTGCAAGTATTCATAGTGTTGAAGGACCACTGTTCGCAGCTCGTCAGGATTGCATACCTCCGAGTCGCGGCCTCCTTGTGAGGTGAGCATCACCTCTGCTTTTGTGGTATTGAACCCAAGAGATTGAGCATTTTGAACGAGGGCGAGGCCGGAGTCTGGGTCGTTCAGCTTCAAACAAGCGGAGACTGCAAGACAGAGTGAGAGCTCCAGCCGAGGGACAGAATGTTGGAGGGAATCTTCGTAAAGAGAAACGACCTCTTGCCACTGCTGGAGTGATGATGCAACCTGCATCTTGATATAGTAGGCTTGAGCGCGTTCCAACGAAGAATTTCCCGTTTCTTGAGATCTCGCATCTTTCATTTGAGAAATCCAAGGAGCAGTTGACGCCAGGGTTTCCAAACGAGTGACTTGTTCGGCAAGTTTAATCTGACTGCGCTGCTGCATCAAGTGAAGCCGTTCACGGCCAACAGAGCGAAGACGTCGCGCTGCTACAGAGCAACGCTCCATGAGAATAAGGCAAACGTCTTTGGAAAAAAGATGCGGAAATCCTTGCAGTCCTTCCAAGCACTGCATGAACTGAACGCCTCTTGGTCTGTATTTATTGGCGTACTTTCGGAAAGTCATGGCAACTGTCTCGGCGTGAATCTTCCATCCAACGTCGAACTCCGCCATGAACACAAGCGTCTTGCTCATGGCCTGTTGATCGCCTTCTGCGAGACAGCTGGATATGATAACGTCAAAAATTCGCTGCGTAGGATAGACTTCAGCTCCAGTCACCGCCCACCTACAAAAGTCCAGTACCTCTTTGGGTTGATGTTGTTGTGCGAAAATGCTCAAAACTTCTAGAAATGTATCGCCCGCTTTGGACTCTCGTCTTTTTTCGCCCGTAAACGCCAGGTTCCGCCTCACCTTTTCCCATTGTCCTTGCCTCGCGAGTAAGATGGTCTCATAGTGGAAGCCAGCGCTTCTCAATGTGATCTTAGCGCTGGTGTCAAGGTGACGGGCGTCCCAGACGTAGTGCTTTGCTTCCTCCCACCGCTCAGCTTTTGCGCAAATCACGATCATGGTACTTGACAGGATCCCAGCTTCTCCTCTCTTCGATTCGTCGCTACGGAACTTGTTGATATGCTCAAAATATTTTTGTACCTGGTCGAAATTGTGCATGCAACGCCATGTTTCGCTGAGCAATTTGGCACGCAGCCGTTCCAAGCGGAGGCTGGAAAAATTGCTTGATTGCTCTTCTATCAGGTCGAGTAACTCTATAATTTCGTCCTCAGTGCTAGTCTGAACGACCGCGTTCCAGCACCGTTGCAGCGTTTGGTTTTTCAGCTTCAGGTGGAAGTAGCGGCGAAAGATCTGCTTGACTTGAATTTCGTGGCCACAAAGGGTGAGGACCATACTATCAACTTCCTCGGCAGTGAAGTCTGATCTTTCATGACCGTCCAGAAGCACCCGCGCCTGAGTGATAGCAAGCGACTGGTGTACCAGATGATCCTTTCCAAAAGCCTCGATCGTCCTTAAAAAACTCTTTTGCAAGCCCAGTTCGAGCAGTCTCTCTTCGAGTATACTCTCACGGCTGCCATATGACGCTCGGAAATGGTACAGTAGCAGAGAATAGCACTGCTCAGAGCAAGGCTCATCTCCGTCAATGATTTTGGCAGCCACATGGGCGAAACTGGCAGCAGGAATGGCAAGGCACGCAAAACGCTTCAAGACTGCTTCCAGCATATCGGTAGACTTTCGACGGCACATATACCCAATGGCCTGAAGAATGGTCAGATCAAAGCCACGTCGACATCCTGGTGAGGCAGAGATTTGACGATACAGTTTGGGGAATGTCCGGAAGAAATGCCCCGTCTTGGGTATTGCGTGGAGTGTGTCCGTAACGAGTCGAGACAGCTCGGATCCATCAAGAGCACTCTGGCGACCTTCCAGTGCGCCAACTCGGAGGACACTTTCTAGGATAATTTCCATATCGCCCGAGGTCCAGTCCTGGTCTGGCAACCGCTGATAGGTCGCCAGCACGAGTGGAAAGGCACCAGCCTCATGAAAGAACTGGAGTCTGCCGGTCAGATCAATATTAGTTGGAGCAAGGATACGTCGACCGAGTGAGAACATGACCTCTGCATTGCTCGCGGTTGGTTTGACCGATAAAGCAACAAGGTCCAGAGCGTAGAGGAACAAAGGGTGAAGATAGTTTGACCACGGCAACTGGGCTTCATAGGTGTCTAGGAGCGCGCCAATAGCGTCAAAATCTCCGGAACGAGCAGCAGTCGACAAAAAGCGTTGCAAGTCAACAGTGTTCAACTTCTCACTTTGAGACGCAATCAAAACCTCAAAGGCCGCCTGTCGGATCTTGAACTCCTCCTCCGATTGGCGTGAACTTTCCTCCTTGGGCCTCAGATGTTCAGAGCTTTCTGTGGTGCGAGGAATGTTATTGTACCAAGATGGTGGTAGTCGCCGCATATCCCGCGCGCGCCGATTTTGATTCTGGCAGAAGGCAGTTGAGGTCGAGAAGGCTCGGTGAAAGCCTTTCAAGGATCTGTTGGACATGGATTTGCCTCTCTTTTCAGTATCATCAGCCTTGGGCCGTGACTGCGAAACCGGCAAAGCACGAGGCCTGAATTCGTAATGGTACTCCTCCTGTCGTCCTCCTACTAGCCCGGCCTTGCCACTTGGTGTGGCCAGCTCTCTCTTGACCAAGCCTTTTGTTTCCAGGTCGTGCACATAGTCATGAAAATCCGGGAGCGAAGATGTGTGTGCGGTGGAGGTTTCGGAAACAGGTGTGTGACTCGAGCGGTGCATGAATTCTCTCAGTCTCTTGCCATTGTCTCTGATGCGGGAGAGTCTGCATATCTGGCGGCGTTGTTCCTCGAGGACGAAAGCAGTTGCGCCGGCGGCAGTGCCAAAGGAGCCGTACAGGGCGAGCCATCTCAGCAGGCGGAGGGCACCAGTTGATGGCGGTCTTGTCGGAGGTTGGAGCATGCCAGTTGCTTTCCATGGTGGCGAGATCAAGCCATGCAGCAGTTCAGCGGTGCATGGCTGATTGGTGTGGAGGGTGGGTGTGCGGTGTGGTTTTGTGAGGTGAGGATGTCTATGATGGACATGAAGATGTTTTGGATTACACCGAGACGGAGATAGATACTGGAGGACAACTACCAAAGCTGTCTACCGCAGTGCAAAATGATCGGTTGGTGTGCTCTCACAGGGGCCCAAGTCCTCCTCCATATTGATCGCTGCCTCCATCAATGCAACTCGAGCGTAGCGAGCACCCGGGGGTTTGGGGGCATGCCCCCATGAACTGTCACTGTCTCTCCCGTCTGCGTAGGACAAGGCTGCTCTTCTTCCAGCCTGAGGCATCATGACGGGAAAACTCTCTAATGGTGTCTTAGCGCGAAATACGGTACGGACATGTTCGCGTCACCGAAAAATAATTGTTCGGCTTTGCAACTGGCCGTGTCTCTCCCTCTCTCTCTCTGCACCCGCAATGGCATTGCATGGAGCAACACCACGCCCAACCCTCGTTCCCATTACCAGTGCAGATGTGGTGATCCGAGCCGTACCGTGACTCGATCAATCCCTCTCTCATGATTCGGACGCGGCTTCCTTCGCTGGCTGCCGCATGCCTACGCAGAAGTCTACCCAGAAGCCTCACCACATCGAGACCCTCCTCGCCGCAAGCGCTCGACACTATCCTCGGACTTCTCCCAGACTCCGGTCCCAACTCCAAGCTGCCGCATCTGAGATGGGACTACGATCGCTATGATCACAGATATCCCCATCAACCCAAAAACAAGAAACGAAAGGCCAGACCACTCCCCACAAATCAACCACATCTCGAGGCCGAACCAAATACAACAATCGCGCCAGGCCTGTTCGTGGTGGACAGCGACAACAAACTGCCCAAGGATGCCATCCGTCGATTCAATGTCGCATTGCAATGTGCATACCTAAGTCCTTACCACGACTACCACCGCCAGACTCTGATATCGTGCTACGAAGCACTCAAGCGCGAAGCTCCACACGCCCTCAATGCCATCCCGACCGCTGCTTGGACTCTTCTATGGAGGGCTCAGATACCTTTTCGTCCCCTGGATGCCGATCGCCTCACCGTCCTGGAGATGCTTTACACGGACATGGAAGCTTGTAATGGTCTTGTTGATCAGGAGCTCCGAGCAAGTCACCGCATGATACTGGACTTGGAGCAACTAGCGGAGAATGGAAAACAGGAAGAGGCAGTTGAAAAGTGGACGCAGATGAAGCGCTATCTCGAGGTCGGTCGCAAGGGACGCAAATCGTGGTTGGAGCTCGGAGCTCGTTTGCACGCCATGGCTGGAGATATCGATACTGCCAGCTCTTACGCCGAGGAAGCCATGAGGCGTTACAAGCTCATCGATCCTCGTCTCCGCTTTTTCATCATCTGGCGCCATGCAGAAATCAGGGATGGCGATGCATACCGAAGAGCGGCAGCCATGTATACCGACCTGGCGCACAATAGGAAACGGATATTCAACCTCACTACCGACGACTATCACTCGCTGTTTGCAGCTTTTGTGAAAGGCGGACACATTCAATTTGCCCTTGAGATAGTCAAAGACATGGCGAAGGACAAACACCTTAGCGATACTGGCCTGCGCGTGCATGCCCTTCGTAGTATGTCCGACAATTTGCAAGCAGCTTGTAAGGACCGCAAATCGCTGAATGCTGTCTCTCTTGCCTGCCTAGGATTTCTGCCTCCAGAATTTCGTATTGAAGAGCTGTTCAACAGATGGATGTTCCATGCGCAGCGGTTCTGGTCGCACGGTGAAGACGACGTTTGCGCGCAGATAGCTGAACTTATGTTCGAGCGCGGAGACACGCCCGACGCACGCCACCTCAACATTCTGCTGAAAGCCTGGTTTGAGAACAGCGGGCATGACTTCACGAAGCAGGCAGAGTCGGTCGCCTGGGGTATGATTCACAAGCGCATGGAAACAGAGGAAAGAGCGAAAATGGACGGCAAAACCCTTGAGATCAATATGGACAACGTACCAGCATTTCTGCGACGAAGAATTCCATCTGCCATCGCGACAACTTTCACGCAACTGGCTGGCGGATATGTCCGCCAAGGCAAGCACGAATATGCATTCTATGTACTGAATCTTCTGGCCAATTCCGATGTCACCATGGACAAGAAAGCGCTCAGGGCTGTCATCCAACTTCACATTACCATGGGTGAGCCGCTCAAGGCATGGCAAGTATTTGTGAAGATCCGCGACGCTCAACCCTCGGCCATAAATCTCCATACTTACCACGATCTGTGGAGGGGCCTAAGCAACTTCGTTCGCTCACTGCGCAAAACACATGAAATCGTGGGCGAACCGGGCCGACAATGGCATATGAAGATCAGGAAATCATTCGAAGGAACCAAGTTCCCAAATCCACGCGCTCTGTTTTCTGAAATGCTCGATCATATGCAATCTTCATGCAGAACTAAACCACAAGGCGAACCTGATCGAATCCCCCGCCATCTTTATGATAGAGTCATCGGCACGATGCTTTACACGGGCGATGTTCTTGGTGCCTCGATTGCAATGGAGATAATGAAAAATTCAACTAAACTTTATCCAACGCTGACCACAATCAAGATGATTGTGCAGTATACCGCTCTAGAAGCCAAGAAAACAGAGTCAAAGCAGGGAATTAACGAGCCAATAAAACACTACCACAACATGGCATATGGTGTCCTCGAGTACATTTATCTCAATCTGGAGCAACATGTAGGCGGGCGGAGACCAAAGATCAGCGACTTGTACAACGAGGGCATGATACGGGTACGTGGAGAAGACATCCTGACTGCATTGCTCAAATACTTGCGGTTATTGATGGAGCGTTACTGGGGGTCTGAAGAGATGGTTGACAAGTACGAATTCGCTGCCAGAACTCAGATGGCCATGTCCTCAATGGAGGCAATGCTGAACCGGAAATTGGAAATCTGGGGATGATCAGCCTGACGTGGGATATTTCCCTTTTGCTTGGAAGACATTCCGTTTTTGGTAGCCTCGGTTGGTTTGACTGCCCGAGTGTTCGCTGGCATTAGTCGTTTCCTCCATGATGGCGAAAGGCAAACGAATGCCTCATAGCGCCTCGACGGAGGTAACGAAGTCCGCGCCGGACTCTCACCAGTCCCTGTCGTTTACTTCATCGCCGCACTAGATCATGCCGCTGTCCGAACCAATGGAAACAACAGATACAGCAGAGCTCCACTTGTCTTGTTGTAACATCAGCAACCCAAGATCGAAGGGGCTGGATTTTTGGCAAGATGAATACCCGTCCTTGCCAGGATTTTACCAACCTATCTTTCGACTTCGGAAGCCATGCGAACAAGGCCACACTATTTCATATAGGCCGTTGTTGCGCTGGATCAAAACGCTGTCCCACTCCACGAGATATCCAAAAACGGAGATGCACGTTTTTCATAAGCTGTCAGACGAACTGCTTCATGGAGTCTGTCGCCTACTTGAGGTTTACAATTGCTAATTTCATGGCAACTGAGTTTCCGAGTATTGCCGGGAATTTATTGACAAAGATTTTGTTCCAAAGAATTCGATCATTGAATCAAGTTTCGGATCTAAGAAAGGACGGATGGCAGGAAGTAAAGTGACTCGCCGAAAAAAGGAGTCATCGTCGACACACAACAAAAGCACCCATTGCTCATCCAACACCAACCCAACACTTCATCACCCCCATCTCAAATCCCGCCGCCACATCCTACGCTAAATCTTGCAAAGCACTTCCAAACTCTTACCAGTCTCCTCCTTACTTTCCCTCACCAGTTTCGCAATATCCCTAAACTCGGCGATTCCTGCATCACCCATGCATTCGTAGATCCAGCTTTCACTCGTCGTTATTATTGCTCCCTCCGCCCGCAATCGTGCGAGGGCAATGGGTATTTCCTCCTTGTTGCAGGAGGAGACGCCGTCGCAGAGAATGTAGACTTTGTGGCCCTGAGAGAGGAGATCGAGCGTTGTCTGGGTGACGCAGATGTGGGATTCTATGCCGACGATTACACAGGAGAGGGCTGGTGTGCTAGATGGGGAGGGTGCACTTGCTGGACCGGTATCTGTGCTTTGAGGAGCAATTGTTTGGCCTTGGGTTGGGTGGATTGGGGAACTGAGGGCTTTTTGGACTTCAGGAGTGAGCATGGAAAAGAGGGTTTTGTCGGAGTGAACTGCTGTTGCGTAGCCGGAGGGGGTGTCGAGATTTAGTTCCGAACAGGTTGGACCGAGTTTCGAGGATTGTTGGGTTGTTGCTAGGATAGGGATGTTCAGGATTTTTGCTGTGCGCAGGTTTGTTAGTGGAGTGTGTAGTATATCTGTCTTGTACGATTGATGCGGTTAGATGGGCAGTAGACGGGATGGGGCGCGTGTATGAATAATGTGTCTTACGATGCTGGATCGATGACTACACTTTTGGTAATAGGGATATATCTCCCTCGTTTTGTAGTTGTTAAAATTAGAAATTATAGACGTACCGGCTTTTAACATTTTCTGCGTTGTTGCTATGACTTGGTCATATCCGTATATTCTGTTTTTGGGGGGTATCGGGTTAGCGTTGTTGTCTTTGATTTCTTTGGGATTTGTGTAAAGATAGGTTGGAGGGAGTGGGTGTGTGGATGTGTTATTGTTTGATGGGTTGCTGTGATATTTGTGGATCTTGGAGAATTTCATTGGGTTTAGGATGGGGCATGAAAGGGGTGATGAGGTGCTTGGCTGGGAGGTGAGGTGAGGTGAAGTGAGATGAAGATGGAGTCTTGGACTTCATGCTTTCCTTTCTGAAGGAAGGACTGGAAATTAAGATCAAGGACTCGATATTATCTGATGACGTTTTGAGTTGTTAAATATTGATAGTTGTTATCAAGGTGTTTATTTTCGAAATCAAAACGTCTTTTGAAAGAATCATGGAGTTGCTCTTTTTTCTTGGGGGTTAGGATGAGGTGAGGAGAAGGTTGCTGGGTTTGGTTTTAGAGTCTCTTCATCACGATATGATGCGTGTATATGTTGTCCATCTCCTCGCAAATCTTGCGGCTTTTATTATGGATTTGGAGGTAAAAACAATTAGATGTTGTGCATTACAGATGAAATGAGAATTCTACTTACGCTGGTCTGAATTTCTCTTGGAGATCGCAGATACTATGATTATCACCGAATCAGTACACTTTTTCTTCATTGTGCTTTATTCAAGTTACTCGAAATCCTCAATCGTCCAGGGATTCACCGTTTAATGATGTTTCGTTGGTTTGTGGATTTTCCCCTTCTAGTTTTGGAGCCTCATGTCCGCTTAATGATGTAATCGGACATGGAGAGCGCATAATTGCATCTTTGTTACAGATAGGATTGTTGGCTTTATCTGCAAAGGTTCCCCGTCATGGCCATGTTGTGGTACCGCATGGAAATGGTACTTTCCTTTGTTTTCAGTGACAAGTCATGGTTATTGGCGATGCCCGGCAACTTTGTCATTCGATGCCACTTTGGACCAAGAAGAAAGTTTCTAAAACGTACAATAACGCTGGGTTTACTAAACGATGGAAACAGTTAGTAGGATATATTGGGGTCATGTCGTTATTGACGTTTTCGGGTGAATGGAGGTTGTGTCTTACATATTCTTCGTGCGGGAGCTGCCATTTTGATGCTCGTACGTCTAAAAGCTGCGTGAAAGATGGTCACAGTAATATGTTCAAATAATTTTTCCTTTGGTCTTGGACCATTGAAATCGAGAATTGAGACGGAGTTGAAACGATGATTTTGTGTAAGATCGGGTAGCGCCTCAGGAAACGCGGGGATGTGGAGTAAGACAGCGGCGGAATGACAGTATGACAGGTCACGTGTTGTTATTGGCTTCTTTGCCGACGTCAAGAGTATTTCCGGTTGATTGTTGAAAGACTTTTCTTTGAGAGAATTACATGAAGAAGTCGAGGCGGCCGTAGTTTAGAAAAGTGAAAAAAACAAATTAGGAGATTGCAGCCTATGCACGATCTTGGTTTCTGTTAAGAAAACAATCTTGAGCATATGCCGTTTGCCAAGGAGTCGCCGGAACTCTCAACAGTGGTTGAGATATTCTCCATTACTAGTACATATTACCGTGATGCGCAGTTGGAAATTACCGCGTCCGTAGAGTACAGAGCTAGACATGCAATCCGATCCCGGACGACGGGCAGCTATTATTAGATATTTGGATTTACTTACCCTGAGATTGGTGCAGCTAAATTTTTAGCTGCCCTAATGGGAAATACTGCCAGCATTTCAGTCAAATGGATGTTGTTGTGGAGAAACTGCTACTTGAACGCTGGCCTCCAAGGTGCGTAGCCATCATGGCAAGTGAGAGCATTGGGGATGTTGATATATCCGAAAGAGGAAGAATTTGGACATGAAAACAGTCGTATTGATTCTTTTATTGCTTCAACGTCTGGTGTCACGATAGCTGAGAGCTGCAAGGTTGTCCACGAAGCTGACAAAGAGTTCTGAGTGGGCGTCCTGTCGTAAACAGACGGGGCGGGCATGTGGAACGCCTTGGGGAAAGCATCCAGCTGGACCACGCCTGATGATGGAGTCAGCACAGCAGTCCATGGCTGAGAAACAGTGGTAGGTACGACATTTGGTCTCTCGGTGTACGACCCAGGACTCGGCCGCACTTCAAGTGACCGGAGGGTGGAGGAAGCAGAGGACGGAGGACTCGCAGTTGAGGTGTCAGTGCTACTAGTACCAGTACCACATGAGAGTGCGGACCATACTAGGCCAAGCCTCTCATGGGTGTCCGTTTGCAAGCCTCGGAGAGCTCGGAGAGGCTGGAAAGTGCTGAGGAGGCCATATTCTCGGAGGCCATATAATCTAGACGGGCACAGGCACAGGCATCTCCACAGTCGGCTGTAAGTGGTCGGGGCGTGGTCGTGGTCGTTCAAGCTCAAGCACTTGCTGAGCTTGGGCATGTGGATGAGGTGGAACAAAGAGAAGAGGCGCGGACTCGGTGCCGGAGTCTCTGTATTGGTGTGGTGGTCAATAATAGCAGCCTACGGATATATCTAAGATTATACTCAGCCTTCTCCCTCGTCAAATTCAGGGGCTCCCTGAGCCTGGCACAGTGTTGAATTTGAAGGGTCGGTGCCAGTGTTTAGTAAGGCTCAGGCAATTTGAGCGACAGCGACCGACCACCTGCACGCTCGACCTGGGAGCAACGCCGCCAATAACTGCGGGATCACCACAACCATATCGAGGCTCCATCTGCCCATACATACTCTCGCCACTATTCTTTCAGGCCCGCGAATCCGCGTACGTCCCTTCAATTCTTTTCTCCGTCCTCCGTCCCGCTGCTTCAACACCCCTCAGCCGCCGTCCAATACCCCCAGATTGGCCCTACGAGAGCGTGCCGTCCGACTGCCATTCGCCCCTTGAGAACTCTCTGGAAGACACCATCACAATCACATAGCCATCACCTTCAAACTGTCGAGTCTACCACCAAAAGTCGACGCTGGGCTCCTTTTTGGCTCCTTGGATCACCCCATATATGCATCAGCACCGCAATCCACATTCTTCCAGCCGGCAATAACTGTGTCACCGTACGCAAACACATACCAAAAAGACTATATCTCAGCCCATCCTCCTTCTGCAGTTATACTCCAGCGCTCCGGTGCCTCAACCGCCATCCTGCCTTTCATCGTGTCTTCGCCAAAGAACACCAGGCAAGAGTCGCTGAAAGTGCGACACAACAATACCCAGCTCAAGACATTGCACGGTCGTCTGCAGACAGGTGAACAGCCCGATGTCAGTAGTCAGACTTTCACTTCAGGATCATCTGGCAAGTCGCCGATAGCAAAGGGAGCCATCCCTGGGGACATGGCGTACCGATCATTTGTACACCCTTTGCCCGCGCGTCCGCCCTTATTGTCCCACCAGTCGAACTCGGTGCCCTCGACCCCTCATCAACATGCAAAGCAATTTAGAACACGTTCGAGATCGCCCTCGCCGCACGCTGGGTTGGGAGGCGGAAGTCTTTCACCACGTTCCGTTGTGTCTGAGGCAAATGGGACCATGGCAGCTCTCCCACGAGGTCGGCCGACCTGCAAATACGAGACGGGTGCCTCATACAGCAGGCGGAGAATTCAGTACGATGTTGGAGACGCTCCACTTGACCCACCCAAGGAGGAACCGAAAAAGGCTTTGGATCCCCATGAGGAGAAGAAATTGAGTGACGATATGCGCGAATTGTACGACCGGTTATTGCCATCTGAAGAGAGCGAAAATCGGAGGATCACATTTATTGAAAAATTGGAAGGCATATTACGAAAACAATGGCCCACCACGGACTTCAAGGTGAAGATGTTTGGATCGTCAGGAAACAATTTATGCACGAATGACTCGGACGGTACGATTTTGCAGTATCGCAGAGGCAGAATATTACTGATTTCCCAACAGTGGACATCTGCATTCAAGATCCCAGCAAGGGCATAGAGAGCATGCACCAATTGGCCGAAGTCCTTGCATCTAGTACGTCTTCACGCAATTACTCGCATCACGCAGACTGACACATGCAGATGGGATGGAACGGGTACAATGTATAGCCCAGGCAAAAGTCCCTATTGTAAAAATATGGGACCCCGAGTTGAGACTCGCCGCGGACATGAACATCAATAACACGGTCGCTCTTGAAAATACTCGTATGATCAAGACGTATGTAGGCATTGATGAGCGTGTTCGCCCGCTTGCAATGATCATTAAGCACTGGTCGAAACAACGAATTCTCAACGATGCTGGTCAGTGAAGAGAGCGCAGACAATCCAATGGCAAGGCTAATATAGGCACAAGGTCTTGGCGGCACACTCAGCTCATATACGTGGACCTGTATGGTAATGAACTTCCTCCAGACTCGCGACCCGCCAATACTGCCAGCATTGCATCAGCTGCCACACAAGGAATGCCTGGCCAAAGATGGGACCGACACGGGATTTAATGATGACCTGCCAAAGCTCAAAGGATTTGGATCTGCAAACAAGGAGACCATTGGAGAATTGCTCTTCTATTTTTTCCGATTATATGCATACGAGGTGGACTACGGGGCGTCCGTCATCTCTGTCCGACATGGTAAAATCCTTTCCAGGAAAGAAAAGAGCTGGGATTTAGCCTCGGGTTCAAAAGAAGGACAGTGGAGATTGTGCGTAGAGGAACCATTCACGACGACCCGGAATTTGGGCAATTCCGCGGACTATACGGCATGGAGAGGAATACACCTGGAACTCCGCCAGGCCTTTGCTCTTCTTGCGGATGGTGGACAGCTTGACAAGGCATGTGAAGAGTACCATTTTCCACCCGAGGAGAAATCAATTTTCAAAAAACCTGTCGGTGGACCGGTACCCATTCTGTCCGCAGTGCCCATACAGCAACCTACACGAAATGGGAACGGCCGTGGAGGAAACACGCGAGGCGGAAGGCATAGTGGATCGCGCAATGGAAATGGCAACGCATACAACGGCAACGGCAGAAGATCTTCAAGCGGATCTGCCCATATGCCACCTGCATATCTCAACAACGGTCCATTCAGTCCGCCACTTGGTCTGACCGGCAACGATTACGTGAATCAGCAACAACTTGAAGCTATTAGACTACACGAACATCTAACTCAACAGGCCCAGCACTATGCTTTGCAGATTGAGCAGCTTAAGCAAAAAATGCTGTATTCCGCCAGCCGGATTCAAGCTGGAGAGCATTATCGATCTATAGGCCAGCATTCAGGACATAATAGCCAGGACCAAAGCACAACGGGGTCCCCACAGAAGACACCTTATATGCTAAGCAGGGGCTCTAGTCCCAAAATGGCTGGCAGCTCACTTGCCTATCTCGATTTCACGCATCCGGGTGGGCAATTCTTCGATTCTCAGGGGACCTTAACACAGTCACAAGATGGCACTCGTACGGACCCATCGTCTCCTGCACTTTCGACCTCGGTCCCATCGCGTCGCGCTCCCCAGCGTTCATCGGTGTCTAGCGACAGCGGTGCAACGCGTTCACACTCCCAGCCTGCGCGGGGCATGCAGCAGTCATTCATGCTTAATCCTGCGTATCCACAATTTGCTATGCCAAACTACCAAGTTCCGCAGTACCAAGGTACGCCGTCTCGGACGACGAGTGGCTCGCAGTCCCATTCCGGAATGGAAGGTGTTCCAGACATACCCATTGGATATGATCCTCTGTGTAGAACGTCAAGTCTGCCTGTTGGAGCACCGTCAAACAGTGCTCCTAAGGAGTATCTAGGCTATTATGTGCACCATGATTCTAGACAACCCCCGATGGTTACGCATCAACAGCAAATTCCTGTATTTGCCCTACCACAAATTCCTCAGTACAGCGATCTCGCGCATCGACGAAACCGGCCATCACAGGATCTACATCTTTCATTGAATGGATTCCGTTCTCACACGTCAAGGTCGCCGTCGCCGCTGGGTGGTGGCCACCAACGAACCTTTTCGACACCTTCAGGGCCTGGCGCACCATCGCTACATTCTGCCCCCTTGGATAGGGCTATCAGCAGGTTTGATCGCTCCTTGGACACGACATTTCTTATTCAGAAGCAACAGGAGCAGCCTCACGCTCCCGGTGGTCTTCTGATTGTGAACGGGTCGTCGTATCCAGACAGCGTTTCTAATCCTGTGGACGATGATTCGTCAAGCTCCACAGCCCTAGATGACCAAACTGCCGGCTACTCGGACAAAAGTGAACTTTTTCTTCAGGATACATTGAGTCCTTTGAACGGACAGCAATATACGCCTAGCCATCATCCGCAGTCAGACTTTTATCTCTCCAATGGGCTCCCATACCAAACGTTTCACCCTGAAACAGAGAATCCTCGACGTCTATATCCTTCTCCGCCGCAGGCTTTTCCAGCCTATGTTGATCAAGGGATGTCCGCGTCAAAGTCCACTGCCTCTCAAGATGAGGAACAAACACTTTCGCCACGATCGGCTCCGTGGACGTCAAATTACAGCCACAAACCGGTCATTGCACCTATTGATACATCCCCTCCCGTACAGGCCGTTGGGAAGACGGAGCCTAAGACTGCGCCTTTGCTGTCCCCCGTGTATGAACATCGCACCCCTTCCCCGACTGCGCAGCGCAGGGTTGATAGCCTACGACCGCAGGTCCACACAAACGGTGTTCATCCTATGATGAATGGCGAGAGGTTCAAAGAGAATGGTATTCTGAATGGAAGGCACAACGGTCTCAGGAATGAGCCGCCGCCTCCAACCCCCGCTAGCAAATCAAATTCGAGCAACTCGTCCTCTGGTGATCGGCAAAACAAAGTGCCCTCGACAAACGGCAACTCTAGCGGCAGCAAATTAGATTGGCAACAAGCGAGTGCCAACAAGAAAAAGAAAAATCGGCCGCGATCTCGATCAGGGCCAGCTCTTGGTCCCAAGGGCGCATCTTCATCATCAAAAGCCAATGGCGAATCCATCCACATGAACACTTTTGAGCGGAAGGGCGGTTGATGTTGTATCAATACCCGTAGCATGGCTTTGAATTTGAGCCAGTCGAGGTTCACAGCGCCAAAACGCGGATCCTACCGCCGCGCAGAGAGTTCTTCCCAGCTTGGAAAACGAAAGACCATCCATTGGACTGACTTTAATAGTCTCACTGCAATGAGGTGGACTGCGATGAGGTGGAATCGAGGTCAACGCACATTTTCAAAAAGCAAAAACGGTTATAGTTGAAGACGGAAATATTTGCCTGACATTCGTTGAAGTACGCCAAAAGATTGTCCTAAGCTGCAGGAATACGTGAGGTTTGGATATTCCAATGTCACATTGAGGAAAGAAGGGAGAGACGCACACCGCGTATTTGGAGCGATTGTTATTGTTGCCCATTTTTTCCAAATTCCTTCATTTTGCATCAGCGGCATGGAATCAGCAAAATCATACAGGATGGATAAACCACACAAGCACACACATCACTTGGCGTGGTAGGGCGTTTTTGTTTTCGAGCCTTCATTTTTTAGTCTTGATCACTTGATTTGCGCTCTGTGTGGTTCTGGACTTAGCAACGGTAGTGGAAATTTTGGAATATTCTGCGAAACACAGTTGTCACAATGGAGGTTATAAAGGCTGGTCCTCTGGGGGCATGGATTTCTGCGTTGCTTTTGGCGGCCGTAAGTGAACCTGTTTCCTTCTCGGTGACGTCTCTGGTGTCTTTTGTGAGTGCAAGTTGATGCTGTAAAGTGTATGTATGTATGTATGTACAATGGAGTGCTTGGATGGTTCGGGGAAATGGAAACGTTGAGTATATACTTTGTTGGTCAGAATGGTCAGAATGTTCAGAAGTGACGTTCTCGAGACATGCGAGGGGCTGGTAACGTAGCACTTTGACGAGAAGCTTGACCATTGCTAACTTTGATATATTCACGGTCTATATCTGTGAGTCGTTTAGTGACTAAACTCTTGATCGCAGCTTGAGGGCCGGGTAGTCCTCTACAGGTAGGTCTCTTCACTAGCGTTGTACTACCATCTTTCTCACAGCCGTGGGTCACCCTTTGCTGCTAACGTAAGCTCACATTCACGATACCCTCATCCCATTCATCTATTTACGCAAGTACCATAATACTCTCCAGCGAACAATCAACTCTTTGAACACGACCATGGCATCTACCAAGATACGGCCCTCGAAAATGGCGAGATTGCCGGAAGACGTTCAAGAATTCCTCAACTCTCTTAGCGACAGTGGATTCAAAGGCCTTCGAAATGCGATTCTGCCGTAAGTTTTGCATGCCTGAATCGACGTTGGTTCACACTAATCGGATTGCAGTTCGGCCTACTTTGACTTCCTTGGACTGCCTCTGGAGCTTCGGGAGGCCATCTATGAGCTAGTCTTCGCCACTGCGTCAGGTACCATCACATCTGTTGACCACAAGAAGAAACAATCTATCGTCTCCACAGCGATCCTGGCGGTCTCCCGTACAGTTCACACAGAAGCCGGCACTGTTCTATACAGAACAAACACGTGTAAGCTAGTAGTCAATCCTGAGGCAGCAAAACTGGGCTATCGCTTAGGGACTAACGACATGCTTCCCTTCGCCCGTTTCCGCAAGGTCGAATTGAGCATCCTCGGTCTAAATTGCAACATCGGACTGGATGGACGAAAGGTTGATTCTTTGGGTAGCATGTTGCCGCACATGGTGGAGATGCTGGCGCTGGTCCACGAACTCACCGGCTACGTTCAAAAGAAGACGATCACATTCGACTTTCAACATGGCTCAGATCACGATATCGTGTCTGTTGCACGGCCTGCGCAAGGTGTTCCGTGGAGACACTATGCTTCGTGGATACACGTGGTCTTCTATCGCGCTCAAGCTGCGCATCTCATTGCGAGGATGCGCAAGGAATTGTTGGTGAGGGCGCCAGGCGTAGTCATCATCTCAAATGTGGAGGGTACTGTACCGGGCCTGGAGACTGCGTATAAGAAACACCAGTCCATCATGTGCCGCGTACATTCGGTACGTGCAAAAGCGCACCTCTTCTTCTCGAGTGGCACACTCCAAATGGAATCATTGCCTTGGGAAACCAACGACCCGCTCTAGCAAGTACGTTGATATCGTGTTCTTTCCAACGCTTTACTGATTATTCATAGGCTTGTCAGCACCACGACTTCCACGATGGACACTAACTCGTCATGGGGAGAAACGAGGGCCAGTCAGCCACACAAAATGATCTTCATCTTTCATTCGGAACACCGGTCTATTTTGGGGCGACCTGTCAGCTGGGCATTCATCATCTAATTTGGGGTGGGCATAAAAGGAGTTGGGTGTATCAACATTTCTCTCTCTTTATCACACAGTCTAATGGAAAAGGATTTGGGATTTCTTAACGATGGGTTTAAAATAGTCAAGTTCAGGTGGTTAGTCGATTCTTCTTGCGTTTTGCAATATCATTTTTGAGCACGTGGTGCTGATAACATGATCGATACAGGCTTTGTTTGATGTTGATCTCAGATCAGGATGGCCCAAAAGAAGGGACACCTTTTCTCTCGAAAATGAGGGAAAGAAGATTTTGGCGACTAAATCATGTTGATACTGGACGACGAGCACCTGTTGTGGGTGTGATCGTGGCGATTGCGCGTGAGGTCTTCGGGCGATTCATCAGTGCAAGAGATGTTTTTGACAAACAATGAGGAAATGGTGCCATGAAGGCCTCCTCAACTGAGGCCGCAAATGGAAGTCGAGATCTTACGGTTCATATTGGTGTTCAACGATCTTGGGTTCATTTCATCAGTCCTTGGGAACAACAGACGAGTTGAGACTGCTGTCGGGAACGCGGTTACAGTAGGGAAAATTCCAAATGCCCATTGTTTGTCAAGTGTCTGACTTTTTATGAATGAGGAGAAGTCCACAGGCATCTTCATGAAGGCTTTGACGGCCCCTAGGTCATGAGAGAGGTGAATGAACAAACACCAGCTTCAGAACACTTTGTAGAACACAGCTGGTTGACAGCACTGTATCAGATAACAGTTCAGCGATCGCTTCCAACCACAGCCTCCGCCATCCGCCATCTCTTCGCGTTCTTCCTCGTCAGTAACGTCATCTCCTTTTCATCTCAAGTCTTCGCCACGACAACTGGCAATCTTGACTGCTCCCACGGCAAGTGAGTACATCTATCTCATTGATAAGATTATGTGTCAGGCACCAACAAGAAAACCCATCTCCAGCTGTGCGTGGGCAGACATGTAAATCAAGAAACTGAGATTTTGAGACAGGTAGCCTAGTCAGATGTCACTGAACTTTGACAATCGCATGTTTGTTTTCAGTCGTACTGCTCCATGGCCTCGCACAACGTTTTTCAGTCCTGCCTTTTTCCTCCATTGCGAGTTCAATAATACAGTTGGTACGGAAGAAAACCCCTTGTAGAGTGATTCCATCTCATGCTGAGAACGCTTCTGTGCCGAATTGGGAGCTCTTTTCGCCACCTTTTATCCTACGTATCTCCACTGTACCTCCTAGCATCAGATCCAACCTTCCCATGGATGATTATTTTGGGAAAAAAAAATAGGATATCAATCCAGCTCAGAAATCTGCAATCCTAGGTACAAATATATAGTACTTATTTATGGACATATCCCTCTCCACCCAACCCCTCCCATCCCCATCCACAAACCCTACTATAAGTTCCATTCCTATACCTGATTTTCCTCGCCTATCGTCATGTCTCATTGGAAAAATTCGAGATACATTATGTATCTTACCTAAAGGATATCTACCAATTTCAGATCTCCCCAGCGTCAGACTATCTGTTCTCGAAACATGTCCGTCTATCATTCAGCATGACGAGAGCAAGAATACGTCATGTGGAGGATGAGGGGTTGAAGTATATTCGGATAGACGGTATGATGAGAGCTCGCCTTCTCGTGGCAAGTCTTCGCGCTTCGCAGCGAGTAACCCGCCTGGAATTCAAGAGTCACAATCTCCGGTTTAGCATTTTGGATTTTCGAAGGACGGGCTCGATGGGTGACATAGAGAGCTAAGACAAGCTCCTCTTGCGGAAATTGAGACTCGAATTCGTCTGGCTGTTGGTTGGTACAGAAGAATTGTCCGGGACCGAGCAAGCTTGAAACCTCGAAGGTTGAGACGCAAAACGCCAATGCATGGATAATGATTTTATACTTGTTGCTCTCTCGCTGAATATAGTCAATCATCGGTAGTCTTTTGTGTTCCCGTGCTCTCTGTTATCCCATTACAGATCCAATCCTTCTTGTTGCTTCCCCAAAAACACCTTACACCAAATCCCAAACTCGGATTGTGAAAAATTTCCACAAAACCCATGGACTAGCTCAATGCTAGATAAGGAAACGAGCCATACAATCCCAGAAGAGAAAGCCCAGCCTATGCTTAAAAAGAGGAAAAAGGGTTTCACTCCGGCCGAGCTACGAATTATATATCCGTGCAAATCTCTACAGGTAAGTGAGAGGTGTTTTCTCCGTATTTACAGGTTTCAACGATGTAGTTTACGATGCTTCCGTTTGAACCGTCGTTACTTATGTTCGTCCACGTCGCCGGTCCGCTGGTCGACGAACTTACGCAATCTAGTTCAGGAACATGTTTCAGCAGAGTATCCGTTGAAAAAGATTCGCAAAGCGTTTAAACTCCAAAGGGATTTCGATAATGAGAATTACATTCGAATAGTCGTTGGTATGTAGTAAGAGTGGAGAATCCCTCCCCACCCCCCCCCAAAAAAAAAAGACTACAAATCTAACCTAGTACATATCGAGGAGTAAGAATTAGCAGCGGCGCGTTTACGTACCACTTGACCATCAACGACAAGTACACGATGGACAATAGATGCGTTTTTTCTCTTTCCTGATGGAGGGAGGGGTTGTGATGCGTACACCCCACCGTAATGCCCCTTTCTCAATCAAATGGTGAAGGGTAGATGGGACCGAGAGGATCGGTTGCGGTGGAGTGATGACATGTATATTGCAATATTGGTATTCCATTTCGCCAAACATGATGATCAAATATCGAAGAGAAACTGTACTAAAATACCGAATGCGAATTTGTATCATTGATAATGGAAAACAAATTTCTCGTCTCGAGACGAAAGCCTGGTAAATCGATTCAGATTATAGGACCTGTGGCTTTTAACCAGAGAACGACTGAAATGTATGACGGTGGTATTCTAGGATACAACTCTATCAGTGTGAGAAGGAGTGGCCGTTGTTTTCCAATTGGAGGCCCGGAAACTCAGAGATCATTCAGTGTGGTCTTCACATATGCAGTAAAGTTGAATACCTCAAAAATCCTAACATTAGACATTTTGAACATGAACAAGAGAAAGCCCCGCCTTCGCCGCGTTTATAATCATGCGGCATTGAATTCTGCAGATACGAGGTGTTGCAAAAGAAATCTACTCACGTTTTGTCTACGTAGAAAGGGCCAGGGCCTACGCAGGTGGGAGAAAACTGGCAAACAGAACACCCTGTATGAGCGCATACATGACCATCCATCTTACCGTCCACTTTGCAAAGCGCGCGTTATTCGTATTACCGTCTGTAATCTCTCTGGCCAAGACAAGATACCACAAGGGATAGCCAGAAGATATCCTCGTGATGATCTGGACATGGAAAGAGGTCAGAGCCAGCACAGCGAGCGTCAGCTGCGGAAGAGCCAGACGAAAGAGTAAGGCATCTCGTCGTTTGTTTGCAACCTCGTCAGTCGCTTCTATCTTCAAAGTTCGCTTCCGTGCTTCTGAACTTCCGGTCTCCTTGGACGGATTGCCATCAAGTCGACCGGCGATGGCCACACTCGCAGTCCGAGTCATGATGTAGAGCATCGGCGCGGCGAGCAAGAATAATGGGATATTCGATTTTGTCCAATAGCCCATGAATCCAACGCCCCTAAACATGTCAGCCGATATATCGGCGGGTAGGACCGTGCACTTTGACCAACCAGTATTCTTTCTGCACCCAGGAAAATATGCTAGGAGGAAGTCTATCACACCAAGGTCGTTTGTTCGCAATACCGGCGCTGCAATAGTCTCCCCATGCGACATATTGTGGAGTTGCGAAACCGATTCCTACAAGGAGGCCTGCAATGACAGTCGTTGGCATTCGACGAGACGGGAACTCATGCACAGCATCTCGAAAGATTGCGGGGAAGATCTTGATGCTCAAAATAGGAATGCCGATACGGTCTAGTATCATGCATGCCCACAGGAAAGCATCGTAGAGAAAGAGTATCCCACTAAGCAGCCCATTAGCCCGGACTGTTGAAGACACACAAAAGCATAATCCCGCGAGAATTAGAAAGATGTCGTTTCTGATACCGTAAGACTTCGAGCTAGTGCTATATGACGATGCGTAAAACAAT
This sequence comes from Venturia aucupariae, assembly GCA_003693225.1. Classification (NCBI taxonomy): domain Eukaryota; kingdom Fungi; phylum Ascomycota; class Dothideomycetes; order Venturiales; family Venturiaceae; genus Venturia; species Venturia aucupariae. Next base: position 85,609 of record QWZN01000026.1, on the reverse strand, counting down.
TGCCCGAGAAAGCTCAGTAGCGAGAAGGTCGACTCCCCATAGGGTGCGGAGAGGAAAAGGCCTGCAGGTGACAGAATATGGAGCGTGGCCGCCACAAAGGCAAAATTCGAAGTATTTTCCTTCTTGCCTAACGGTAGAGCAGATGCGAGGCGATATAAAACGAACACAGACAGCAGGTGGCTGAGGTTTGCGAGAATGATGCCATGGTAGGTGGTGTTGAGGAGGGTAGAAGTGGTCAACGATACATCTGGGGGGGGTCTCGTGTTAATGAACTGTCAGATTGAAGGAATCAAGATGCAAGTCGCAGAGGAAGAAACACGAACGCCAAAACCAAACGTTTACAGAAACACCTTCAGTTTGGTACGCGATTCACACAAGCGATATCAAGAAAGATTATGCCTCTGTTTGTTTGCAAGATGTAGAGTGACAATGAAGGTAAGGGTGATGTAATGTTTGGTTGCTGGCAACTCACGTTTCGCAAGGTACGCAATTGCTCGCGTAAAGCCCCAGCCAAAGGCCCATTCCTGCTCATGTTGATAGCCTCGCTCGGCAGTGGAGGCGAAGTAGATGGCATCCCATCGTGTCAGCTTCTGCGCAAGCCGACCGCTGGTTGTGGTCGTGGTCGTGGTCGTGCTTGGCAAGGTGGAGTTCACACCAAAGCCTCGAAAGAGGAGCTGGGTGGACGTGTCATAACCAGGACCGGGCCCAAGGATGGCGATGGTTAGAAGAAGAACTTTCCAGGCGGTGAAGATGGTCCATAACGACGCGACTGGGTTGTGCCGAAAGCGTGCGAGGATGGATGCCACCATGATCGCGTCGCCTTGTACTGTAGTGTCGACTTCTCGAGGCGGATGGATCCTGTTCAACGCTCTCCTGCCTGCATCGCCAGGGGGTCAGATGTGCGCGTACCCCCTGAGTGATCTCCTCTAGGCCCCTCCCACAGTCACACCTACTAGTCACAGTGAAGCGAGATCTAGGGGATGAGGAACACTGGACCTTCCAACCGTGGTACATTAGCCGACGGTCGCTGTCCAGCGCGGGGACTTGAAACCTACCAGCACTTGTCGGTACCGACGCCAGTAATCGAAGATTAGTTGGGGTCCTGCTGAAGCGAAACCATGGGTGACAGGCAAGACAGAGATGACAGCGGCTGGAAAAGCCTTCGGACCAGATCTTCGAATTCGTGAAACTCGCAAAGTGGAGATTCGGAGAAAAGGTGCGTCGTCAGAGTCATGTGATCAAGCTTCAGTAGAATTGAACTTGAAGAATCTAAACAGTCAGTGGCAGTGGCCTTTCCAAGCGGAATGATGAAAGTCTTTGTCAAAAATAAAGTGTGTTCTTCTTGAATTACTCTGTCATCACAAAGTTTAAAAGGGTATCTAAACTGATATTGTTCCGTCTTCCCGCCCTTGTTGGGCTCTCCACGCACATCCTGTGGATGGCATTGCGAAATGCGCCCCGAAAAGTCCTTGCAGATATATTACCAACGCCAATGCCATGCAGAATGCAAAATGCTCATCCAAACATACGGTCATCCAGTGACTCTGATGCCGTCAAAATGCCCATCAGCCTCCGATTCGTAATCTCGTGAGGATGCAAAAGAAATGACTAGCGGCTTAGTAGGCGCGCTGCTGGCCGCCCATCAATCGTGAGAGAAACCCGGCTCCACCTGTGCGTGCTTTTTTGGCGGGCTTCATGTCGTCGTAAGATTGAAGTCTGTGCATGCTGCCCTTTGTTGGATGAACGTCCGGTGCTTGGATGTGGACAAGCATCGTGCCCTTGTCGTTCTCGACGCCCTGCACGTAAAGTTCCTCCGTTGAGTCGTACATCTCGTCCAAGCTCTCCGTGTCGGGCGATGAGCTGGACGTGCTGCTGCGGCTTGGGGGCGACAGTGACGGCGTTCTTGACGCGGCACTGGATGATGAGATCGATGCGTTGTACTTGCGATGTGCTGGCTGAGAATACTCGTCGACGAGATATGATGAGTAAGGTTGTTGCTGAGCCTGGTGGTATGCGAGCATCTCTCTCTCGCGAAGCTTCCGCAAACGAGTTTGCTCCTGAATCGCCTGGTAGTCGCGGATGGGAGCCAAGAATGGGTCAAGGTGGAGGTAGAGATCTTCATTTCTGATTCTCAAGTCCCAGTCGAGAAGGTAGAGTAGCTGCTTTTCCATGAGGTTGACTTCGGTGATGGAGAAGCCAAAGTTGGGGAAGTTGCGGATGGAGGTGTATCGTGCCCAGTGCTTGTTCTTGGGTGAAGAATCGTTGAGGTTCTTGGCGGCGAGAATGAGGGAGGCGAGGAAGATCCGGTGAACAGTGCATTTCATGCCCTTGGCAACTGGAGGGAGTCTTGCCTTCAACCGGCCCAAGTAGACGAGGGAAGTCATTAGAGTTGGGACTTGGACATGAGATCTTTCTACCAAAGAGAAAATGAATTCTTCGACAGTGGGCAGCGATGGATCGGATGCCATCGTTGTCGGCGTGACTGGAGGCGATGGTAGTTGTGACGGTGAGGCCTTGACGGGCTCGTCGCACTTGATGACTGAGCAAGCTTTCGCGGCGAGGTAGCTGATCATCTCCTTTGATACAGGAAGCTGGACAAAGTAGTCGAGGGCGGCCTTGTTTTGGGCCGATGATGGCGTTGAGTAAGGCATTGCGAGGTATGTGATGTAGATGGCGAGGTAGATGCGAAGGTTATATCCACGAGATGGCCGAGTTGTTGCCTTGAACAATAAGATCTATGACAATAGGTGGTGGTGATTGAGTCGGAAGGGTATTGTGTTACTCAAAGAGTTACCCTGGCGAAAAATGCAGCGACGAGGAAATAGTAAGAATTAATATAAACCGGTCGATTGTTGTCAAGATAATTTTGGGCAGTCAGGCTGGGGGCAGGGAACAATCGAGTCTGCCGTGACGGTGATGTAAGTGGACAAACAAGAAACAATTGGGCAGTCCGACCGGCGGAGTGACAATAGTCTTTGATAAAATTCAGGGATATGGATGTTTAAAACGAAGGCGAGGCGTAGGCTGGGACAGGCTGCAGGAGGTCCACGCCAAGGTAGACGTTGAAAGGCAGTGGTGAGGCGGAGCGAGGGTGGTTGGATGGTGCGGGGCGAGGCGAGGCGGCCTTTTGGTGGAAAAGAAGGGAGGAGGTTGAAGGTAAAGTGTGGTTGGAAGGATACCAGATTCTTGCAGTCGGAGAAGAAGAAGACGAAGAAGAAACCTTTTCTAAATACTAAAAAGCGTATCTTCAGCCAGAGGCCCCTTAGAAGTGCAATTCAGGGTGATAGGACGAACTATCTTCGTTCTTTTTCAAGCCGGATCCCAGGAATCGACGGTGACAGGGCCTTGATTGGGCAGATGGACGTAGCTTCAATCCCCGCGCGACAGATCAAACGGGAAGCTAAGGCTTGACTGGTCCTGGCTGGGAAAAGCCACCCGCACAGTCAGGAACCCTGCTATCCAAGCCGCGTTTCAGGGAGGGCTCGTCTGCGGGACGTGAGCCAACGACACGGATGCTGGTGGGTGCAGGAGGCAGCCTTGTTTCCGCTGTCGCCGCTTCGTTTTATTCGTTTTAGAGCTGCGTCGCTGGTCGGGGTCCTCGCCAAAGCCTATTCGATAGGAAGATAGATTTCGGGGGGGGGGTGGCCAGGAGTCGTGGTGCCGACGCGATCAAAGCGGCCGCTGTTGTGTTACACCAAGACCAAGAGTCGGAGTCGGAGTGGGATTCGGGAGATGGGCAGACGAGTGAGGTGGCGGGTCGAGGGATGGATGTGCTGGCACTGGCAGACTGCAGAGCGCAGCCAGAGGCAGTCGACAGAACAGAGGCTGGCGGTGTGTGATGGGGAGGTATGGATATATGGATGGATGGCCTCTGGACCTGGAGGATGAGGATGTGGATGTGGATGAGTACTGGTACTAGCATGTATGTACGTGTGTATGTCGAGGCATAGCAGATGCATCGTGTGTATGTCGAGGCATAGCAGCCATTATATCGCATCCATCACATCGCATCGCATCGACCTGCATCGCATGCCACCATCGCATTCCCCCATCATCCATGGCATTATTGGCATTGGCATTCGGCCGACGGCGTCGTGAAAAGGGTTTCCATTGATGCCGCACCGGTAGTTGGTGGAAGGCTCCCTTGCACAGCTGCTGATCCTGATCCTCGAGGAGTGGAGGAGTCGGAAAATGGTGACAGGCAGGCATGCAGTACGCGCAAGTTGCCGCCACATCATCCTCGACGCGAGTAATTCTAGCTTTGGAGCGTCTCACCACGCAGCGAGCGGTGGCTGAGGTCCCCGATCGGGCAAAGTTGTGGGTGGAGGGTGTTGGGTACAGGCGCAGTCAATTCCGCCGAGCTCTACACTGAGTCAATTCCGTGCATGAATCTTTACCATGATCAAGCGGAATCTGGGTGGCTCCCTGTCCCCTTGGCTTGTCTCTCGCATAACAGAATGTCCAGCCTTTGTGATGAGCGAGGGCGAGGCTGGGCTGGACGAACCAAACTCTTCTATCATTATCATCCACTGCCACTGGCACGTTCAATCATATCGCACACAGGCCTGACCACTCGGGCCGAGCACTCTCGATCCCAGCTGGCGAGATATCAATGCATTCTTCACCAAGACACTCGATCCTGAGGCTGGACCTCCCTTATTGGCCACGCCGTCATATGTCTCATAAGACAAGCCGACCAAACATGGCCGAGTTATTATTTTCGTCTTCCTCACGTGGAGTTCATCTGCTCTCAGCTGAGGCTTGAGCTTGAGCTTCAAGATTCAAAGGAATTCAAGGCGTGTGGTATGCATCTCCTTGCCAGTTCTCTCTGCCTCACAGCCAATCATCACGCTACCATACCACCAAACATTGTATTTCTTATGCGCCAGCATAGCCTCAATATTAATCAAGGACTCCAAAATCAACGTGAAGAATGCAATCCGCCCATTGCCGAGCGTCTCGCTGCTTTGTCGCAAAACACTTTGGCCGAGTCCTCGCCACCAAAATCCTTTCAGTTGTCGTCGCAATCTCCAGTACGATGTTACTCAGTGCCATCCTGTCAAACTTTCATCGGCAGCTCACGTTCGACAGGATTGCACCAAGCGGCTCGCTCCATGTTTGAGTAGCTGCTTTCCATCTCCGTTGCGCTCGAGTAACGCTCTTACCACACCATCTCATGTTGTCCAACGTAGCATTCTTGTAACCGTGGCCCAATATGTTGTGGCTGTACAGCAGCTTTTAGATCTGGCGTTCTGCACGCTCCCGTCCTTGCGCGGACTCTCCCGTGTCTTGCATCTCAGTACGGACCTCAAGAAGGTCAATACACGATCTAACTATAGGAGAACAGATCGGCCGTCGTCTTCGACCTCAGGAATGAGACGTTTAATCTACTGCTCTCTTGAGAAGCCTAGTTTCTCAAAAATAAGGCGTTAGGTCACCTTTTCCTTGGAAGAACCTTACGTTCTAATAATGGCCCATCATCACAGCAATCGCCGTCAATTGTTGTCTCTCCCTGCAGACAGTATACCATCGATGCTTCCAAGAATAGCTGACCAGGATATAGACTCCGATTACTTGCTTTGTGCAGCCCCACCTCGACATGTGGTTGAGAAAGTTACTGTCCAGACCATCAACATTCACGTATAGGTACAGAAGCTTTTTGCTAGGGACGCACTAAATCTGGTTCCTCGCGCTTCACCTTCGAGAACGACCGAAGATGACTTGCTCTCGTATAGCGATCACATCGAGAGCAGACGACGGGAAGCGGTCCCTCGTACACTGAACCCTTTGAAGGGCGACGGTGTCCTGGAAGGTATATTTAGAATCCTCCGAACATTTTTGAGCCTCCGTCTTAATAATTTAAGATATGAAAATAGTATCGCAATCTGGCAGATCCCGACGATTATGGGGTGCTTGAGTTCACGTCGACATCATAGAGTCCGCACCCAGATCAAAAGTTGTAAAGTCCAAAATCACGACTGCACAGCGTCCGGGCAATTGCAGAGCAGAGGTTTATCGGGATAGAAATGCAACCCTGACTAACTCTATAGGAGACAAATATTTAGGTCCTACGAGATGAAAGGAGCGTTGCAAGCGTTGGCAGGCGTCGACATTTCGAAATAATGGTAACATGGATGTTCGGTTGCTTCGGTCCACGGTCCACGGTCGGGTTTAAACTTTGCTCCGAAATCCACCAATCGTGCAATTTTAACCCTCGGTTATCAGTAACCCACTGCAATATAATGTATACCAATATCTACTGTGGTAGCTGGCCAAATAAACGTTAAATTTGACCCTTGTCCCGGTCAGTGCGTGAGGTCGTCTTTCTTTCGCATCTTCGCAAGAACTAGATATTTTTTATTCGGTCTTTCAAGGTCTTATTCGCCTGATTTCTAGCTTCGTAACGATATAAGATTCATGCTTATACCTCTGCGTTGGGTGGCAGGAATCGAAAAGACCGAGGACCCACCAAATAACGTTCTTTTGGCCGGCTACCACAGTATGACTCAACCACCAACTCATGATGCGCTGAGGCATGATTTATAATAGTCAGATCGGTTCGTGAAGCTGTCCACAAGTTTGCAGATCTCCCTTCAGGAACCGAATGAAACCCGGGATGTGGGCTTCATCGCGAGATAATCGTACTCTCTTACTGAATTTACTGGAGGTGGACTTCTAGAATAATTCCGCGACGTATTGCAACACTTCTATGACGACATAATTTTGTGCATTCACCTAGGAAAATACGAGATGTCAGGTCGTTGTCATTCGGAGCAAATTTTCCGCTTCCCGTAGGTGTTCTTCGTGTTGGTGTAAAATCCAATATATAAGGTATTATTTGCGTTCGTTTAGGCTAATCCCGAGTACTAGGCCGGCTCCAAGCAGATCTATTTATTTTATCTTCGATCATCCAATAGAATCGCTTTCACTACTGACATCGGCAGGAAGGGCTTCAAGTCATATCGAGGTTGACCATCGGCACGCGGCAGATGAAATCATATTATTATCTAGATCTTCCACCTCCACTGAGACTATATCATCTATTTTCGCTTGGTACCCGAGGATCAATCTCCCGTGGCACTGCCGAGCTATTTACGCGTGCTAATGCTATACACAATCTGTCAAGACTAATAAAATTCATGCTGTGGGGAAAGCCTTTGATTATAAAAACAGACGAATTGCCCTGAGACATACTTTCACTCACTCCTTCATTCATTAACTACATCACATCATCATCATAATCTCATAACCAAAATCACACGCAAGTCTTGCATCAGTCTCAGAAAGTACCAATACAGTTAGCGCCCAACTTATACCGATCACTGCATCCCGATCATCACTATGAAAACCGTCACCGCCCTCGCCTTGGCGCTAGCACCACTCCTCGTCGTTGCTCACGATGGCCTCCCCAGCTGGCACTTCGAAACCCAATCCGGACGAGCAGACGGCTCAGGAACGAAACGCTGCCAAAAATTCTACATGAAGAAGCAAGAAAACTTCACCTTCAAAATCGACCACCACGCATCTCGATCCTCACGCATCAAACGCTATCCACAGTCCTCTCAAAGCGGAGAATGGGGAAACTACAATCCTCAGGGTGGGAACAACTATAACCCTCAGGGTGGGAACTACAATCCCTCGAGTGGGAATTACAATCCAACCGGGAACTACAATCCTCCGACTGGGAACTACAACCCTCCAACTGGAAACTATAATCCTCCGAGTGGGAACTACAATCCCACCCCACAGCCCAAACCAAACAACAACAACAACAAGCCGCAACCAAACAAGCCGCAGGACAAAGGCAATGGCGGAACATGGAACGGACCCACGCGGCCGTCGGAGCCAGCCAGGTGCTGTCTGAAGATGTACACGGATGATGACTGCAAGGACTTGGACATCGAGTCGTGTGTGGAGGATAAATCTGACGAGAAGAGAAATACAAAGGGCAAGGCACCCAAGGAATTCAGAGGGTTCAACATTGCTTGTACGCCGGATGCACATGTGTATTAGATGGATAGGGTGTTTTCCTGCTTCCCTAACTCTTCTTTTTTAATAGTTTGACTATAGCTGTATGTAGTACCTACCTGTATCTATCCTGATTATTAAAAATGTACGATATGACTTATTCTGCTGTTGGTTTATTGGCTATACGCTTCTTCGTACTAATGTTGATGACATGCTTTGTTGGATCTGAATATGATGTTTTCTGTTTTTCTTTTTCTTTGTATCCCATCCCATTACACTACAATACCATCCACCTGCACAATCATCCACCCGCTAAATATTCACGCTAGCCTAACCATCTTCCTCCAGTGCATACGTATCATTAGGGCAATACTACATATCCACCCCACATCATCCCCAACTCCAAATCCCAATCCAAACCCAACAATTATCCACTTTCATCCACTCTGTATATTATCCAATGCAAAAACAATAACCCGTTCACCACCAAGATATCTATCGCCTACCTACCGTATGGTCCGTCCCCAACGACAAACCAAACCCCATCCACAAGCAACCCTCCAAGAAATCCCATCGCACCACTATTAATATGGGAAGATTGGATCCGTCTGTTATTGTCATCCTACTTATTATTCCTGTGCGTAGTCTACGCGTGGTTAATATGGAAAGAGAGAAGGGAAAAAAGAAATTCAACCTCAAATTGGGCATGCGTTCTATTGACGGTAAGTAGATTGGCGAGTAAACAGCTCAACGCTTGACCGGGATTCTTTCCGGGGCCGACGAAGGATTATTACTACGTACTGTGTATTGGGTACTGTATTTTGAAACTTGACGCGTTGGTTCGTGGGGGATTTTGGACGGGTTGGGTTGTGGGATCCTTGTTGGGGGCTTGTATATTAGTAGGGGTTTTCGGAGGTTGGTATAGTGGGTGCATGGATGGATGGATGGATGATGGGAACCGGGGATGTTGACACGCAGTGATCTGGTTATCGATTCGACGTGGGATTTGTCATACTACTAGTTCAGCCTAACTAGCCTCAGGCTCTCTCTCAGGCTCTTTGTGTTCCCAGGTTTTGTTTCAAGGTCACGGGACTGTTGGCGCATTGATGTGAGTGATCCGCATAATGACGATGAAATGCTTCAAAACATCTCATCTCACGCTTGTTGCGTTTCCTCCCCGATGTTTCCACCCACAGTCTATTTGAGTTTGTAGAGATTTGACGGGATCGTTGTGTTTGAATCGTCGGCGTCCATTTCCGTTCACTGCATTCGTCCTTGTTTTTCCCCCCGCTGTCGTCGTCACTGTTGTTTCCGAAAAAATCCCCTTTGATACTATAAACTTTGCCAAGGATGGGTGAGAAATCTTGGAGCACAGATGGTTATGGATCGCTTCAACTTCCCTTAGGCTACGGAGTACAAGAATAGAAACAACTCGCCTCGCCACGCCACGCCATGCATCGCCACACCAGGGATCTTGGATAGGACATTTTCCGATGACATCGATGTAGGTAACCAGGCATTGACAAAATGGAGACCAGTGTTTGATATACCGATCTGGTCTAATCCCCATCCTGTCTGAATCTCGCATATCCTAACCCACAACCACGAACCCCCCAGGATGAAGCTCCCAGCATTATTAAGAAATGGAGGAAGCACATCATATTATCTTCCGGAGGCCTCCCCGCTCCCGAAATTCAAGCAGCCATGGTCCCGCGGCGCTTTGTTGCCGCTTGACGGCACCAGCACCAGCAATGACATCGATCATCCATACCCTTCGCCTCGCTTACAAGAATACCTAAGACACATCCTACGCAAAGGCCACGAAAATCTCCATGTCTCGGACACTGCGGATGGAAAAAAAAATCTTCTTGCGAGCTTGCGACTGCCTTACCCGTTTGCGTGGCCACGCGTATCCCAAGGTTCGGTAATACTCTCAATCCCTCATCTCTTGACTAATATCCGATCTGGCATAGGGATGTCCGCATGGTAAGACCCTTTGATCTCCCTTGCCAGACATTTAACCTCCGAGACTTGACATGGGCCCGAAATTCGCGTATTTCCACACAAAGATCCACAGGTGCCAATTGCCATCTCGCCAAAGCATGTTCTGTAACGAGGCTGAATGATATCCATTTTCTTCCCTGGTGTTACTCCATCCTCCTGGCTATTTAGTATCGGCAATTGATTTTGTCGGCGTCTGGTTTGTATGCTGATAAGTGGGCTCGCTCTTTACGTTCCCCCGAGAAATCTCGACTACATAGTATCGGCACTCGATACGTCGGCAATTGATACACCTGAAGGGGTAGGCATTATTTTTAATTACCTTGTACGGAAGTACCACTCGGAGGGTCGCCGACGCCGATCACGAAGCCAAGAGAAACAAGACACGCAATGTCTCTCTCTCTCTCTCTCGGAGAACCCGAGTTGAGGCTCAAAATCTAGGATAAGAAAGCTTCTAGAAGACCAGGGTGGCAGATTGATACGGCGTGCGAGGAGAGATGACCGACGCGGCCTCATTTGGTTATACTCCGTACCGGCATTTATGCCTGTTATACTATTGACCTCATCTCATTTTCAGATCCTTCACCATCCCAGAGAGTTGGTNGGGGGGGGGGGTTTATCGTGCGGTCAAGAGTCCTAATTGGAAAGAAAGAGATTGGATAAGGGCGATTTCAGGACTTGCGGTTGTTCACTGCTCGCATAGCTATCTCTCTGTCTTTTGAAAGTGTGGCTGGTTAGGTAGTCCTTCATCAAATCACTTCGGCAATTTGATACCGTCCTCCTGGCAATCTGGCAGACGAAGTCATGGTCAAGGTGAGTAATTCGAAGGAGAATGGGGAAGTCAACCCTGGATGTTGTACAGATGGACGAACAAGCTGAGGTGAAAGCTGTCATGCACGCGAATGTGCTCTTTCTTACTTCCTACGTGGATAGCAAGATTTCGCGTCCTGTATGGCACATCATCCGCGCTCTGCTACAATCGACTATTGTCCACCTGTCGACGGAGTTTAGAACCAGGAGGAGTATAGAGGTCGCCATGAATGTCACAATGAATGGCGCTTCCAATTGAGGCGATATCTGATCTCGTATCTGATTCCAATTGAATGTCTAGAGTGTAATGCGCACGCCCACTCCGTGAGAGGCTCAAGAAGTGCAAAAGATTGTCTTAGATGCTAAGGGTCTGGATGGATTTAGAGGACGAGACCTAGGCGGAAGTTCTTCTGTATAGTCCCTCTGAAGCTTCATGACTCGTGAAAATTTGGTTAGTACCGGCCGCTGTCAACGTGGACGGGTCAGGCTGAGCCGTGCCAGATTGGTGAAGGTCGGATTTCCACAACACCACATACATCACACAAAGCCCAGCCTGACCTACCCCACCACTCCTCCAATTGGCCTCAACTTGGCATTGTCTTTTCAAATACCGACAGGATGCAGAAGATGCAGCGCAAGTTCGGGGTATTCCTGCCCCGAACCGCTGATGATGCTCAAGTGGGCATGTTGCTGGCTGATTTCGAAGCTGCTGATCGCATGCTAGAAGCTGTGTGTTTACTACAGATGGGAACCTCTGGAAGAACTGGGAATAACTGACAGATTCAAAGCTTATAGAAGGTTCAAAAGCATGGCGAGATGCGTGGAGCGACATTCTCAATCGCCAGTCAGCAATGCTGTCCGACTACCTCAGTATATACTCCCACATCGTCACAGCAGAGGGAGGTGAGGACACCAGCCATGCACTTACACCTCAATCCACACTCGAACGCGTCAATGTCCTCAAATCACATTATATGGAGCTCAAGACAGATATGCTTGCCGAGATTGCTATGGTGGACAAGAGGATCATTGAGCCAGCCAAGGACGCAAAAGCCAGCGTGAAGCAATACAAGAAGGTAATTAAGAAGCGCGAGGATCGAAAACTGGATTATGAGAGGTACAAGAGCAGGGCAGAGGCTGTGGAAAAGAAGTCGAGCAGGTCAGATCGCGAGAATACAGCATTGGCAAAGCACAAGATTGATCTGGAATCGGCAACAGCTGTGAGTCACTCCCGCTTGTTCATACTCAAGGCTGATACTCATTTCACTCTCAGGTTTACCAGGACGCCGATGAGAAGTTAAGATCTACCCTGCCTCAAATGACCACAGCGACCTATTCGATCCTACCTCACCTTCTCAATGCGCAAATCATGATACAGAACACGCTACTCGCGCAACTGTACACCACTCTCCACAACTTTAGCCAAGACCACGGCTTTCAGTCTCCACCTCCCGAGGTCGAAGAGATCATAGCTATATTTGAACAAGATTTTACTTCGTTGAGGCTAGAAGCAGAGAGTTCTTACAAGATGCTCACTCATGGCAAAGCTGTTCACCAGCCAATGACGTTGGGCAACGAGCCTAAGAGCTATAGTGGTCTTGGTATTCGAAGTAAAACCACCAATGCCATTGAGGAGAGAAGGACAGTAAAGCCGATCAGAAGACCGTCAGGCGTTGGAGGAGGAGAAGGATCAGAGTCACCACCAATGCTTAGGATCGAATCGAAACCGTCGCCAGGCCGACTCACGCCAGCCTCCACATATGCTGATAGAAATGGCTCGGGATATTTCGAGAATAATAAGCAGCTTGCACATCGAGCCTCAAGTAATTCTCTAGCAACATCAATTGCGAGCCATAGTATCGCAGCGAAAAAGAAGCCTCCCCCACCTCCTCCCCCGAAGCGAATTGCCAGTCACCAGTTTGAGTACGTTATTGCTTTGTATGACTTTGATGGACAGAGTGCTGGCGATCTTTCTTTCCGAGAAGGCGATCGCATCAGAATCGTGAAGAAAACGCAAAACCAGGAGGACTGGTGGGAAGGTGAGAAGGGTGGCATACAAGGGGCATTTCCAGCAAACTATTGCAAGAAGGCTCCGCTAGCTGGAAGATAGTTTTTGTTGGGGCAAAAAGCAAATCGCGTTCGAGGGAAACTAAGACCGACGACCTTCAAGATGTGAAGATTCTCACTGCTTTTTGCGTGCGCACGAGCATCTTACGACGACTTGAATCAACGGAATAAGCATCGGAGTCAGGGGCAGGATAAAACACCTGCTATTTCAGTGGCGATGATCGCAGCGCCGGTAATATAATCCTATTCCAAGTGCCACCATGATCGTGGCACTACTTGCGTTATACTCAATCTATTCTTGATTCTCTATGCAATCAACTTCGGTTGGCTTCAATATGCTCCGAGCATTCGAACCCGCTCACAAAAGATTGCACATGCCACATTAATTCCATTACGAGCGCTCCTTTTTCTTTCTTGAACATTTGATCTGATCATCGAAAAGTACAAAGAATGAGCGATGCTGCGGGTATCCTTGATCCATTCGGGTACGACAAAGTCTACGACTACAAGAACAAGAATGATTGTCGAATCCTCGGCGACATGGCGGACTTCGTTGGAGATATTGAAGGTGCTGATGGTGCTGCACCGACTGTCCCTTCTCTTCCCGGTCATGGTGTGGTTATTGTTGATGTTTCGCCTGCGCCGCAGGTTGGAAATGATGTTCTGGAGGATATTGAAAAGGATTCTTTTGTGGGAAGCAAAGAGGTGTTTTGGCGAATGGAGATATTTTTGGGACTGTTGGGGATGTCGCGGGAGATTTTACCCCTTTTGGTTTCGCTTGGGATGTGATGGGGATGAGGAGTACAAGTACGAGGTGGGAAAGACAGGTAATATCGATACGCTCGTGGCAAGTAGGAATGAGCTCAAAGTCTGTGTCGATTCCTCTTTGATGTTTTCTCCATGGCGAATATGATGATGTTGATATAGAGTAGTCATTGTCTAGTAGGCAATGGAATGTATACGTATACGCAAGAAAGGCGGTTATATACCGATCGAAATTTCATCATGGTGTCTCCATCGTTTCACTGCCCTACTGCTGTACCGCTTAAGATGAATATCGTTAAATCCCCAGCGTCTTCAAAATTCATTTCGCTAGAAATCCGTTGATGTCGCTTGCAAGTTAGAAAAGACACAGTACAAAGCTTATACCGTGGTCTTTAAAAGCCACGAAGCCATTTCCACTTCAGGAAGCAAGGCACAAGGCTGATCGCACGCTAAGGTAAGGCTTGGTGGATCAGTAATTGTGGATGCTCCGGATGATTGATGAGGCTTAGTTGTTGGGCGGCTGTCTGTTTCGGGTAGGTGGAAATGCGGAGTGTCTAGGTAGATTGTCAACTCGATCGCACACGAGAACTTCTGCCTGCTCTCACTCATCCACTTTCTTCGTTGTCAGGAATTGATTGTATCTTACCAATGGCTATCTTCAGTACACCTAATGTTCTATCGAATAGGAGACCGTCCGTTGACGACACGGGCTCCAAAATCGGTCGTGGGACGCTGTCACGTCGTCTCACACTACCTCTGGACAACCCACAACGCATCGGCATCACGGGGAGAAGGAAAATACAGAAGACTCTTGATCAGCTTTCCTCCCCCCTTTTCCAATTACCGTATGAACTTCGAGTAGAGATCTGGCATTATGTCCTCGGTGGCAAATGCATGGCTCATGACCTGGGAGGTTGGAGAATGGCGGACGCAACGAACCCATGGCCACCATGGGAACCACCCGGAAACAGAAAACTGAGAGGATTGAAGTCGTTATCGGGATTGGGCTGGGAACCCCAATGTACAAAGGGCTTCTTGAGTATCTTGATGACTTGTAGACAAGCGTGAGTGCGACTTTCAGTGACACATGGCATTATTACTGATTATGCTGATCGCACTCAACAAAAAGCTACTCAGAAGCCATCGGATTACTGTATTCATGTAATCTGTTCTACTTCCGCAATCCCCTCACGAATTGGAATTTATCGTCATGGCGAATACTCCCCCAACGCCTCGCACAGATCAACATCGTAGTTCTCGACGAGACGATTGGGAATCCATCACTCACTCTCGCGAAGAGTAGAAGGAGACAGTGGCAACACCTTTGGACGACTCTGGGTCAGATGAGTAGACTCAAGGTGCTTTATTTCAATGTTGATACTTTGTATCCGAATATTTGGACGGC
This sequence comes from Venturia aucupariae, assembly GCA_003693225.1. Taxonomy (NCBI): domain Eukaryota; kingdom Fungi; phylum Ascomycota; class Dothideomycetes; order Venturiales; family Venturiaceae; genus Venturia; species Venturia aucupariae. The sequence goes on along the minus strand of QWZN01000026.1, from coordinate 70,593 downwards.
GGAGCTTGAGAGGGAGGTGCTTCGACCACTTGTTGATTTACTGCGTGTTCCTGAGATGCATGTCATTGTTCGATGGGTGAGGCCGAAGGATTCGGATTCCGAATGGTTTGAGAATGAGACTGGGAGGGTTTTGGTTCGAGGGGATGAGGTGGATGAGGCTGATGAGAAGGTTCGACGAAGTCCGGCGGGTGATATGCGAAGTTGGATTATTGACAAGGTACGAATGCTTGAAGGGGGCGGATTGTGAGAAAGAGTACCAAGAATCTCGCGTCAAGAAAAAGATTGTGACTGCGAGTGGATACGGTTGTGAAATTATGCGCATCAAGAATCGAATACTCAATTTTTGCCGCAGAGTAACTCCAAGTGGCTGTCAACTCGAGTCCGTCTTTCACAAGTGATGGAAAACCAGCGCATCTTCTCTTCCTTCCTTGATCTTGCCGTAAGGCCAATAGGAGCGATACCACAGGTGCCACCACAGTGGCTTCTCCACAGCCAAACACAATGCTCTCGCGAGGCAAAAGCAGGCAAAGACAAATATCGATCATTCATTAAGCTGCCTATAACTGAGAAAATTGTATACACCCTCCATGAATTCCCAGTTACCAATCCTCCATCAAACGAACCAAGGACCGGGCGCAGGATACGGCGGATAACCCATCGATGGCGCATCTTCACTCCTGGACGTATCAAAACTACTCGCCTGCCCCAAAAAAGGATTCGTGGGTTGCGGCTGCAGAGGTAATTCAACGGTCTTCTTTCTCAGCGTCCTTAAGATATTTAGGCTACTACTTACACCCGCATCGGGTGCCATCTCAGGTCGATTGACCATTTTCTTCGCATCCTTTTCTGTATCGAATTTTGTACGTTCTTCTTTGGTCAGCTCATTGGTGATGGGGACGGATTACGTGAGGTTATTGATGGAACCGGCACTTGAACCAGGACCAACGGGGCCGTCGATGGGTATTTTTCGCATTGCCGAGAGGAGGGCGCACATGAAGCGGGATCGGCATTCAGCTCGTAGAGATTCGATTGCCCCGTTTGATTTATGAAGGATGTCAACGCGCAGAACAAGTTGTTTGAGATCGCCCACGGAGATGAGTTGGATATCGATTTCAGGTTGAAAGTGATGGCTATTTTCTGGTCTATGAACAAATTTCTCCCAAGACGATGCGGAGGAGCTCGGTGTTGTCGAAGGAGGTTCCGGGTGCGATAGATAATCATGCCGTTATCAACTCGCCTGAAGACCGAGTACAACAAGGGGAATCTTGGTGACCTCGTATTCGAAAGCGTTCATGTTGACCCTGCCATGGCAAATGATTAGTATTTTTTCCAACAGTGAGTCCATGGACTGTTCGTACCTGTCGCCTACATCATTGGGATGTTTGATGATCACCTTTTCCGTTCACATTAGTTGCCGAGTCTAAATGATTCTAGACTGTAGGAATTGACTTAAGAATATGCATGTCGCATTGAACTCTCCAATAGTCTTTGCAATCGCAAATGCACCACCAGCGAAGAAAGACCAGATAGCTGAAGCTTTTGTAGACAAGAAAGTGCTGAAGAAGGCGACTGACGGGGTTAACCCCAGGATTGAATGAACCATACCATAGAATGGACACACAATGATGAAGACGATGAAGGGGGAGAAGACTTCGGCCTTTCGAGTTTCAACACGCCTTTGTAATGGTGGTCAGTACGAATACTTGTATTCCAGATGCCGTATGTAGATCCTGTATTTCGAGTCCTCACGACGAATGCAGCCGGATCGGGATAAACTGCGGGCTCAAGTACCTGAGGAGAGCAAGGACACAGCTCCATGGTCTCCCAATGCGTGTCGAGTGAGGCCGGCTGAGAGGAGTCTGGGCCTGTCTGGCTGAGAAGAATTGTTCGACGCGATGCCAGCTTTTCCGGTGCACGTTCCGCGTCTGCGCTTGTCTGTTTATAGAACTAGTGTGCCGAGGTTACAGTAAACGAGGTCACCCCTGAACTCCTCTCCAAGTCCGATGCTTTGCTCTCCTCTCCGGACCATGTGAATACACCCGCAGCAGCTCCCTTTCGGCAGTTATGTCTCTGTGGTACTATCACCAAGCTGAGCCGGCTCAAACCAACTCTCTTTGTTTGGGCTCAAATCGCTTGCTGTCATTCCGAAGTCTTCTCACTCAATCAAGCGTTGTAACTTCAAGAGCACCGAAGTATGGGCGTGAAGTCGACGTCGCTTTTTGAGTCCCAAGACCGCCGCTGGAACTTACAATATCAGTTTTCAGATGTTTTCCCCCCACCTTGCCGTTAGATCACGGAGACGAAGCGAAAATTGAAACCACAGCTCTCGAAGAAGCAGATTGATTACTTTTGTGCTAAAGATAAAAAGGCCCAGAATTGAAGATCGCCTGAGAGCCAAAAAAGAAGAGGGATTCGAGATGTCCAAACTTTATCGTATCCCCACACAAGTACCGTCCTCCATTATGTTCAGAAATTCCCGTTGATCGCTTTACTCCTCATCAGAATGTGTTCCATTCTTTCTTCCTTGGGATTCTGGGGACCTCAGTTTTCAATTTGGTTGAGATTTTGGGAAATTTCGAGTTGAGTTGGGCAAGTCTGTCTATTATCAGCCCGCCTCACTTCTTACATAGTAGCTATCATTATATCCGGGTCGCCGGGCTCTCGTTGTAGACTTTGATGAGCTTTTTTCTTTGCATTTGCCAGGAATGTTTCGGCAGTTACCGGTTTGGTAAGGAATGGTGACGCAAGTTCACTATTGAACTTCGTTTGCTTAGTGGCTAAGTCAGTGAGTCCGAGACACCCATCCTCCAAAGGGTAACGACTTACAGACTTCTCTTCATTTCGTGGTCTTGGTCTTGGATTTTGACTTCGGCTTGGCCTTCGACTTCGACTTCGACCTCGACTTCGGCTTGGGTTTGATCTTGGACTTCGGCTTTGGCTTTGGTGGAGGAGCTGCAATAGGGACCACCTTTCCATTCGCATCGAGTCCGAGAAAGCCCTCGTTCTTGGTCTCGGAATTGCGATACCAGACGCGAGAAGCATCGTATCGGCTTGTCTTGACCTTTGGTATCTTCCCCTCTACATTCGAGGTGATTTTTAAATTGTTCATGGCTGGCGCTTTTTTCTTCAGATCTTCCCGCATGGCTTTGACGGCTTCGCCTGCTTGGGTCCAGTGCCAAATTTCTGAGTCCCAGTTGCTGTGCTGTTCGTCCCCTACCTTTGGTTTGTGTCCTTCATGTCCTGTTAGCATGAATTTTAGCCGAATTTCTCTGTAGGGTCCGGTAGCGACGTGCGCGGCGATGAAGACGGCCGCGTAGTTTGAAAGCATTTTGCCTATCGAGCCAAACCTCTTCTGACCATATTGGACGGGGCCAGCATCCACCTTCCCACCGATCTCAACCAAAAGCTTTTGAGCATGTGCGAGCGGGGCGACATCGATACCAGCAAGATGGAACTTGTCTTTGGCCCAAGAGCAAACCGTGATGGTGACAGGGCGCATTCTATAAAGAACACTCTGAGCCTCATGGTAGATCTGGTCGCATGTTCTGAGAATTTCGGTAGGTAGACGACGCTCCTTGTTAGGGTCGATTCTGCGTCCTCCTGCGTGACGAATAAGACTGGCTATGACAGGCTGCTTTTTGGGAGGACAGTGCTTGTTGTCTTCGAATAAGATCTTGTAGATCGCTTCTCTCAGCTCGAGTGGTAGCTTCAAAAAGTCGAAGCGTCCATGTCTATACATCGTTAGCTTCTGGTTGTGCCTTGAGCCACGGGTCATCAGTATTCTCCTAGGCTATCGAGCTTAGGTAGGTAACGCTTGATCGCGAGTCGACATCGATTCATCGTAGCTAGATATTTGGAATCGACTGCGCCACTTACTCGATCTGTTGGACTTTGAACGATTTCGGCCATGTGTGGACTTGATCTTTAGGAGACTCACGGTTGAGAACGCGCAACATGTAGAGCTGCATTGCGATTGGATCAGCCATGGTAAATGAAAAGTGGTGAGTGTAGGAGAGAGAAGATTTGATGGATAGAAGAAGGCCTTAAAAGCAGAAGTTACCCATTCGAAGTTCGCTGGCATCCCCTCGAGGCTCAAGCAAAAGTGAAGATTACTTAGCTCAGTGTGTTACATTCCTCACAACTTGATCATTGCTTTCTAACTTCCTATCAACTATAATTCTCGTCTCTACTGTCAGTTCTGATAAGGCATAGTCCTATTAAAAGAATAATCGCGTTCAGGGATCGCCTTTCCACAATTTTTAGCCTTGCAGAGTACAAAGGAACCGATAAAGCCCTATGATATTAGAAGATGCTTTCATTCTGTCACAGCTATGGACACAATTGTCAAGCACGGGTTCTCAATTTTCGTACAAGTCATATTTGAGATGGGCTTCACAAACTGGAGAACTCAAGATCATAGTCCATATTCACGAACAAGCAAGACAATCAAGCACAAGTGAATGTGGTTAATATGTCCACATTTCCCCAAAATTGGACGTCTCAGAGGCCAGAATGAGATCGATACATTTGTGACAATATGTATGAGTAGAAATTGCCAAACTTATTTCAGGCTTTCATCCAGCAAAGCCTTTCTTACTCCCTGCTGCTAATGTGGATGCATTACGAATGAGTGACAACTTCTCCCTGATAGAGAGAGACCAGGCGACCTCACCTACTAAAGAATCTCATCAGGCTTCCACTCATCGTCATAGCTGAGATAGATATGCTGTTCAGATAATTGGTCATGTTGTTTGTTCTAGGTTTCAGCGGTCCCGATTAGACATGATCAGTATCAATATTCGAAGGCTAATAGGCGCCGCAGTTGAAGCTAGGAGCAGGCAAGGTGAGCTAGGAAAGTATGGAATTTACTTGGAGAGACTTATGCTCCGTATCTTGCCAACCGTGTCCCAAAGTTCTCCTGGCTAAAGTTGTATCACCCGATCCCATCCTCCTGCTTTGCAAATTTCCGAGTCTTTCTTGAGCCTCTCTACTCCTTGCCTTCCGAAATAGCTACGCTTCTCATCTCCAATCGGCATTCGATGTCGTGCAACGTGCCTTCGTGTTGAGAAGAGAATTAAAAGAGAGTAAAGTCGCTTCGAAAGGTGATGAAAAGGCCAAATGTTAATGTGACGCCATCCTTACTTCGCCAACGTCTTTGCTGTTGATTTGATTGAGTTGATCAGTAACTGAATCGGAAGCTCGGTAAAGAAAATCAGCAAGTTCATCCAGCCATTCTAAATCACAGCTACACTTACCAATTCGCATCCAACATGATCAAGAATTTATGATTTCGATATGGAGAGCTCCGTTCTGGGCCATCGACATGTGAGCGCATATCCTAGCGGAACTTTGATAGCATGAAAGTTTGAGGGCTGATTCGCGCACAACACGGAGCCACGAATATTCGACCTCAACTTCCGAGGTAATCGTGAACGCTATGACCGGCAATCGTGACTGCAGGTCTTGACGCATCTCTTGCAGTGCCGCGGCGGTCTGCACACGGAACCAGCAAATTTTGGCCCAGTCCTGGTTGATACTGTCATCCATTCTTCTGACTGTATTGCGGCCGCGGTACCAACCGTCCAGACAAATGTTCATGTTGATCGTTCGGCTCCCTCCAGTGTTGGTAGATTGCAGAGCCGAGACCAGCATGTCCGCCCAGCTAGAGAGCATGTGACCCAGAGTGCCTGTCTTCTTCTGCCCATACTCAATGTACAACCAGCTAGAGTCTACAAAGATGTCAATATCGAGACGCGTAAACCCAGTGCTTGCAGCAACGTCGATGCTTTTGAATTGATTACCAAGCTTCGTGGCTTTTTGGTTTACGATAATTTTGGCGGAGTGTAGTCTGTAGAGTAGGTTGCTTGCTTCTTGGTGGATCTGGCGACATGTTGAGAGGATTGCTGTTGAACATGTGTCTGAACGAGCGGTGTATCTAGTCTTTCTTGCAAGTCTGGTGGATTTGGATTGACTGCCTTGGATTTCGAAGATGTATCCGTAAATGGTCATTCTAAGCTCAAGCGGGAGCTCCAAGAAGTCAAAATGCCAGTGTCTACGATCATGTCAATTGTGCTTCTAAAGGCGGACTAGTTGATCATTGTACTCACTTGCTCAATGACGCGCGTAGGGCCCTCAGCTCAGCTCGATCTAGACTGTTGAGGAACGACTGGATTTTATCTGGAAGCCGTGCTGCGTTCTTTGTGCTGATGATGTCTGAATTTGCATTCGACTGAGTGACTGGAGGGTCGGCCATGATGGGGGTTGTTGTGAGAGTTATGAAGTGAGGTACTAGACTGAAAGGTGGGAAAGGTCTGTTGAGAAAGGTTGATAATCATCACGGGCCAGTTCATGTAAACAAGCACAAGTAAACACTCACATAGCGGCTATCGTCAACAGCGGCTGCAACAGACACTTAAGGGCCGGCCCGTCGTCCTATGATCAAGTACTCACCGATAATATCGCCTAGACCACTCTGTGTTGCTTCAGACGCGCGAGCCTGCAACGACATCGGCCCATGTATCAACGCCCAGTTGCAGCGTAAATACTCCGAATTCTCTTTCACATCATTACTCACACTCACATCCCCTCACCAAGCTACTTCTCAGAAATCCAGACGTACAATGGCGTCCCATCCTACTCCTATTCCGGGCGTAAGCCAACCGAGTACGCTCCCTAGGAAGATAAACCTCGCATCGCTCATCGAAGACATCCACAACGGCACAGCCAATATCCTACCACACCAGTAAGTCCTTCACAACACCTAGCTAGCCAACAGAAATGTCGTTTGTTTCTATGTACCTCAACTCGATAGCGAGCATGAATTTTTTTGGCAACTCTAAAAATGTGAATTGCCAGAGATTATCGCTATCACCCTTGGGTTTGAGGTGATCAAGTCAAGGAAGCGCACCGGGAGATGGGTTGAAGTTCAAAATCTAATGTTGGTAAACAGCTTTGTCGAACCGAATGCGACGCCTGGAATCTTGTCAACAACACCAGACCTAGTGCCAATCAAGAAGCCACCTATTCGCAAGCGCGCTATCCTGCAAGACCGCGCCGCAAACGATCACAATCCATCGAGAGAGAAAACCCAAGAAGGAGGCAAAGCCGGAAAAAGCAACGAACGTCCCGGTCGAGTAGCTCTGAAAGATCGCGCCGCGAACGAGCGCAGTCCATCCCGAAGGGAGTCAAAAGCCCAAGGTGAAGTGGAAGGTGAAGGCGACAAGGAAAATGAACGTCCCAGTCGTGTGTCCCAGAAAGATCGTGCCGCAAAAGATCGCAATACATCCCGAAAGAAGTCCCAAGTCCAAGATGGAGGCGAAGGCGATAACGACAAAGGAAATGAGAACCGCGTTGAACGCGTCGCCAACTATCTCATCCCACCTGAAAAGACGGCCGAGTTCGCAGGCGAAGACGAAGACAACAGCGACGATAAGGGAAAAGAACACGACAAGAGCTTGCTCCCAAAAGCGAGCGACAGCACCGCCTTGAATGACAAGCATCGAAAGCGATTTAAGGATGAGAACGAGCACCAAGACCAAGATCGACCTCAATCTCAACCTCAATCTCAGCCCCAAGGATATGTTCCTCGACGATTTTACGACACAGGAAATCATTTGTGGTGGACAGACTGTGGATATTGCCGTGGACAAGGTGGTGAGACTGAAGGCAGACCATGGAGAGAACATGACCGCGAAGGCGCGCACAAGCGCGTAGACGCGCATACCAAGAACGTCAAGATCAACTGCATCCACTGCCGTTTCTACTACGACCATTATGGAATGATTGGATGTCTTCCAGGCTCGTAACTGTTCACAAGGGACACTCCATCCAAGATTCAAGATAGGTTGCGTTGACTCAGGATCAATATTGATAATTCTCTGGTGATCTTTCCAAATTGGATCGCCACGGATTTATCGACCTCGATCTCGAGCGGGCATCAATCTTTGGATTGGTATTGGTGGTCGTCGAAGGGCATGAGTCCAAGGTGGTGACGGCGGTTGGGCGGCTGAAAAAGCCCTAGGAACTGGATGGGCGTTACTTTTGATGCTGTTTGCTAACTGGAGGTCGACAACTTTCCCTTTGTTGCTGGGCTGTCAAGTCAACTGATAGCACACAAGCTGGAACAGAGCCCATTTGTGGAGTTTGTTTCGATTAATCAATGATGTATCAGCCTCTATTCGTTGTAAAATAGACAGTCAAGCTCTCAGTTCGCCTGAGATCTCTGTCTAAGGTGTAGCCTTTTGCATGAGAAGGAATTGTCAGCGCGCCTGATCGATCTGATTTTAAAAAAAAACCACAATTGTGGCAACCGATAACAAAGCGTGGCAGCAATTCCATCGCCAATAGATGTAGTATCGGTATCGAAACTTATGGTTCTACAATCGTCCATTAGCATGTGAATCTTTCCCAAGTTGAAAATGAAACAAAGAAACACTGCAATCTCAAACGTGCTTTCAATAATACAACAACATCAAAGCCTATAAAGTTCCTTCTAAAACCGATAACAACCTACAAGTGATGAAGTAAAAAAGTGCATCCAAATGCAGTAGACCATGGCGCGCCGTCAGGAAAACTACCACTCGCTCAAACCCCAACCCGTATCAACAAGAGACGTATAAGAAGGAATCAAAGCCAAGATCCCAATCGTGAAGCTGGTTCGATGAACGTGAGAGAGTGAGAGATGGATGAAGAAACGAGGTGGGTGACGCTTGAGGAAGAGGCACCGGTACGGGGTATCCTAGTAGGCATCCGTAGGCATCACCCCCCTTCCAGCCAGGGGTGAAGGATCTCAACCGGTCGTGTAATATTGATTTTACAACTTGGAAACTACAAGTATCCCAGCATTTCTCTACATTTCTGAGATCCTCGCTGGAAGACAGTGACCTGTACGGTCTACTTGCCGTTCCTCATACATTTTCTTTTCACAAATTACGATTTTTCCATCTTAGCATACTCGATCTTGCCCAGTTTCCCGACGACACAGACGACGATATGCCATGAAGCCAAGCGCCCAAAATCGAGCAAGATATCGTGTCCTTTGAGTAAAACAGATAAGTAGTGATTTTTGAACCAAGATCACTCAAACTCAAACGAGAAAGGTAGGAGATATTACTAGAACATTACTTCAACCATTCTATCGTTACAACTCAAAAAAATTCATCATGCAGTATCTTCATACCGAAAACGTCCAACCATCCTCCTATTCCTTCCGATAACACCATCTTTCTCCGGCCCAGTTCCACTCCTCCATCTACTCGCCAAATCATCATAAAGACTCATCACCCAACTAACCCTCCCCTTGAAACTCTCAACAGGTTTCACCGGCGCGATAGGACCTAACGTCATAACCGGTCCAGGTACCACAACACCAGGTATCGAACTCGCCGGCGCCGTCGGCGATGCCACCGGTTTCGGCGGACCAGGAGGCGTCTCAGCCCGCGGGGGACTATTCGGCGTAGGCACGCTGAACCGCTCATTCTGCTTCGCAAACCCAATCCGTGGCGGATTACTTCCGTCAAAAACAGCAAATTGACTCTTCAAAAACACATCACCCCATATACTCAATGTATTGCTTCCTTGTTGAATCCCCCCATAACAACTCTCACTCCCCTTTGTCATACTAAGACTTCTATTCATAAATGTACCGGGAACGGTGGCTTTGACGCCGCCGGTGAGTTCGACGGTGAGATCGGGTAGGAGGGAGTTGCACGGGAAGACGTAACCGCCTTCTGTTGCGTTCATGGTGGCGCCTTTGACGGAGGCGTAGTAAGCACGGGCAATATCGGGTGGAAGGAGGAGTAGGGTCGTTCCTGTGTCAGCGATGGATTGGAAAGACGTTTTTGTTAAGGGGCCGTCGCCGATGGAGTAGCCAGTTGTGGTGTATTCCCAGTAGCCGCGGGTTGTGTTGATTGGGACGTATTGGAGTGGTTCAATGTATTTCTGAGGATCGATGTAACCAAAGTCGTATACACCTGTGGCATTCTTCTTAAGTGTGACAGTGAATAGTGGCTCCTTAAGCGATGGTCTGATGTTTTCAAAGAAGGTAGGTTGCTTTGTTGGCTTGATCGTATTTGTGTTTCCGAATCCCAGGCCCAGCAAGCCATCTGAGTGCTCGTCGATGAACTGAGCGGATATCGAAGTGGCGGCTTCGACGGCTTGTCGTGTGGCCGTCACTCCGCCTACTTTTACTCTGTCGGCAAAGACAACTCCGGACGCGCCGCTCCCATCCCCATATGCGATCTTCCACGACAGACCATCTAATGGCTTTCCGGCGGTGTTGTTTGCCTGGGAATAGAACTGGTGACCACGTCGCTGTTGCTGAGGTAGATTCTCTGAGAATACCCATCTGCGCATTCGGTCAGTAGAGATACTTTAGAGTGGTTAAAATTGACACCGTTGGTTACGCATAGCGACTTGAGATTTGCAACTCGACTGAAATCAAGTCACGTGGTATTGATGTTTTCCCGCGAGTCGTCGGTCTATTCGCTGCACATCTTTGATCACCGTGCATAGCGTGACTGATCCCGAGATTGATGATAAAACCACTTACAAATCGCTTGATCCTGTGTCAAAATCCAGCTGCATCATTGTTCCTCCAATGTCAACAGGAGACAAGTATTCCAGATCATTTTTTTCCGTGACCGCAACCTCACTAGCTGTCGTTGCTGGCACTGCTGTATCCACCTCGTTTGGTCCCGTCAATCCAACAGTTATCATTTGGCGTTTCCGTAGTCGAAGGGCTTCTGGCACCTCGAATCCATGCTTCAAATATGCCTTTCGTAGAGCTTCTGGACCGTCAAGATGACGTTGAGGTGGAGTCGAATGCGGAATGCTGAACGAGCGCTTCTCCAAACTGTAGGCCTGTACATAGTCGCTCCATGACAAAGCTGTTAACACAGCAGCAAACAAGATTCGAGACGCCATGGCGGTGGAAACCCCAAAAACGTTGAAGACGAGAATGATTCTTGTGGCGATCCAGTCGGAATCCTCAAACCAGCGAAGGCGAGGATCAGGAGAGGAAGTTTCTGGGAACGGAGTCGCAGTCCTTGGGAAACAACAACGAACAAAATGAGCGCATGTGCAGACAATGCAAGTACTTAAAGATCGAAAAGACGAGCGTTCGGAACCATTTCCAAATACAGTAGCTGCTTGAAAAATGTATATTGGAAAGGCCTAGACAATCTTGATAAAGCTGACCTTTCTCCCCGAAGCTCGACACGAACTCCAAGGCTCGAGGACAAAGTGAGTGGCAGGCGGCATGATCGAGCAAATATATTGGTCAATGCCTAGAAACAGGAAGTAGATGAGATAAAATAGATGAGATGAAAGGTGTGGTAACTTTAGTTGATGGAGTGAGAGGAGTAACGCCGGTAGAAGGCAGTTATAGCCGTACTGTTCGGCTGCTCCCGAGATGTAGGATCATGCATTTTGCCTAGCAGCACTAGCCTCAAAACCACTAGTGTTACAGAAATGAAGGCTCAAGTCCGTAAGGTCACTAAAAAAATCTTGGAGCTGTCAGCTATACAGTGTCGACAGGGCCACTTTTCCTGGTGCCTTCCTGTCCACGGTTGGAGCCGACTCTTGGAATTGGGCAGCTTGAAAGTCAAGGTTTTTGCTATGGGCGAGGTTTGCAGCCCGTTAAAGCGGCCTTTATTTTTCGAAGCTCGTAAATTATAAACCATGATAAGAACTGTCTGGGGGGATAAGCTGATCAACAAGTTCGCCTATGAGAGGCAAAGTGGTAGAGTGAGATTGCAGTGGTTAGAACATTCAAAGCTGGTGCTGGAATTTTTATCAAGCGGCGAGCATTTCAATTCCAGTCGAAGGTCAAATCAAGGTAGTTTTCCTCGAAGGAAGCTGAGATAGTCGCTGAGAAATGATGAATGTCAATGGAAGATGGGTCGGGTGTAAACTTCAAGTTGAAGGTCAAAACTTTGGTGGAGGTCAACCACTCGATCACGTGCAATCAATGAAGCAAATTTGGGAAATCTTTTGGTCATTGAGGCGCAAAGATTTGTGCCTTACAAATAATATGATACAAGGCCACCGACTCAAAAGACTCAAACGAACGCAGATGCCGAGTCTTGAGAAGTAAAAGAATATGTGGTATCCCAAACCGTCCAAAAAGTGGTTGATATTCACTAGCCAAACCAAATGCACAACAAAGACTCCCAGAGCGACGCCCTTATGTTATTGTCCTTCATCATTCCGTAACCCATGAAGACAGGTTTTCGTCACCACCAACGCGGTCTTCGACTCCCAAACGCCAAATGCATCCTTCGCTTGTTCATTCCGAATCCGGCTGCGCATTTTCATTTCCGGACTTGACAGCGAGTGATATTGAGATCTTCTGGGGCGGACCATCTTTTCCACTGCTGATACTCTTTTTCCGACTGTCACGACGAAGAGTCTGTGCGTGTGTACTAGGTGCGCTCCCTATGCTAGTGATTGACGAACTTCGCCGCTTCCCGGGTTTTGCTGTTAGCTTGCTCAACTCATCCTCATCCTCCTCTTCTCGTCTTCTCTTCTCCGCCAGTCGCTCTGGAACAGGAATTGTCTCGATGGTATCATGAGGAAGATCTGATGATTTCTCCCCAGAAATAGCAGTGGATGGGTCTTGGGCTAGGATATCCATCGTGCCGTCATCGTCATCATCCGTATAATTCACGAGAGGTTCCATCGCTGCAACGCCGTTGGAAGACTTTGACTTCGAAATGGCAGAGAAATCGTCCTCTTCTTCCTCATCACCGACTCCATTGAAGTATGCCTCCTCTTCATGATCTGGGGCTTTCAATCCTTGGCCCCATCGTCCTCCATTGACCACCGCCCTGCTCTGGGTTTGTTCGGTGTCCACGCTTGTGAAGGATATATTTTCTGGCTGTGGTGCCGTGTATTTCTCATATTTATCGATCAAATTCTTGAAAGTCTCCACGTATGTTATACCCTCCAGCTTTGCCCTGTATTGCTCGACCAGATGGATCGTCAGAGCCTTCATATTTTCCCTCTTGATAAATTCGAAGAACTCCAAGCAAGCTGAGTTCAGTAGGTTGTCCCTGGGCATTGTTTCGTATACAATGTTTAAAATCGGCTCGAAAATGCCATTGCTGATGATTTGTCGATTGTGGAAGTCGTCGTGCAGGCCGATGCAGGTGCGGAAGTATTTCAAAGCTGTCAGCCTGAGGTGCTTTGTTGGAGAAGAGAGGAGTTGAGCGACGCGTTCCGGGAGGTTGTCTTGGAGGAGGAAGTATTTGCTTCGATAAGCATGTTGACGCACGAAGAAACAAAGGACTTCGACGAGATGAACGTATAACGAGACTTCTTGAGTCGTGAGGTCGGCCACTAAGCAATTCGTATTAGTAAAAAAGTCAAGTGCCCCGAGGATCGATCTTCATCTACCTGACTTGTGTTCCAAATCTTTCAAAGGACGGAAAAGTTTCTTCGCGGAATCGTTATAAAAGTCGAGAATGAATGAGTCTGGCTGGGAACTGCCGTTGCGCACCTTCGCGAGGAAATCACCGTTTGCACGACCTACAATAGCTTCGATACTTTGTGCGTTTGCTGTTGGGTCTAGTAGGATCTTGATCGCATCCGCCATTTGCGTCTTGACGCCCTGGTCTTCTTCCACTAGCAAGAGCTCAATGAGAATATCGGTCAAGGGCTGTTGGTGGTCTGCTACTGCCTTGAATATGTTACCGCGCATTGCGAGTGGATCATGATCGATCAGTGCCATCAGAATTTCGGTTCCAGCAACCCTGACGGAAGGATCGGTGTGCTTCAACGCGAAAATTATGACGCCAAGTAGACCACTTCCAATAAAATTTTGGTATAGCTGTTGTCTCGTGTTTGCTTGCAAGCCCTTCGCGATCGTGCAGCACTGTTGGATAAAGATAACGGCGTCCTTCTTGCGTTGGAGGTTCAACTCTGTGGGACTGAAAATGCCGAAAAGCTCTTTGAGGAATTGACCGTTGCCCTGAACATGTTGTACGATATCCACCTGGTGGAAAAAAATCAGGGAGTTCAGGACGGAGAAGGTAGGGTCATCCAATATGCGGGCAAGGACCACATCTTTGAGGTATTGTAATCGGTATGTGTAGTGGATCTTCTTCCGGATCATGGGTGCCTCTATCCTCACCACCTCTTTAAACCTTGTCGTGTCTTTGAGGTACTGTCGGTGATTTGCTTTGTGGCTCGGAAAGTCGGGGTCATCTATAGTACTGTCAGCGCGTCCGAGTTTGTGATAAGCATGCCGCCTACATTCTAACGCTCCAACCACGCCTATTAATACGTCGTCCATGACCACGTTCTCTATGATTGCGGTATCGTTGAGTAAGATGAGGGTCTTCATGATGTTGCATAACCGATGCAGGTCCGCTAAACTCTCCAGGTCCTCTGCCATCTCCACCAAAGGCACAAGCTTCGATATCAGATCTGATGCCAGAGTGAATTTTGTTAAAGCCTCTCTCCCTTGTGCTGTGCTATTCGCCATGCGCATTGTACTCTCTATCTCCCCAAGGTTGGCGAGATCTGGTGCCGGCAAAGCAAAGGGTTGCACGGTGTCGGCGGTGTCGTCTACACCATCGTCCACTGCTTGATATGAGCATAGCTTTAGTGTCTTTAGGAATTGCGAATGGCATTGACCTACCTATGCCAGGATTCCCACCCAATCGCTGTTGCGCTTCGCTCACAAAATCCCTGGCTTTGTCAGTGACTCGTGCACGTCAATATCGTTGTAGGATTGCGCACCATATGGCTGCACATCCCTCTGGCTCCTGGAAGCTGAGCGCCATGTCGGTGACGTTAGATTCTGTCCATACGATGAGCGTATCTGTGATAGTCATCAGCATGCGACCGCAGATGGCCAGTGGCGTTGGGGCACACCTTGTTGCTTCTGGTATCCATCATCTTTGGCGATTTTGGTCTCAAGCAGAGTACGGTCTGGCTCGTCTTCCGACTGCACGTGTATTCGAGCTTCATCCTGTATGACACGTTGTGTCAGCCTGTCCGTCGCATATTATAGAATCCATTCACGGCTTGGCGCGTGACGCCATGCAGTCAAAGTAAACAAAGCGGTGATGAATCTCTATGCTCACGTTTATGACTGTGCCTGTACAAAAGCCGGTCCCTCTATCAAACCAGTCGTTGGCTTTGAGTTCGTAGACCTTGACTCGCTTCCTTTCATTTGTATCCATTGTCGAGGTGGACAGGGTCGCGGCGGTCCAGTGTGAGGAGGAGATGCCTCCGGACTGTCGACCACTTGGTTCGTCCCGTGTCGCGCTGGAAGACTTGAGGTGGAGAGAGTGGAACCTGGGTGTGGTTGTGGTTCTTCACGAAGCGTCGCAATTTGAGGAGAGCGGGCGCGTGTGGTGTTCCCAACGTTCGAGTGGTGCAGTGGTCTACCACAGCGCAACGCTGGACAGCGGCACCGGCGTATGCGACGCCGTCTGGCAATGTGTACGAGATGTCTGCCTGAAAATACGGGATGGTGGCGGTATGGTACAGCTGGTAGCTGGTGCAGCGCGGGAGGTGTAGGAGGGAGGCTCCCAGGACCGCAACGAGTTATGGTATGACTAGCTAGCGCTGTCAATCCCGTCCGATGGCGACTTTGTCGAAGGCCCCGCGGGTATCGATAAGGCTGTGGGTATATCAGATGGTAGAAACAATAGTGAATCCGAGAATCTCGTTGTCTTGAAACGATGCGCAGGGACAGCGACAGTGAAAGAATCAAGGCAAGCGCGCGGCGTGTGGGAACTCCAGCTGCAGCGACAGATTTCCTCTACTAATAAGTAAGTCCGTCATCTCAGGAGCGAATCATGCTTTCTACCCAGACATCTTGGCAACTCCAACACAACAGCTTTGTCTCTACTGGGGCATCATTCATGAAGTGTTGACAACGCCATCCACGGTGTGAGTTTGTTTAAACACTTGTTGTTGCTGCTATACATCAACACTGGGAAGACAGAGACATAGATAGGGAGTTGAAAGTATCACGGCAACTGTGTCTGATCTTTCACTGCCAGAAAGGAAAGAGGTAAGCCTTGTCTAGGAGATGAAGATTTGCAGAAGCTTTCGCCTTTCCAGTGTCTTTGGAGTAAGGTCAGTGATTGTGACCTTGGCATGTTGGGTATGCACCCGGGGCACCGAATCAGCTTTCGACAGTTGGAGCCAGACATCAGGTTTTGGGGATTCGGACATTTCCATCCATCTGGGCACCGGCATATTTTCTACCTCCGTCAAATCCAGCTTGGCGGAAGCGAATGCGGCTCTTCTCCTGTTCGTATGTGGATGGAAGAATAATGGAACATGCAATAGCCCGAAGCGAGAGTAAATGCTTCTCGACCATCTCGATTCGGTACTAGTACTAGGCTAGTTGTATCTGACTGGTAGGCTAGTTGTATCTACCACCAGTCTCAACCATGGTAGACATTGCGTTGCAAACGGAAAGAAAAAAAGGAGTAGTATGCATGGCCGCATGGGTTTCAACTGTTGTATACTTCCGAGGACCAGGCCAAACTATCGACGTTCGAGAGTCGAGACTATATATAGCTAGAAGTTGAGGTCGTTTGAAGTTTGGGAGAGGGCGCATCTCCCATGAGGCGCAGCTGGCAGCCTCTTTATAGCCAGATATCATGTTTCAGTTGATCTGGGCTCATCGAGTCATCCTGGCGCGAACCATGGGGACTTCAGCCAGGAACGTAAGGAAGAATGATGCGAGAACGAGGATCTAGGTCAGAGGAGATGCTCCCCTTTCCGAGGCCCCCCAAGGCCATTCTCGGTCCAATGAATGGACGAATGACAAGAAATCATCGGCCCAATAATGACACGAATCGGTCGACACTTCAATGACAAGAAATCATCGGACTAATGACAAGATATCATCGGACTAATGACAAGAAATTATCGGACTAATGACAAGATATCATCGGACTATTGACAAGATGGATTCTTGCGACGCGCTGATTTGTCGTTGATAAAGTCGTTGTCAGGCCAGAGCTAGAAGCACCTAGTAGTACTATGTACTCTAACGTTCTCCCGTCGCTTGAAGTGGAGGTCGGAAGCACGGCACCGTATCTAAGCACTCGACACTCACAGTGATAGTTATCATTGCCTTTGACAGAATGCCATGTTGATTCACTGCGGTTGATGCTGCTGGTCTTCGTCCCGTGATTGTGATGGTCTGAGCTGACGAGCCACTCTTGTTGAGATTGAGGGATGAAGCAATTATTGATCGAACAAGTCCGTGTGCAGGCAGTCCCTTAGTAGTACTCCAGTGATTGGCAGTCCCTTTGTAGATACTCCAGTGATTGGCAGTCCCTTAGTACTCCAGATGCTTGCGTATACACCAACATACCTAGGCAGCACAGCCAACCTTGCAGATGCGCATTGTCGGTGAAGGAGAAAAGGTCCAGGATTGCCTTGGACAGGCGTTCGCGGTGCTGTCATAGTCAGGTGCGCCGAATACCTAGGTACTAGACAGAACCCCTGCAACTTGAATCTACTAGCGGCCTCTGAGTTTCGCCCTCTCGAAACACCCACTAAGGACAAACTGCCGGACTCGACAGGCGCTAGCCGATCAGCGGCGACGGGACTGCAGTAGTTCATGTCACATACCTGGAAGGTTCTGTCCCCACCACCATCGTTCCAAACAGTAGTCAGCGCTATGGTCTTTATCTTCGCCCTGAAGTCCTCATCTCGAGGGAAGCGAGCCCGCTATCTTTCCTTCCTTTCCAACTTCCATCTCTGATTCCTTCCATTCTCTCGTTGCAAATTCCTGTCTCTAGCAAGCTTTCTGTTGTCATTCAACTCTAGATTGGAGCATATCCAGTCCTTGATATCCATTCCTTATCCTGGCAACTTCAACCAGATAGCGAAGACCCGCTATCCAACGCGAATTCGGCCAAACCACTCCATCTCTCCTGTTTTCAGTCGCCCCACTGGGAACGACGGCGACTCCATACAGCTGTCTAGGATCGGACGAGCCTTTCCCTGACGCAAGTTCCCTTCCTTCGAATCAGTCCCAATTGGCCGAGTCGCCTCAAATTTGAACACATTACCGATATCATCAGAGAGTCGAGCACACTTTCAAGGCGAAATGGCCATTTTCGGTCGGCGGAAGGGTGCAAAGAAGGCAGAAGAGGAAGAAAAGAAGTCTGCAGGAGCGTCGCCTGCTGTAAAAAAACCCCATCAGTCCAAATATGTGCATGTTCCCCAACAAGCCGCAGCAGACTCTCTCAGAGTGACAGCTCCGTCCGTGAGGCCAGACATGCGTGAACTGGTTCGACGAGAGATGACTGCCCCGGGATCTAACAAGTTCGTGCGCCCAAAGTTGATTTCAAATAAATCTTGGAGTGCTGGGGATCTCACGATTGCTTCTATCATGGAGCAACCTCTTGACATGGGTCCAGCACGACATTCTTCCAGACGTTCCAGTTTCAATTCCCCTCACCGGAGGCAACCTTACCGGAGCACTTCGCTCGCAAGAAGTCCCCTCTCGAATACAATCGTTGGTATGTTGACCCGATGAGAAGAGTCTCAACAGCGCTGATGCTACAACAGAAGAAGATTTGTCCGAAACTACCGACGAGTCACCAGCAGGGAGTGCTTCTTCATCAGGTGACTGCACCCTCGTCGTTTGCTGTTATTCCACTGCTAATATATTCAAAGACGATGGGCTGGAGACGAACCCTGACCAACCTAGGCTTGATGTTCCCTCAACGAAAGCTTTATCCATCAAATCCATGCCTGAGCTGGTCTCAGAGCCACTCATCGACACACCAACGACTCTTCAACCCAATCTTCCGGTAAAGAACAAGGTTGACTCCTTGATGGACATACCCACAGAACAAACGCCCACTCCTGCGATCTCACCAATTGTGCAAGACGATGTGGAAAGTTCATCCCCTGCTTCAACAAAATTGCCTACCATCATTGGCCCGAATTCTGACCTGGACCTTGGATTCACTTTCACCTCACCGTCCATCGATGTCTTTATAGAATCACCAAAAGACGATTGGTTTGCAGCGGACAGCAGCGTGAGCCGGGCTTTCTCAACAGGGTTTTTGGACGATCCAAAGGTGCAACAATGGAAGGCAGAAGAAGATCTAGAGGCTCCTCCGGTGCCCGAAATCCCAATCGAATGGTCTGTGAACCGGACTCCCATCGCAGAGACAAGTCCTATGCTGGATTCTTGTGCATCTTCCTTGGCTCCCGAAAGTCAGTCCGATGTGCCTGTTGGCGACAGCCCCGTACTGGGATCATGCGCCTCTTCGATAGATATGTCGGTGCCGCCACGGTCACGCAGGCGATCTGACATCAACGTGAGCGCTCCAAATAGCAGGTCGTCGTCCTTGGTCCGATCGGAGCAGCACGAGCATATTGCACGTCAAGCAAATGCATACAATACGGTGCTTGGCCATCTCTACCCTGGGGGCAGGGCAGTTTCATCGCCTCCAGATCCCATGCGCAATCTACACCAATCCCAGCGCCTTTCTTCCCAGCTCCAACCTCGTGAAGGACGTCGGCAGAGCAAGTACGTCTCATCAGAGTTCACAGCTCAGCCCCATCGCATCTCTCATCAGCCTCAGCCTTCCCAGGGTCGTCATCAGAGTTTTTCTGTCTCATCAAAATCCACGGTCCACCCCCAGGCCCTTCCCCAGCAGCCTCAGCCTTATGGAGGACGCCGTCAAACCATGTCTATCTTATCAGAGGCCACACATTCACAATGGATTCCCTATCCCATGCAGGAAGCGGATGCCTCTTTTGCTCGTGTCGACATGACGATCACTCGAGGAAGGCAAATGCTTAATGTG
Organism: Venturia aucupariae; assembly: GCA_003693225.1. Lineage (NCBI taxonomy): Eukaryota > Fungi > Ascomycota > Dothideomycetes > Venturiales > Venturiaceae > Venturia > Venturia aucupariae. The sequence continues at coordinate 50,788 of QWZN01000026.1, read as the reverse complement.
CATTCTCTTGATCCTAGTATGCAGTCTCACACGAGCGAACCTCAAGAATCGGAACGGAGATCACATTCATCACAGCGGCCAGTGTTCTCGTCACCATATCGAGACTTTTCTGATGGGATCGTGCACGTCTCTCGCTACCCCTCTTCGCGACGTGCTTCACTCGATGGATCTTGTACAACTCTCAATGAAATGGATGACGAGGAAAGCTACTCCACTGCTCAGCAAGAGACCGAAGCTATGCAGCCGCCACCAATCCCCCTAGCCAGTAAACCTAGATTCGTGTCGACCTACGTTCAGCCAAATTATGATCCACGACCGACCATGCAACGCCACCACACCACGGATGTTTACGGTCATATAAACCAGGTCCCTGACTCGTCGCACACGAATTACAGCAAACAGATGTCCACCACTCGCCGTGAATCGTTTGACACCTACGCACGAGTATCCAACACGAGACACTCATCCGCGATTGACGATCGTATCGCACTAGCACACATGGATTCTTCCTACCGCCAAAGCAAAACGGATCTTCCTTTCAATGAGAACGGCAGTTCTAGCTCCCGCACTTCCTTCACCGAATCCCGCACCTCCCACGCCGATCAAAGCTCCCTCGCAAGCAGCAAACACCACGCCTATTCCACTTCCGAAGCGCACAGTATTTCCGATTCGCCCCGCGGACGCGCTTACTCAATGTCCTCCGCCTCTCACAGTCTTTCTGGCAAAGGCCACGGATATACAAACTCGGAACTGTCCATTCTCTTCCCCTTGCCTTCAGTCAACAAAGATTCTGACCGCAAACTCACACAAGTCCTGGGCATCGAATATCAAGCCGGTGGCTCGGACCACCCTCCCGCACCACTGAACGAGCGACCGCTACTAGTCACGGAATATAGGAGGTCGGAAAGTCCAATGGTGACGCGATTGGAGTATCCACCGTCGCCAACTCATGTTCCCGATAGTGAGACGGGCAGTTTCAGTGAGAAAGGAAAGAAAGTTTTGAATATGCCGCGGGGCACGCCCAAGAAGAAGATGAGTACGAATTTCCTGGGGATGATGAGGAAGAAGAAGGATATGGCGGAAACTTCTTGAAGCATTGATTAGCGAGGAAGATATGGAAGATAATTGTAATGTACGCATCACTAATGCTGGCACAAGTGGTATACCTTTAGACATAGACAGACAGACGGACATTCACTTTGAATTGGGAAAGGGAGTCGGGGATGTTGGGGCGCTGGATATTGGAGCGCTGGAATTTGTTGAAGCGATTACCTATGGATACAAATGAATCAACCATTCTTTAATCACAACGTACTGAGACTTTCTGCTGTATTGAATGAATGTACTAGTACTGTCCATACGGACCAATTTTGCCTACACCGACTTTCCATACTTGGTTGTCTATCAAGCTTCAGCACGCGGAACCGATGTCGCGGCATTCGAGAGCAAAAGGATACCAAGTCCCCCCCAGGCATTTTGAAGACATTCACTGTAGTATTGTAGTAACTACAAAAAAATCCAATCTTTCATCCAACCGCTTCAAGTTGATCCCGCATTTCACTTCCAACACGAGGTGAGATAGTCCGCCGCTGCAATGGGATTCTTGCGAGAAAGAAGTGGACACTTGGTACGCATCTACGCATCAACTAGTGCAAGGATCCAAGCACGTTCTATAAACTCACCGCTATTTGGCTACTGTGATCCACATGTAATAGTTGCGATGATATCTATACAATTAGCTGCTTTGAGCCTAGTTCGAGGGATCTGGTACTACCTGAACGCACTTTCTTCGTTTTTTCTGCGCTTGATGTCAGAGATAATGTGTTGTTCTAGTGTACCAGATTTCTCACCTATATTTGGGTTGTGTTAATGTGCTCTCGCCCGGACTGATATATGGCTTACTCATCGCTGGCGGAATTCAGATCCGTCACTTTGATTTCCCTCTAAATTCGCACTTCTTAATGAATAGATTTGTGCCAAGTGGCCACCTCTTTCTGGAGAATTTACCCAAATTAATGTTCATGACTTGATTTGATAGCCTATTATTAGTAACGCCGCACTGAGTGGAACAGGTCACGAGTGTCAATGCGGGACCCACTTAAGAAAATTCAGCCGACCTCAAAAGACAAATCTATAACTTGAATCCTTCTTCCTTTGCATCTCACAACAACCACAACTCCATCAGAATAATGATCGATTCCCATCCACTTGACGATGCATCAAGACCCATTTCTATCTCAGGACGTTGATCTGTTCCGCCTCAAGGATAGCCTGTATCGGGCTCGATGCCGATAGGCTCTCAGATGGATAGATATCAGTGTCGCTCCAACAATCTCGAATCTTTCCTAGGTCTTGATAACGATGCCGCAGGCTGACTGTCTCCGCCTCCGCTTCTGCTACGGAGAAGAGCGCAATTCTCACGAAACTGTATCTAATATCGCTTATCTACCTGGTAATGATTGACACTACAGCCATGTGGATAACGCAGCCATCTACTAGATGATTGTCCATCACAAGTGCAAACGTGAACGACCTTCTCCAATTCACATTTTCTTCTGAGGCACTAACGCATAGAGTCAACATGGCGACATCTCTGCTGCTCTCCGAAAGCGTTGGCTATGGCATACTGGTCGGTGTTGGTGCTCTCTTTGCCGTGGGCATGTACGTCACCACGATTGTTTTGGCCAAATTCGCAAACGAAGTGCAAGGAACAGAGATGTTCATGACTGCTAAGCACTCAGTAAAGTCGGGTTTGCTTGCCAGTTCCGTGGTCAGTAGTTGGACGATCGCTGCCACACTCCTCACGAGTACAACATGGACTTTTGGCTATGGGATTAGTGGCGCCTACTTCTGTAAGTCAAGTCTGCACAATAACTCCCTATGAAAGTATAATCTAACAAGATTTCCCAGATGGCGCTGGCGCATGTGTTCAGATCTTCCTTTTCGCGGTCGCTGCTATCGAATTGAAGAGAAAGGCTCCGGGTGCTCATACCATGTTAGAACGTAAGTTTTCTTCCACTGTTTCTCTCTTCCGCTATGATGAGCAATTTTTTAATTAGACTCCGATCTACAATGACGACAAATCATGTCAAATTTTGCTGAGCGACTCAAGCTATCTCAACTTCTCACATACATTCTACAAGTATGTCTGCTAACGCGATGAATAGTTACCAAGCTACGATATGGCGTCCCTGGTCATTGGGTGCAAATCGTTTTTTCGACTCTCTATCAATTCTTTAACTGCGTCTGCATTTTGGTTGGCAGTGAGTTGATCTTCCCAGTACATACAAATTAGCAAATCAATTTCTGACCAAATAACATTAGCTTCTGCTGTCGTGAGTCTCCGGTCTACGCGACAATCAAGTGAGCCATAATTGACAGGACCAGTTCTCAGGGTTGACGGGCATGAACCAAATTGCAGCCTGTTTTCTGATCCCGCTTGGCACGATTTTGTACACACTTACAGGTGGCAGTATGTTCAAGGCTCTCGTTACTTCAACAGCTTCTCAATTGCTAAGAATAACTAGTTAAAGCAACCATCCTGACCGACTACGTCCATACCGTCATCATCTACGTGGTCATATTGATTGGGCTTTTCGTTACTTATACTACTTCCAACCTCATCGGATCCATTGATGAGATGTACAAGCTCCTTCGAGAAGCCGCTATCAGAACACCGGTCGCAGGTAACCCAGGTGGAGAGTATCTCACCATGCATTCCCTTGATGCAGTATTATATGGCATTATCCTTTTTGGTGCCGGCTGCGCAGCGTCCGTCGACGTACAGCTTTTCCAAAAGGCTATTGCTGCGACGCCGGAGGGAACATTCATTGGTTATTTCCTCGGGACTTTGTGTTGGTTCAGCATTCCCTTCTGTCTTGCGACAACATTTGGTCTCGTGGGGCGTGCCTTGGAAGCGAGCCCTTTATATCCTACTTATCCAGCGCTTCTGTCTGCAAAGCAATACGCAGCGGGTCTTGCTCTGCCGTACGCTGCACAAGCATTGATGGGCAAAGGCGGCGCAGTAGCTATCTTGCTTCAGATCTTCATGGCGGCCACCTCAGCATTCTCTTCTGACCTCGTCTGTTTTGCCTCAGTGTGGACTTTCGACGTCTACAGAGCCTACTTCAATCCTAATGCATCTGGAGGCCTGCTCATCAGACTGAGTCATCTATCAGTCGTGCTTTTTGCTATGGTCTGCTGTGGTGTCGCAGCGGGACTAACTACGACACCCGTAGGAGTCAACTTTATCATCACGTCTATTGGTATCATCTGCAACCCAGCACTGTTTCCGATTTATGCTACCGTTCTTTGGAAACAACAGAACACCTACGCCGTGGTTGGTGCTCCCATTCTTGGACTGATCACCTCGCTGGCGAGCTGGCTAGGTTCCGCGCACTCGTTGTATGGCTCGGTATGTTTTTTCCTTCCTCTTTCTCAAAGTGAAGGCTGAGGAAGTATGCAGATTACGATCGATACAATGTCAATGCCACTTTGTCAGGTTGTGGGCCAAGTCACAGCCATGGTTTCTCCTTGCATCTACTCGCCCATCATCACTTACCTGACTGGACCTCAAAACTTTGACTGGGAGATATTCCAAAATATTTCCGCCGTCGATGACTCCGATGTGAAGGGCATCACGCAAGAACAGCTCGCGGCGCAAGCGATTGTCGAACACTCTACCGACGAGGAGAACACCAAGCTAAAGCAGGAACGAGATGTCGCTGCGTGGGCGTCGATCGTAAGTTTTTGCATATCAAGACAACATGTTATGAGCTCTGCTGACTTTTCATGCAGGCTGTGGCTCTTTGCTTCTTGATAATATTTCCCATGCCACTCTACGGCACACGCTACGTCTTCAACCTCAGTTTCTTCCGCTTCTGGGTCGTTTGGACGTTTCTATGGGCAATTTGCGCTGCAGCCACTATTGCAATTTTGCCCATTTACCAAGGTCGACACACTTTGACGATGTTTGTGCGACGATTTATCTTGCGGCAAGATATGAGTGTGATTGTTGGTGTTTCCTCGAAGGATTCAGCCAGTGATGAGAAGGTTCGTGGTGGGAGTTCGGGCATGGAGAAGGAGGGTGGGAAGGCTGAGGCGGTCTCGATTAGAGGATGAGGGTGAGCAGTAGGATGAACATGCGTCCTCTTACAATGTGTCACGCCAGGCATAGCCCCGGGACTCTATATCCCATATGCAACCTTACTTCAAGAAACTCTCTGATTACTGACCACATCCATCTCTCCGTCCTGCACCAAACCTCCGTCGAATAATCGTTGTTCACGTGCTAGCCTTGTAGGCAAGATGCTCACTAATCTTCGTGGTCACACCACGTTCGTATGAAAACAACCCACGAATTACCAGAATAAGGCACCACTGACGCAGAATGAACATATTTTGGTATGTCGCACATCGCTTCATCGCGGCCTGTATACAAGATCGGTAATTAGCCAGGACATTCCGGACACAACGACTAAGCAATCCAACCACATCGTGCCGATTAAGTCGAGCACAAGGCTGTTGACGAGGCCAAATCAACAAACGCAAAGTTCTATAAGTTTGAATGGAAATCCTCGTTTCCTTGGACATCAAAAAGCCAAGATCATATTGTATGTCAATCACCGATCCAAGAACCAAACATCCTCCACAGTCACCCCTCAAGAACCACCACACAAGATGTCAACCTCCCAATCCCAACCCATCGTCCTCGTAATCGGCGGCACAGGCGCCCAAGGTATTCCCGTCGTCAAAGGTATCCATCCTTATCCCCCATTTCCACCCAAAAATATCCCATCCAACTAAACAACCCACCAAAAGCCCTAACCGCCGACACCAAATACCACGTCCGAATACTAACCAGAAACGCCTCCTCCCCGGAATCCCTCGACCTAGCAACCCACCCAAACACAACCCTCCTCCAAGGAAACGCCTACTCAGAACCCGACCTACGAAAAGCCTTCGAGCACAAAGGCGACAGCAACAGCAACACCAACACAAACGGCGTCATAACCCACGTCTTCGCAAACACAAACGGTTTCGCCATCGGCGAAAAGGCGGAGATATACTGGGGAATCCGCCTCTACGAACTATGCCGCGAATACAAAGTTTTCCATTTCCTATACGCAGGACTGGAATACGCCTCCAAACTCGGCTCGTTCGATGCGAAATACAGGTGCGGCCATCTCGATGGCAAGGGCAAAGTAAGCGATTATTTGAAGGCGCAATGGACGCGTCCGATGGCTTGGTCTGTGTTGACTAGTTGTTTGTACGTGGAGGGACTGGGTGAAATCCTTCGGCCTTTTCCTCAGGGGGATGGATCCTTTGTTTTCTATGCACCGCTTGGCGACGCGGAGGTACCGCTTATCCATTTGCATGATTATGGGCTTTATGCGCGTTGGTTATTTGATAATCCCGCTCGTAGTAATGGCATGGACCTCCACGTCGGCACAGAAGATATCTCCTACACTAATCTCGCAAAAGTCTTCACAGAGGTTACCGGTATCCCCTCCATCTACAAAGAAGTAACCACAGAGGAATATTTCAACCTTGGAATCTTCACTGATCCAGAGGCGAAGATTGGCGCGATCCCGGGTTCTGACGAGGATGATCCGACATTGTTTACTTATCGCGAGAATTTTGCAGGGTTCTGGGAGACGTGGAAGGCTGGGTTGACGAGGAGGGATTATAAGTTGTTGGATGAGATTTTGCCGGAGAGAGTGAGGAGTGTGAAGGAATGGATGGTCAAGGTGGGATATACTGGAGAGCCTGTCAGTGTGTTGAAGGATTATCGTGATCGAGCGGCTGTTTGAGAGGGGGGGGGGATTGGCGTATATTTCCATTTCATAGTCGGCGCGTGGTTCGTGATGTGGGACGCATGTAGTTAGTGATCAGGAGATACCTTGGGGCAGTGTTCAGAATAATCGGATCTCCGAGGCTGTTTTTGGTTTTGCACAAGGTTAGTGGTACAGAATACGTACACTTTGGTATTCGGGCTCCAATTGATTGCACGGTAATGGTTGCTTATTTTGCCACAATGACTAGTGCTGTGCAAAATGTGAACGGGTTTGTTAGGAGCGCTTGCTGTTGGCAAGTCTATGACCATCATTGTTACAGCCCAGCCAAACCTGGCTCGTCTAGGTCCCATATCGTTCTCTTCCGCCTTCTGCGCCAATCCCGGGTCTCTCTTCTCAGCGTGTTCGTAACAAGATCTCTTCCTTGCCGCTTTTCCAGCATCACTCGAGGAGGCAGTGGAATATCGTCGGGTGGATTTGGGGCCGGTGCAGGAGAGCTCTTCTTTGAACTCAATTTGAGTCCAAGCAAGATAATCATGCCTACTACCAGAAGTAACAGGAGAAGAATGACCTTCCTCTTTACGCTCTTCTTCTGATAGCCTGTAGCCACGGTCAATTCTTTGTCCGCTGCCTTCATATCCACAGCCATTCGCTCCACGTTGTAGTCTATCCTGTCCAGCATGCTTCCCTGATCAATGACCATAGTTTGTAGTTCTTGAAATATATTGGCCAGCTCGATGATTCCCTGTGCAATGTCTTCAATTTCCCGTTCGCGTTGGGCGATAATTGTCTCGTTCGGATTGCGCTGGAGCCGTTGCTGGGCCTGGGTCAAAGTTGCTTGAGAGAATGTTCGATCGGACTCGGATTCCATTAGCGACGGGTCGGTGTATGGGTTTTGGACCATAGGAGTGGATGATCGGTCGATAGGCGTAGAGAAGCCGCCAATAGTGCGTAGTTCTGGAGTATGTCAGCGTTTGTGTAGATGTGAAAAGATGGACATGATTACTCTTGAGATATGCAGATTGCTTCTTGCGAAACAGAGAGCTTACATCTCCTACTCTCGTCGCTAAGGATATCTTCAAGTTCTTGGCCATTGTCTCTTCGCCTTTGCTGATACCACCAGAATGCTTCGATTCGCGAACCATCATGTCTATTCTCTGAATAGCCTTTTGACAGTTTTGAAATTGTCGTGTTATCTGCTGTGTCATATCCTCGATTTGGCGCTCTTCCCTTTTCTTGACATCGTCGTCGTCGAACCCAGGAAGCACATGCTTCTGATGCAATTGCTCCAGCTTTCTGGTCTGCGCAGCAATGTCGGACAGAATCTCAGTGACTTCTTCCTGTATATCCAGCCATCGTGGTGGCAGCAAATCCATTTCTATGACCACATCTCCGTCGTCCTCGTATGCGCCGGCAGACATGAGGCCACGACGCTCTTCCGAAAGTGACGATGCACCCTCGCCGAAGCCATTGGAGCTGGGCCCGGTGAAGACATTCTTCTTTTGCGGATGGTGGGTGTAGGACTGGCGGAAGGAGATGAAGCTGTAGCTTGCATTAGTATATGCTTCAGGTAGTAAATAAATACTAGGGGCTGTGAGCGCTCACAGATTTGTTCTATCCCTCCACATGATGGAAGACGGTGTGATGGGCGGTCAGCTCAGTCATTTGCGATGTCTGGAGTCTGCCTAGGCGTCAGTGGCATTCCTGGTTGCAGTTGAAAAGAAGAAAAGCCGGATTCGTCTTGAGGCTGAGAGACAGCTGATGACACTTTCCCGCTGTGACGGGGGACGGGGCGGAAGGAGGACACTAAAACATCCATCATCTCCCCCAGTCGTCTCCTTGAACAACAATCTCTCACCTCGAGGATACACAATTTGCGAATAGTCGACACTTTGGACATACAATCGACACACACACACACACACACACACACACACAACCCCTCGATAAACTCTCGTCGACCCTCACTCACACCATGGTATGCTCCCACCAAACACCCCACCAAGCATGTCAATGCCAAAACCGTCAACAAACGAGGCTGCCAGCCAGCCTATACCACGCACTTGCTGATATACGAGACACAGGCCGATTCACTCACCGAGGAGCAGGTCTCCGAGTTCAAGGAGGCTTTCTCTCTCTTCGTAAGTCACAATCACCCCTCAAGCTTTTAATTGCTGCCTGTCTCTACATGGTGGGGTCAGCTCTGCGACTTGTCCAAACGTTTGCTGACTGCCTTTTTGCACAATATAGGATAAGGATGGCGATGGTAAGACTCCTTCACCTCCTTCTCACCCTCGACGAAGTCTCAGCCCAATTTCGCACATTGATACGCGCACCCTGCGATAACCTGATACACCCTCCCTGGCACCCTCTCGCTTACCCCGAAGCCCCGCACGAGGAAGAGTAGCAGCTCACGATAATGAATAGGACAGATCACCACCAAGGAACTCGGAACCGTCATGCGCTCCCTTGGCCAGAACCCAAGTGAGTCTGAGCTGCAGGATATGATCAACGAGGTAGATGCCGACAACAACGGCACAATCGATTTCCCAGGTAATGATCATCACAAATGCATCACGAATATATCTGACGTATGCTGTCAGAGTTCTTGACAATGATGGCACGTAAAATGAAGGATACCGACTCTGAAGAGGAGATCCGTGAGGCGTTCAAGGTCTTCGACCGCGATAACAACGGTTTCATCTCCGCTGCTGAGCTTCGCCATGTCATGACTTCAATCGGCGAGAAGTTGACCGATGACGAGGTTGATGAGATGATCCGAGAGGCTGACCAGGACGGTGACGGGCGAATTGATTGTATGTTTGCGTTCACACTCTCCCGTCGCTCACGCTAACGCATTCACCACAGACAACGAATTCGTCCAGTTGATGATGCAAAAGTAGGACGACAAATGACGGATTGCGATGGGATGTATGGTCAGCCAGGAAGGCATTGCTTTGATTGGGAACGAGAGACGGCATCATTTCTATCCATGAACCTCCCTTTTTCTGGCTCTCTCCTCCCTTTGGCTTGTTTTGCTTGACTTTTGCGGACGGCAAGTGTTTTGGAAGCTCAGATATCCTGGTCACTGTGGTGGCTATCTTGGGTGCGTTTGGTCTCTTTGAGAACCGATGCCAGTTTCTTTACAAAATCCTGTAAATACACGACTTTCGAGATTGCTATGTTTATCCCGTTCGAAAGTGTTCCTATACTATTACTTGGATGCGCTGTTCTGAAGTGTCCGGTCTTGATGCGCGAATGGATACTCCCAATACTGCCTGAATCTACTAATTATCACTGCAGATGTCCAGCGTGGCGGCCTCAACAGACCAGTGTCGGGCCGTTAATTAGTCGCCAAGGACAGACATCCTTACGGTCACTCACTTCCCTTCAAGCTCTTTCTTTTGAGCCTCGAACTTCTCGGCCTCGGCAACACAGCCTCTCGCCATCTCAAGCTAGGAGAAAAAGAAGTCAGTCTTGCACACGATAACTTCACTTCGTATTTGCATTTGCACTTGCACATTTCCATTTTTGGAGAACAAACTCACCTGTTCATCAGTCTTGCAAACCAGAACCCGATGTCTCGCCCCTTCCTTTGTAATATCCTCGACAACCCCGTCACCCGGCTCCTCATTCTTCCCCTCATCGATTTCAAAACCGAGACAATTGGCTCCTTCAATCACTGCTTTCCGTAACGCCACACCCTTTTCACCCATGCCCCCTGCGAAGACGATGGCATCTACATTTCCACGAAGAGAGACGTAGTAAGAAGCCACGAATCCGAGGATGCGATCGACCATCAGATCAAAGGCTAGTTTACACTTTTCATCCCCGTCTGCTGCTTTGGAGGAGATGGATCCGAAATCGGTGGTTCCGGTTAATGCTTTCCAACCACTTTCTTTATTGAGGATTTGTTCTGCCGTCGTTATGTGGAGGGATTTTGTGGAGGAGGGGGATAATTTTCCCGCGTCGTGGGTGTAGTGGAAGACTAGTGATGGATCTATTGAGCCTGATCTTGTGGCGCCGGGGAGGCCGGCCAAGGGGGTTAGACCCATTGATGTATCGTGGGATTTTCCGTTGCGGATGGCGGTTATGGAGGCGCCGGAGCCGAGGTGGAGGGAGATTATGTTTGTTTCTTCCTTTGGTTTTTGGAGGAAATGGGAGACGGAGCGGGTTATGAAACTGTAGGAGAGACCGTGGAACCCGTATTTTCGGAGTTTGTTCTTTGTGGCTAGCTTTTGGTCGATTGGGTAGGTGTTTATGTGTTTTGGGATGGTGCTGTGGAAGGAGGTGTCGAAGAAGGCGATGTTTGTGGCACTTGGGAGGATTTTGAAGACGGCGTCGACGAGGGTTAGGGCGCCTGCGTTGTGGAGCGGGGCGAGGTCGGAGAGTTTCTCGATGTGGTGGTATGTCTCCTTGTTTAGCAGTTGTGGACCTGGATAGTCGCCTCCATGGACTACTCTGTGCGTTGCGAAGGCGATGTCTTCTTTGTTTGAGAGTTCTGTGAGGCCAGAGTCGGAGGTTAGATGGTTGAGGATGTAGTTGAAGGCAGCTTCTTGGGAGTCGATGTCAGCTAGTTCTTTTCCTTTTACTTTGTTGGAGCCGCGGGTGTATTTGAAGGTTGGTGGTGGGGCTGTTAGACCGTCGATTTGGGCTTCTGCAAGTTCTTTTGGGTCCTCGTCATTGCCGCAGGCTTGGTATACTGAGATCTTGACGGAGGAGGATCCTGCGTTGATGGAGAGGATGATTTGGCCTGGCATGTTGATGCTCAGAGACGAGGCTGATACGGAAGTCTGTGCTTTGGCGGATGGTATTTAATCTAAATGACTCGACGGTTCCCTTCCCAAGCTCTTTGTATTATATTCGTCTTCAACTTTCTCGCCTCAACAAGTGCGAGGTGTTATCAGATCTGCGGCTTCTCGCGGAAGATGATGTTTTCTCGTCTATCCCGAATGCAGTGGTGAAGAGATGACTCCACCAGGAGATGCAGTTGATGAGTTGTTGGTAAGCAAATCCTTGAAATCGTGGTCGTGGCCGGCAGTAATTGAATCTTGGTAACTTCTTGAAAGTAATAGCCTGAGGTATCCAGATGGTGCCAGTGTTGTTCAGACCGGACGCACTAGCATTTTTCCCACCTGCACCTACCCAACGTCATATCACGGCCACAGCTTTGGAAATGTCCAACTGGAACCACCAACCATGATATGCCTTCTGGCCCAGCAGCTAGGTTGTACTTAAGAACTGTAGGTCCTGGAGTATCTGCAGCGTTCCTAAGTCCCCCCAAGCTTGAACCTGGAGTTTCTCCTCTGATGGCTAAGACTACTAGTACTCGGTACTTAGCCAGTCCTCGCTCAGCAGTCAGCACTCGACTATTTCCGGTCTGAAGAAGCGTTACCGCTTCCTGTTCCCATCTTCAAGTCAAGTCGGATGAAGCTTCATCGATTTGCTTAATTAGTAAGTAGTCGATCTATAGCTATCAATAGTGAGTATGGTAGTGCACGCAATCGACCCTTTCAACGACAACCATCCTTGGATGCATCCACAGATCAATGTCCATCAAACTCGCCTCCTTACAGCAACAGTACCATCGATCTTTCATTCAACTCCAGGCTGATGAGAATCGCCAAAGTCACATGGTAAAAGCGGTATCGGACGATAAATGTCCGAGAGTCCCAATCTGGTGCCGAAGACGGGACGCTCAACGTTCACGCGGTGTAAGCCAGTTGATCCACGGTGCAAGCCAGTTGATCCACGGTGCAAGCCAATTAATCCGCGGTGAACCTTGAAGGAGCAACCTGAAGTCACTGCATCGGATGCATGTAGCCTGCCTACTCCACTCTGGCTGCTGCACTTTACTGCAGTACACAGTACAACCCGCCAATCCCATATGATCATGGGAACGTGGCGACAGACTCGGCCATTACAGCCGATGAAGACGATGGCCGGCGAAGCGATACTCGGCATGGCAACGTATCGTACTAATCGAGAGCCCAACGTTAGCCTCACGATACTGCTACTAGGAGTACCTCGATTCCTCATATATCCCATGGTGGCGCGCTTGCTACGGAGTCCCACTCCTTTTCTTCCTTCAATTTTCTCGTTCCTCATCGTAGCCTTCTTTTGAATTGATTCCCATTCCTAAGAACAGTATTTCTACCCAAGAAGGATTTTAAAATCCGGGGTTACGGTACGAGTCAAGCGTTGATAAGCTATCTCCGTATATCTTTACAAAGAACACCATCGTCTCCCGTAGTAGACGAGATTTCCGAACTACTTTGCCTGTTTTCTCAACACTGCAGGATATGGAAAAAGAGATCGGAGGTGTCGATCCTATTCGCTCGACGAGTAAAAACCATAATCTCAAAGAACCGGAAATAAGAATCGAAGGACAACAGGAAGGTTCCGATGGCAACTCGTTGTCACGCATCGTGTCTGGGCCACCATACTCGATATTTTCCGCAAAGGCCAAAGCTTTCATTGTGGTTGTGGTTTCGATATCCGCTTTGGTCTCTCCCTTTGCTGCAACGCTGTTCTACCCAGCTCTCAACGTTCTGGCCGACCAATTGCACGTTTCCGAATCCTTGATCACTTTATCGGTCACGACATACATGGTAAGGAACCACACCTTCTCATTGGAGGACTATCTGCTTACACCACCATAGCTAGCTCAAGCCATCGCGCCGGCTTTTCTTGCCGGTATTTCTGACCAAAGTGGCAGACGATTCAGCTTCTTGATCTGCTTTGGTATCTACATATGTGCGAACATCGGTCTTGCTCTGCAAACGAATTATGTTGCACTGCTCGTCTTACGATGCTTGCAAGCGTGTGGAAGTTCTGCCACGGTCGCTTTGACGATAGCAGTCGTTGCCGATGTAGCAACGTCCTCTGAACGAGGCACGTATATGGGTTATGCTACTGGTGGTATCCTTCTTGGGCCTGCTTTGGGCCCTGTCCTTGGAGGTAAGCTGCTGTTATTTTTGTCTGTCTTCTCAAACACTGACTTGATCACAGGTGCGCTTGCACAATATCTCGGATGGCGATCGATATTCTGGTTCCTGGCCATCTTTGGTGGTGTCTTACTTATTCTCTTCAGCGTTTTCTTTCCGGAGACTTGCCGGAACGTTGTTGGCAATGGTTCCATCCCAGCTCGTGGTGTCAACAGATCCGTCCTCGGATACATGCAGCAACGAAGACGCAATGCCGATATTGAGTCACTTGCCAGCAAGAAGACAAACAATGGAGAGAAACGAAAACTGAACATCCCGAATCCCTTGCGCACTCTGAGAATATTGGGCGAAAAGGAATCTGCGCTAGTTCTCCTGTACAACGGTTTCTTCTTTAACGGTCAAATGATGGTTTCTTCTGCACTACCGTATATGCTCAGGCAAGCTTACGGCTACAACGAACTCAAAATCGGCCTCTGTTTCATCACCCTTGGATTTGGCTGCATGACCTCTGCTCTCTCCATGGGACCCGTGGTGGATTGGAATTTTCGAAGATGGGCGAAAAAAGTCGGACTTGTTATCACCAAAGGAAAACAACAGGATCTCCGCAACTTCCCTATCGAACGAGCGAGGATCGAAGTCGTTGTCCCGAATCATGCTGTTGGGACATTGGCTTTGATTGCCTTTGGCTGGACGATACAATATCGCCTCCATATCGCTGTCCCACAGGTAATCCTCTTCTTCGTTGGCTTTGGCATCTCATCTGCCTTCAATACCACTAATACACTTTTAATCGATCTTCATCGCGATGCACCTGCTACAGCGACCGCGGCTGTGAATTTCGTACGCTGTCTCATCTCCGCTGGGGGCGTTGCAGCTATCGTCCCCATGGTTGAAGCGATGGATCCTGGATGGACCTTTACATTTATTGGCCTATTGTACGTTGTCTGGATGCCGATGCTTTGGATCATCATGAAGTGGGGGCCGAAATGGCGGGCAGAGAAACAAGCGAAGAAAGATCAGGAATCGGCCGAGAAGGTGAGGATGGAAGCTGCGACTGTACAGTCGTCGGTTGAGTATTTAGGTGGTGATGATGAAAAGACTAAGTCCCCCGAGTGAAGAGGCCGCGAATAGGAATTAGAATGATCTGTTGCTTTGTGGTGGGGAGAAGCAATTCGAAAGGAAACAGGGCAAGGGGAGAAACACCTAAGACCGACATGGATGGATATTTTGCCTTCCGCAGACACAGTCACGGCGACCAGGGAGGATGGAAGAAAGTCGAGGGGCGAAGAGGGAATGGTCGATCATGTTGTGACGGAAACAGTACGGTGTCAATACACCAAGCAATAGCCGAAAAGCACCTGGAGAGGCAAAGAGTTCCAAGTTCGGCCTCCTCCTCAAGACCAAGGGCGAGTACCTTACCTAGTCTGGAGATGGATGGATGAATGGTTGGCGCGTATTTTATGAAACTTGAACGCAAGGTAGGTAAAGAATACTAAATTCACAACCTAAGCTCCAATATCTGAAAATAGGAATATTCTTTAACCCCTTTTCTAGAAGCGAGATAGCAATGCAACTCCTACCTAATTCAAGTAAATAATAAAATAAAAATCATACTCTATTCTCTAATTCGGGGTTTTCCGAAATCGCGATACTACGAGAAGAAGAATATAAGAAAATGATTATTTCAAAGGTAATTACGAGACTCGAAACTTAGATAGTATATAAGCCGTTAGTATTAGCGAGTACGTTCCAAAGCCTCAATATCTATTAAGCTATTCTTAATATTCGCTTACTTCTAATAGATAGTACTATTTATTCTCTAAGGAAAGAAGATGAATCTTTTCTCCCTACTAGTAAACCTAAAGCTAATTTTTTAATAGACTAGAGAAAGAGATACAAGTACTCGATTAATAGAAGAAAAGAAAAAAGCGTATAGATATCTCGTACTATACTCGATACAATAGTTTCTTACAACCTACTAAAGACTTTCCAAAATTTCTCTACTTCTATAGTACTCTCTATACCTCCTTAATACTTCCTTTCCTAGTATTCGTTCTACTCCGTAAGTACGCCTAAAAGACCTTCCTCTTACTACTTAGTAATATAAAATACTCATAGTACTATCCAAGACCACTTCATACCTCAAACTTCAAACCTCCCTTCTTATAGAGGTAGGCTATAAACAGTAAAAGTCCCCTCCTCCTCTTTATCCCCTAAATCCTTAATAAAAGACCCCATCACAACCAATCATCTCAGCCAGAGTTTTCGACATCGGAGAATACTAATTACTACAAAAGGCACCAACAGAAACGTCGTTATTATCAACCATTCGTTTCAGCTGGAAGTTGTACAGACGTGGGGTGGGGTGGGGTAGATAGAAGCTTAGGGCCACGGAGTGTCAGAATCGTTGTCGGTCAAACCGATCATATTGTCAGAGTATCTTGAGATGTAGCCTTCGCCTGGAGTCCATAGTTGGCAAGGGTTCCATTGCTGCTGTTGAGATGTTCCTGGCTCGCATCCTTGAATTTGGCCCTCGCTGACAAGAAGGTAAGTACCAATGGTGATCAGGTTCCTTGGAACCTGAAATAATCTGTGATATTCCATTTTGTCGCACTTGCTGCGGGAATATACGAACGATGTCAGCTTGATCTTTAATCAACACTTCAGAAGCCAGTAGTTATCTTCGATTTAGCGACACCAGCAACGTCAAGAAAAGGAGGAAAGTGCCTATTCAGATTTCGTATTGGTCTATCAGTTTTTCCAGCGCACTGCTGAACGTCAAACGTCAAGACGTATATTTTCGCCACCAATCTCAACCCGGTACACTACGTGTCTAAATAAGTAGCACAGGGCAGTAACTAACAGATGCAGGGTTTCCCACAGCATCACAGCCCTTCCCAAAATCAGAACGCCTATGGTTTCATGCATGCCAGAACCACCCACCATCATAATTTTCAAGGACTAGATCACGAACGCCGTCGCTTGTGACCACCAATATATGTTGTTTTCCATGCGCTTGTAATGTGAGAGAAGAGATGTTGAGCAATGATCCACCGAGGTGGAATTAGGATTAGTTTGTTGTAAACACGAAGGGCAGGGGTCGATCGATGCCGTGATGTGCGGTTGTATGGGGTGAAGCGAAGGAGATCGAGGTTCAACTGTTTTAAGAGTCTACATGATGATAGATGGTGCTGTTCGAAATTGTTAGCTGGAGTGGTCAGAGTCGGAAAATTAAATTTCTGCTTACAATCCACGTTCGCCTTGATGCTCTTATGAGGTAGAACGGAGCCGCCGTTGACGTAGATCTCGTCGCCGATGGTCACGTCGTCACCCAAAACAGTGATGTTCTCCAATCGTGCCCAGCGACCGACTGTGCTGTTCCATCCAACGATGGTGCTTTTAATCCATGCATGGTCCTTGATCTTGCTGTTGGACAATAGCACACATCTTTGCAGACGGACTCCGTCGCCGACGACGACACCCGGTCCAATTGTGACATTTGGTCCAATTTTGCAGTTCTTCCCAATCTTCGCGGTCGGGTCGACCATGACATTGCCCTGGTGGACGTATGGCTCGGAATTTGGGACCAGGAGTTTGGAGTTCCTCTTAGCGAGAGATGACAAGTAGAGGCAGGTACCCGAAATGAAATCTTTTGGTTGTCCAACGTCCATCCAAAAGCCCTCGAGATCGAAGGAGTGTAACTCTCCCTCAGCGACCATGGCTGGGAAGGTTTCCTGTTCGATCGATGTTGGTCGCAAATCGATTCGCTTCAATATGCTCGGGTTGAAAATGTAAAGGCCAGCATTGATCCTGTTTCCAACGAACTCTACTGGCTTCTCGACGAAGCGATCGATCTTGGAAGCATGTCCTGGCTTGTGTACGATGACACCATATTTCGATGGCTCTTCTACTCTTGTAACCACAATGGTTCCCTCATTGCCGTGATTGTTGTGGAACTCGACCAGCTCCTCGAATGGATAGTCGCAAATAACATCGGAGTTCAGGACGAAGAAAGGGGCGTCGTCTTTTCCGAGAATCTTCTCAGCGAGTTTGAGAGGGCCAGCGGTGCCCAGGGGTTCGGTCTCGACGGAGAACTCGATGCGAACGTTGTATTCCTTCTCGTACTACACATCGAGTTTCAGCACAATCTGGGGTCCAGGTAATCAGGGGAAGACTATGTACCTTCTTCAGGGCCGCAGTCATAATCTCTGGTCTGTAGTTGACAGCAAGTACAATATCTGTCACACCAGCGGCAGCGAGAGCTTGAATTTGGTGCAGGATCATGGGCTTGTTGCCAAATTCAACGAGAGGCTTTGGCAGAGTGAGGGTCTTTGAGGAGTTAGAATTGAACTTGATACAGCTGTAGTGCGTTGTAGCGTACCAATGGACGTAGCCGTGTGCCGAAGCCACCGACGAGAATGAGGGCTGTTCACATTGTGAGTTTGTGTAGATATGGCACAGTTGAGTCGAGTTCTGGGGCTTACCCTTCATGGTGATTGTTGGTGGGTGGGTGCGGGGTGTTTGTGCGGGAAAGAAGATGCGAGCGATTGAGGACGTCGAGGTCTGGAAGGAGGTATTTCTACGAGTTGGAGGACAGTCGGGTTGATATGAGAGAAAGTCACGGTGCACCAAAAGTCTGAACAAGTGGCATCGCGAGTCCTTTTCTTCTTACCATGGCCAGCCCACTGGCTAGACCCCCTATTGTCGGGAAGGGGTCCATTAAAGCTCAGCCACACGTCAGGTTCAATTTTACACTGTACGTGACGAAACACGGTCCACGTACGCATCTCGTGCACGTGGCCATCCATACCGCAGTACTAGGATAATTACAATCTCCTTTTCCCTCCAGTCCCCTCTCCTACTACCTCTACACACTCCGCACTCATCACCCGGTGCTACCCCCCCTTATGGCCAGTAACGACCCCCCATATCTACTCGGCGAATCCAGAACCCTCTGAAGAGGAACGGTCCCTCCGCCTTTACCACGAACGTCTCCAACGGCGTGGCATCGCTATTTCCTTTTCGCCATCAGAGGCTATTTTGGCGTCTTACTCGCCACATATACACCGAGTGGCCCACGGCAGAAGGGTCAGCAGATGTAAGGGAACCCCAAGCCAGACCGCAAATGTCGACTCCTCCTCGTCCCATCACTTTCTCAGGTCAAGACAAGTTACAGGAACCTGGACTCATCCCTGTTCGGCTACACTTCCGCGCCTCCTGGTCCCTGGCTAATACCCGCGCACGTTATTTCAATTGGCAGACTAGCTTGCGCGTGACTTCATAAGGCTGGGTGCTATCAGGAGACTTCCGCAACCTTGGGTAACCTTCATCGAGTTTTGAATACATGATACAATTTCAGCATAAGAGATACCTGGACGGGAACATACAGCCATCATGGAATCGACCTTATCAAATTGGACATACATGTGGTTGAGGAGAGCAATGTAATGATGTCGGTCTAGATGCGCTGAACGGGAGAACGGGAGTGCTCTTCTTATCCTTTGAAGCTTTGTTTCACAAGTGATGGAAGGTATGAAGAGCATCGATTCGAGTGCGTCCGCGGAGTCAAAGGTTTGATGAACAGTTTGGGTAAAAATGTCATTCTCTTTGGATGAACAGCCTCGATGAATTCTTTGGGGATATCCGAATCACTTCCAGCGAGCAGTGGTCATTCAGAGCGTTGACCAACTCCGAGAAAAAGCTTGTTCAGGAAACGGGTTCCATTCTACAAGGTCAACCTTGCATACCATCTCCAGAAGCGCAGAAAGGAGTCGAAACTTCCTGAACTCACCTGTCAAACAGCAATGTTGCAAGTAATAGAGCCAGCATTTGAGAAGATGCAGCGCAAAGGTAGAGATCCTCTCTATCGAAGATTGGAGGTACACATTGAACACGGAGAAGCCCTGCCCAAGATTACGATAGGAATTACTAGTATTTTGTTAACAGTAGCCGGAGATTGATCTAGAGTAGGGTACTTCCACCTCCTATAGTCCTTGACCAGCGCTTGCCTATACCCGTTCCGTAGATTAGCACACTTGTCCAAAGAGTGGAAATCATATGCATAAATAAGCTACCTGAAGGAGTAGTAGTGCCGCCCAATTCGATACTAGTATGTACCTAGTTTCGAAAACTAGGGAATAAAGGCCCTCATCGATTTGCAGTAAAAATGCTGACTTTTGTATCCCGGTATGCAAGGCGATGGAAGAAGTAGTAATAGAACACCAAAAATTAAGCTAGGGATTGGCTGGGGGGACTTTCACCGCTAACAAAACTCGGACCGAGCCGTAGAATCGCTCCCTTTCTTCCGTAGCAGCAATATCCGTCGTGACGGTATGACTGTAGAGATATATACGCTGGCAAAAGAGAACGGCTCACATCGTTACGATACCAACGCGACTCTCTGCTGAGTTATCGTTGGGAGCCTCTTGGGAGTGCTATGAGTATTCTCTCGCTCAGTTGTCTGCTGTAATACTCATTCTTCCGATATCCTCTTCACTACTACGACTATAACGCTCAGGAATCATACAGTTCGAGCATACAAGGGGGAATGTGCTGAAACGCAACGCAACTGGTGGCTGATGAGAAATCTCCTGTGCCACACCTGGCGAAGTCTCTTCCATCACACACATTGTCCGTGGCTGCCTGTCCAACATCCCCTGCATCAAGTCATGTATACCGATGAGCGCTTGGATATTCAGCACAATAATGAGAAAATTTCCTGGCTCGGCAAAGTACGCGACGCTCGCATTTCAGGAAGCTTAAGCGACTGGGTGTCAACCTTCCACCCTGATCGTCTTGGCTGTCATTTTGAGGGCTTGTTTTTTAATGGCTCATTCAACTTAGGTCAGAAGGCGGTTTTTAGCGACAACACCGCCTGGTTGGTCCGCTTCCCGATTGTTGGCAATGTCTGCGAGAAGCTTGCCGATGAGAAGGTTGCGATGGAAGTGGAGGTGTTGACTCTCATCCGCGAAACCACCACCATTCCCGTTCCACATATCAAAGCCTGGGGTCTTGCGGCTGATAATGTCCTTGGCCTCGGTCCATTCCTGATCATGGATTTCATTGACGGCGTTAGTCTCGGCTCCATTTTCAGAACCGATAAAACCGTACGACTTCTGAAAGAGGACATCAATAGTTGCGATGTTGAGTTCATCTACAAACAGTTTGCGGGAATCTTGCTTCAACTCTTCAAGCTCGACTTCGATAGGATTGGGAGCCTCCCTGCGCCAAAGACCGGGTTTCCGGCCCCTGTACGGCCCTTGACGTTCAAAGTACATGATATCTTGCAGACTGGCGGAGTGGATTCGTTTGGTACGTCTTTCTGCTTTTCCAAACCTTCCGCATCCTTCCATTATGATCGGAAGCTCACCATTCTCAGGTGATCGAAACCAAGGCTTCGAGACGACAACTGAATATTTTCAGTATCTCGTAGGGCAGGACTGGACGCAACTCCTTCAGCAACCGAACGTAGTAACTGGTTTCTATGGCGCAAAGAACAGCTACAGATCGTTCAGCGTCCTGAAATCCTTGGTCCCTCAGTTCGTCAACCAGGATTGGAACTACGGCCCTAGCAAACTCATCTGCGACGACCTCGGTCTCAACAACTTCATAGTGAGAAGCGAGGACGACCTCACTATTGTAGGTGTTGTAGATTTTGAATGGTCTTACGTTGGGCCGGCCCAATTGTTTGGATCAGCTCCATGGTGGCTTCTCCAAGACCGACTGAATAACTATGACATCTCTGAAAATGACGAGGAGGCTCCTAAACTTGTCAACCGGTACCTCAGACATCTCAAAATCTTCCAGCGCATCCTGGAGGAAGAGGAAAAGAACATTCTAGGGCAAAGAAATGAGTTGTCTCGCCTTGTGAAATGGTCTGTGGATTCAGGAGCTATGTGGCTTCACATGGTCCTTTCATGGGGCTTCAACGACCCTAAAGTTTTGCCATTTGCATTACTGATAAAGCATATAGGCAGTGAAAAGTGGGATCAATTAAAGCAGGCCATTCCGGACTCGGAAGAACTACGACAATTTGCAAGCGAAAAGGTCTCTCAATTAGAACAGTATGATATAGACGTAGAAGCGATGCAAGCAGGCCTGGATAAATTGGAGAATCATAAAGTGTTAGTATAGATATTGACTAATCAACCTTCTATTAAGCCCTTCTCTTAGAGATATCACTTACTTGGTACCTTTCTTACTAAATAGCTTTACATTCCCCTCGCGCCCCTCCAGAAGTACGCTTTCTCCAAGTAAACTATAATAGCACGACGAAAATTTACCCGGAGACCATATCACCAGCTTGTATGAACGTCAACGTTTATAGTCTAAAATGAAGCTCATTTCCGTCGTATGCTCTCGGAACTGGATGCGTGTATAAGTCTTCAATGCTCCAGTCGACAATAACAAACGCGAGACGAAAGTTAGGATCTTGAGACAATGGAGCTATGAGATACAAGAGGATGACGTTTTGGTGGCGCAGTGGCTGCGGTAATTCAATGTCCCCCGCCCTTAGGAATCATAGCCATTCTTCTTGTACTTAACATTGGCCATCTTAATATAGACATGGATGAGTTTCTGGCGAGCTTTAGGAGCGACATAACCAGAAATTTAACGATATCGATACTTGGTTGAAAGCCTTGATTCGAAAACAAATATAGTCCTTTCAAAGGACACTGAACTGATAAAGCCACTGTGGTCATACTAACAAGAGTGATAAATCTGCTGAACTCCCGTTCAAGAGCTAGATTTGAAAAGGAGCTGCGAAGTCTTTTCTGTAGTAGAAGCATTCTGCGAACAAATCAAGGAGGGTGATCTTGCGGTAGGATTTAGGACTGACGCCAGTATTATCAAGCCCCGCAGAGAGACGAGCCTTATCTTTTTCGACGGCAAGATCTCGGACTAGAACTCGCCCCATGGTAGGAGTGACATTCCGCTAGGACAGGATGTAGGGACTAGGTTATCGAGGAGGTCAGGGCGAGCAATCTTAAGCGATAGAGGGAGACGGCGATGAAGACTGAAAGGCGTAGTGTTGGTAGACGCTCTGATATATCTGTCGCAAATCGAGGTGAAAAGGATATACCATCGATGTTTATAGCAACGAACGCGCAATTGAAGCTTTCGTTTTGGGAATTGAGGTTTTCCAGAAGATCATGTTAATGGTACTGGTACTGGCGAGACCAACTTTTCAATTTGTGCGTTGAGCCGAAGTACTCACTCATTGCTATTCGCTCAGGTAGGAAGCTGAGCGTCCAAACAGGGTTATCGTTAGTGGAGGCAGAAGTAAGTGAATTTATGTCTTGAAATTCTGGTTGCCGCCAGCCATGCGCTGCACAAAATGCTTGCATCACGTCTCGAGCGCGCTGGTCGGCGTCGATTACGTGAGTTGTAAGCCCAGCGTAGTCTGGAATTGGCGAACAACCACGATGAGAAATTGAAACGGAGGAAAGGCGAGAGAGAGCTCGAGCTCGATGGGAATGTTTTGGTAGACGTTGTTGAACTCTTGAAGTCGTTGTCGCAATCGATTGGATACTGCGAGTATGCTCTCGCGGCATCCTTCTGACATCATGTTTGCTAGAAGAGTGTCGAGGTGCTTGATACATAGTGTCGTATCCTTGCGTATCGCGCTCGTATTAGCTACCGAGATTATCTTTTGTGGTGGTGGTAGAAACATATCATCGAGGAGCTCGAGCTTAGGGGTCGCAGCGGGTGGGTCGATCTCCATCTCATCTGAGGAGACGGCAGAAAGGAGTGACGTGTCCATCATATGAACAGCTCCTAGGGTAGAAAGACGATTTTTTCAGTAGGTGAGCGATTGGAGAGAAGCGACTGGACGAGATTGACGAAACTGACAAGATTAATGAGATTGACAAGCGAGGTTGACGAGATTAATGGGATGAATGAAAGAGAGAGAGAGAGAGAGAAGTGAATGGACGAAATACATATTGGGCTGTCCTCAATTAGTAGGTGGCTTATTGCCGAAGAGGAAAACGCGACTGCCTTGATAAGCTGGTGTATGTAGTATTGAGATCTCCAAAAGCGCAACCATGGGAATCTCCCAACTTTCGATTGCGCTTTCTGACTTCACATTGATCCAGAAGTGTGGTTTGCTGCAGCTTCTTCTCCGAGTAGCAAGTTAGATTGCAATGGGAAAATTAGCTTCCTCCCCTCTTCGTCTCATCCATTGGTGAACTTACCACGGAGAGCCAAAGACGGAATGACTTGCTGTCCCAGCTGCGATCTTTCGCCTCCTGTAGCGCCATCTCAAGTGCCGCTGAGTCGCCGATTTCAACCAACACACATTCTCCCCTCTCCGTTATTGGGTTTCCCCACCACAAAGAGAGCTCATCTGTGACGAAAGAGCTTCCCCAACGCCTCTCGATCTACCTCTTGACCACCTCGATGTCGAGAGAGCTGGCAAGGTTGTCTTGGAGAAGGGCGTTGAGGTAGATTCTAATTGTCCGGTGTTCAGGGTCGATTCGGGGTCGATTTGCTGATCGAAGCTGCCGTCATTGGTTTGGCGCATCTGAACAATGATGCTGTAGTTTTTGACAGTCTTGCCCTTGTTAGGTTTGTGTGTTGTACCGGGTTGGACTCTAGCTGAAGCTTCAAGATTTTTTCCATGCGAACGTCTGAACATCATCGTTTGTCCACTTTTCCCCATCAAGGAAAGGCTTCTGAAACTTCTTCATTTCATTTACGGTGTCGACATTCAGTCCCCAGCTAGCATTGCGCTTCCATAAGCCCTCAAAACTCCAAGGACAAGCTAAGGGATCGACGCATGAAAACTGCTCAGCGAGAAGTCGGTGCGTTGGATACATTGGATGTTTATTGGACCAGTTCTTCAACTTCAACATGAAGAATTGGTCGCGAGTGAAGGAGTATTTTTGTTTGACTCGCAGAATCCGAACATGTCCAGAGAGTTGATAGAGTTGTAGAGCGCTGACGTTTCAGCCAATAACAGGTCGTGGTGGCTCGTGTTAACATTTTCAAGTGGTTCGATAGTGGATTTCATCCTCGTATCAGCCGGCTGCCCCAAATGAGGCTCGATGAGTCGCGGAGCGTGTTCGAATGTAGAGTATTTGCTGATTAGCAGAAGTCTTGACATCTTGAATGGCTTTCGACAAACGCAGAGAGGATCTTTTGTAACTAGTCACAATGTTCCGAGGGTGTATTATGTACATTAAATAACCTTGAGCGGTAGCGAAAGGACTGTTTTCAAGGATAGAGCCTGCGCTCTGGAGGATATCGGAAAGTGTAACAGAAGAGTTCCTGTTGCGAGATCGAGAGCGTCCGAGGGAACAGGTCTTGCTGCGAGACGGGACACATTGGAGGGATAGTGAACGTCTTGAAGTTGCAATTTTTTGCATTGTAAATTCCACGCGCGTGGCATGATGGTAGAGAGCCACGTATACTCGTTTGTGCGTCAAACCCCAACGTTCCTATCGAAATTTCTCCATTCCTCTTTCACCAGGTAACACAGACATCTCGAGAATGAGGACGGTCGCAAGCATGCCTTCATCTTGCCGAGATACACGATGGCTCACCTTAAATCAGAGCTTCGACAAGAGGATGAACGAGTCGTGAAAGAANGGGGGGGGGAGATACACTACTAGTAGCAAAGGCTGTTAAAGAAAACGAGGCAGCCTATTCTGCTGCTATAACAGATGCCGCAACTGAATTCACGACATCCAAAGTTTACGAAAAAGAGACGCTGCCTGTCACACCGCCGTGTGGAGTTCATGTCTTCTGATTTAATACTTGAGAAAGTGGTTCTCCAGTTCGCTTTCCAGCCCTGGTCTCTCGATCCCTTGATGCAGTACGCATTTTTTAAGTGGAAAAGAATTCTGAACTTTCGAAACACACTCTGATTTGACATCAATTCTCAATACCTGCGAGAATTCTCCAGAGGATTTGATCGTATTTTATCTTCTAAAAAGATGTCGCTCGAAATGCTGGGTGCATGAAAAGGAGGACTTTCTACAGCTTTCTTATGGCTTCTTCCCGGTATTTGGATTATACTCTGGCAGTACAAAGTATTCATCCGTCGTGGGTCGGAACATACTAGAGTTTAGACTCGGGCTTCTCAATTTGTGGGAGCTGTTGGGGAGCTCGACACGAGAAGGCTTCGAAGGGCTAAAGGGATGAATTGTTGTCTATGAGGTGTTACAATTATTTACCAATTGATTGCGGCTGTTACAATTCTGGTTATAGGAGCTGCGTGCAATTGGATTAAAAGAAAGTTGTTTGATAGAAGAGGAGAAGTTGTGTACCTAGTTCCGATCGATGTGATTTTCTTTCTCAATCTCGCAAGGCCTGAGCGTCTCCCGAATTCAACCGACGCTGGCAGGCTTTCAATCACGGCGGGCCCACTATTATGCCTTAGGCTCAAATGTGTGTCAAACCTGGAAGCAACAGAATCCAACGCTTTCCCTCCATCAAAATCCATCGAACCATCAACTCTACTCCTCTACCATCAAACCACCTGACCGCAATGTCTTTTGCACGCATGTCCATGGGCGCCAGGCGCTTTGCGTCCACCGCTGCCGGTACGCACACGCCTCAATGGCTCCGGAAGAGCTTGACAGCTTCGAGAGCTTCAACTGCCATTGCAGCCGCCCAATCATCAATTGACTTAAGCTGACATCTTCATTAGCACCTTCTCAGGTTCAGCGATCAGTCTCCCGCTTCCAAGCACCAGCCAACGGACTTGTCATGAGCGCCCGTACCGGCTTCACCTCCAACGTCACCCGTACGTCCATTTCCTCCTTCCGGAGCCACATCTATTAGCCATTGACTAACATACTTGCAGGAAACATGATGCAGAAGCGGTACGGCAAATCTTTGGAAGTCAATGCCGAGCTTAACCGCCGGAGTGCTTCCTGACTTGTGTGCGATGCTAATTTTTCATGACAGAGGCATTGTCGCAGAGTCCGCTGCCGCCGCTATGGTTGCTGCTGCTAAGATCCAGGGTGCTGGTTTGGCAACAATTGGTCTCGCTGGTGCCGGTAAATTTTCCCATCGAAAACCCGAGGTTCCGGAAGCACACGATGCTAATCACTCTAACTCCAGGTGTCGGTATCGGAACAGTGTTCGGTGCCTTGATCCAGGGTGTCGCCCGTAACCCATCTCTCCGTGGTCAGCTCTTCCAGTACGCCGTCTTGGGATTCGCCTTCGCCGAAGCCACCGGTCTTTTCGCTCTCATGATGTCTTTCTTGCTCCTTTACGTCGCATAGATAACCCGCTCTTCTCGAGTTGGCTGCCGGCTAGCGTGTCTCTTCTAGCAGTTGCGGCAAGCAACGGTCGGAACAAATTCTGGGTTGGAATGACTGCATCAAAAGTTTTTCGGGATATACACAAGCGTCACCGCCCATTGACAAGACAAGGCATTTAGTGGTGGTTGATGGTTTTTGTAATATAAGTCGTGGGAGACACGTATAGAAATGATGGGCTCTTCATCTCTTTTGTACAATTCCCGAAATCACGTACTTCCATGATCGTTGTCCTGTGTCTGCTTGGCATGATGTTTGACATGATCTTATGTGCCCCCAATTTCCATACCGTCCCTACTCAATCGGACCCCGTCAAGCACAAGTCTCTAGTGAACCCTGGCAAATTGCTGCTCGGCATCATTCTTAATCGATGTAAACAGTTTCGCGAGCTAGGAGAGGAGCTCTTAGCCACTTTTTCCACTCCGAAGTATTCCGACCAAAAGCATAACACCCGAGTTTCTGTTATGCTTGCGCGCACCTTGGAGCAGCTCAATTGACATCCTTTTGCAATCTTTACGCCCTTGAAAACCCATTGGAGCTCAATACAGCTCTTATCGAGGCGCCGTTGGCCTCTATGCCCAGTTTCTATGAATTCGCGTGGCCGGCTTTGATGCCAAGCCTGGTAGTTGAGGCGGGATCTTACGCTTTGTATCAGAATGACTCGGGAGCAGCAACAGGAATTGGTTCGTCGGTTTACTTTTGAGCCATTTCAAAAGAGAGAGAGAGAGGCATATAAGAGGGAAATAACATGTATTCGTGCGATCCTTCCTTCATTGCAGTTTGACTCATTACTTGGACTTGGAAATCAAGCATCGGGCTCTGATATTGGTCTGCATAATGGGTATCTTTGTTCTACACTTATTTAAATTTCTTTGTCCTGCCCCGGGTCTCTGGAGAGATAGTATGTACTAGCATTGAAAAACCACACCCGTCTTCTTAACCAAGTTATTCCCCCCAGACGCGAATCCAGTGCCTTCAGATTTTAATTCTACAAGTCCTGGTTTCACACCACCATTGTCTTTATCCTTTTTGCTTTTCTTCTTTTTCTTCTTTTCCCCTCCTCCTTCTACTGTCGCGGTGGTGCCTCCTTGATCTTCCCCAGTTAAATCAATCTCACATACAAAGCAGCGGAGTACACTATGCTCCACCTCTGGATGGTGCGGATCAGGCGTCATGACTGGTTTCATGAATTTGTCTACGCATGGTTTGCAGAGGACGTGACCGCAGGGTATTGCCATGACTGCATGTGTGGAGTTACTTAGAGCTTTGCGGCAGGCGGGACATGTAAGGGTCGTTTTCTTCGTGGTGGCGTCTGCCTCTTGGGTAAAGTTTATGGAGGTTAGGTTCTTTAGCGAGATTTTGTGAGGACTATGTTCTGAGGAGGAGGGACAGAGGGGTGAGAGCTTTGTGGGTGCGGTATGGGTATGAGGATTTGCGTTTGCGGCGTCGACTTCGTGGCCTGGGACCCAGAAAGAGGGGAGGTTATGTGCGGCTGCTTTCTGGTGGGCTGTTAGATGGCGTTTATAGCCATGGAGAGGGTGAATGGTACCTTCTCATCGTCTATCTCTTTGCGATACTTTGTCCTGTCCTCCTTCGCTATACGAAGCAGCTCTGTCTCATCTAGTTCAAACTTCCTCTTTGTGCCTTTCCTTCTGGGATCGCTCTGATCATCCTCCTCTTCGATTTGGATCTTCCCACCTTCACGGCCTACTATCTTCTTATGTCCTGCTCCGCCGACTTTGGATTCTATGCCAAGTTGTACCAATTCGAACTCCCTCACTGCCCTCTCCCTGACCTCTTCCTCTTCCCTGCCCTCAGCTTCAAGCTCGTCCTCTTTTCTCCGTTCCATCTCCTTCTCTAACCGCTTGATCTCTTGCCGCTGTGCTAGGATATTGTTCATGGCGCATTCTTTGCAGAAGACGTCCCCATTGGGACAGGCGACTGGATCGCGGGTTGGCAGTAGACATAGCGAACAGCTACCGAATGGCAGGAATGAGTCCCGGCTTAGCCTTGTCCGTTGTGAACCCCATGCTGTGCTGAGTAGTGATCTTTCGTAGGCTGTGAAGAAGGCGAGGGACGTGTTTCTTTTACCTGTCGCGATTTAGTATATATACAGTAGAATATGCCGACTGTAGGCTTACTATGGGCGACCATGGTTTCGGGGAGGTGAAGGCTCAAGAATGTTGTTGTGGTGACGGATTCACTCTCGAGACCCACTGTCACGTCTACGACCTGATTCGATATTTTATACGGGAAATGCGCCTACTTTTTTTAAGACCCTTGACGAGAATCACTCAACAACACGAGGTTCACTTCAGCACGCTCCCTTCTTCAGTTGTTATCTTCTTATTTACGACTAACATCATAATGTCTGTACCATAACCGCAGCCATGCCCATTCCACGAGACAACGAAACCCACACGCCTCCAAGCCTAAGATGGAGAGCCGCTTCCAAAGGTATATCAAATGGTTCAGTTGATTGCTGTCTTAGAGACTGACACATTCGTACAGCGACAATTGCCGCGATAGGTCTGGCTTGTAAAGGATTTCTCAAAGTCGGGACGAAGAGTACAGAAACACATGGCTTGGACAACTTCGTCAAGCTCTTGGATGAGAGGCAGGATATTTCCAAAAGGGAGAGAGGTCTGTTGACTGTCTCCAATCACACTTCCGTGTATGAACTCCATGTCGAAGACCCTCAATTGCATGGTTTTCTAACAAACATAGCCTCGACGATCCTCTACTATGGGGGTTCCTCCCCATGCGGTTCCTCTTCAATCCAAATCAGATGCGGTGGTCTCTTGGTAGCTATGATATCTGTTTTCAGGGAAGGTATGTGGTCAATTGAGGAAATCCTAGTACCTCGACTAACAATTGAAAGCTCAAACAGTGCCCTGACCACATTCTTCAACCTCGGACAGGTTTTACCGACCCATCGCCAGACCTATTCCGAACAAGGCGGCCTCTTCCAACCAACAGTGCCACAATGCATTCGACTGCTCTCAAATGGCCCTTTCACAAAGCCTACACCTCCTCATCCTAATTGGCCATCGGAAGTCTCGAAAGAAGCTCTAAAATCAGAGTGGCCCTCCGAACACGACCACTCAGACCCCCTCACAGATCCAACCCACACCTATACGACTACTGGCAGCGATGTATTTCCCGCACCATCCTCGTACTCTACCCGTAAACATAGCTGGGTCCATATCTTTCCAGAAGGGAAAGTACACCAGCATCCAGATCATAGCATGAGATATTTCAAATGGGGCGTCGCAAGAATGATACTGGAGGCCGATATCTGTCCCCAGGTAGTCCCAATATTCATTGCTGGGCCGGAAGAGATCATGCATGAAGCACGTCCAGCACCACGTTGGCTCCCTCGATTCGGCAAGAAGGTGAACGTTACATTTGGGGAACCCATAGCTCAGGCCGTTTGGGATGCTTTCCGCGAACGCTGGAAGATATTAAGAAGCAGAGAGGCGACCACGCCAGAATCTCTCCTTTCAGCAGAACAGAATGGTGATGGCACATTAAGTGAAGAACTGATGTATGGCAAAGAGGCTGTTTCCTTACGACTTGAAGTGGTGGCCGTTGTTCGAGACGAGATTCTCAAGCTGAGGCGAGCACGAGGATATCCAGACGAAGACCCGAAGTGTGGACTGGTGGAAACGTGGCGAGCGGAAGGGGGCAAGGTTGAAGGTAAAATGGACGATGGCAGCTGGACCAAGGACACTTGAGATTTGACTTCTGCATTGTGTTGATGAGCTAGGATTGATTGAATATGTGTGGATTTAGTGAAAGAGAGATGTTGCGAGGTGCGCCTACGGGCCCTCCAGGTATGGATATTCAACATTGATACTATAGTCGATCGAGGCCGCGGTAGAAGAGAGGCCTCTCTGGGTAGTACAAAAGACGCGGGGGAAGACTACTCTAGTGTGTTGAATTCGACTTTGATTCGACGTGCCTTGACTCCAAATAATAATCAGTGGGATTCTCAATATGCTCCAAGTGATCTGACAGCACCCTGATGGGTCTGGGACCCTTTCCGATCCAGTTAGTGGCTTCAAATTGAACATCCAATTGTTAAGATACAGTAATAATTTCACCCGTAATGATTGTAGAAACCTGAATGAATGGTAAATTACTCAGATCGATCGATTTCGAGCCTCGAAATTTCAAACCAGGATAAAATCAACCACAACATCAACGTAATCATTTCGCCCACCCTATAACGAACAATGGTATCACCCCGTAGACAAAATCTCGCAGCAGAATCAACACATACACCATACATGCAAATCTCCCAACCACCTCACCTCAAACACCAAACATGGCCCCGATCAAACACTCTTCTTCTCCAAATGCCACGCCATAATCTTCTCAAAGATACCCTTAGCCCCCGTCTCAATAACATCCCCATGACAAGGAATCAACCTATCAAAATCCCACCCGTGAATAACCTGCATACTCTTCGCGAAACCAGGTCGATCGCCAGCAGAAGTGCCATACCAAACCATTCTCTGCTGCGCCAACGCTTTCCCGCCCGTACCCTGCAACGCGCCGAACAATCTCGTTAACAACCCCGTGCTCGCGCTGACGGGTGTTTTGGAATACTGTTCCGTTGCGGGCAAATTGAAGAGGAGATCTGCTTCGATGAGGGTACGGTCTGGTTTGTAGTTGAAGACCAATTCCTTGTTGACGTGGGAGTTTACGTATTCGTAATCGAAGTTTGCGTCGAATTCGGGGGAGACTTTTGTAGCTTTTTTTTCCTTTGCGGTGAAGATTATGTTTATGGGGACGGGTTCGTCCTTTTGTTTGAGGCGTTTTTCCGCGAGGCCTTCGGGGCCTAGGATGAGGGCGTTTGGGTATTCTTTGTTCCAGGCTCCGAGGAAGATGTGATGCTTTGAGCGACTTTGTTAGTATTGTGTTTTTCTTGTTTTTGTTTTGGGAAGGGAAGTTGAGCACGTGAAGGGGTGGCTTACCTCGATATCGAGCGCGGCGATGTATTTGACCTCACCCATCTTTGAGACGGTCTCTTTGACTTCTGGTGTCAAGGCTACTGGGGAGAAGACGGCTACACCGCCGCCTTGGAGCTTGACGAGGGTTCCGCGTCCGCCGATGTGGAAGTGGCCGAAGCGCGAGAAGGGGACGGATAGGGTGGTGATGTTCTTTGTAATTTCTCGAATGACCATTACTTCGGATGGATTCGATGGGATGAGTTTCGAAGTCATGATGGCCGGTTTTGATATATTCGTGAGGTTGTGAAGAAGTTGAAGTGTTGCTATGAGGCGATCAGAGTAAGTAGGAGGAGATGTATATTATCGAAACCTACAGGATCGCTGCAAACGTCAATCACTCGACCGTTATGTGTCAAGAAAAAAAGTGTGTACGACGTCTTTGTTGGTGGAACGAAACCCGAAATGAAAGAGGTTGTTGTTCCTGGAAATGGAGTATGGGACGATGACGACGAAAGTGTGGCGTGAGCTTGAATTGACCGAAACAGCCTCCTACTTATGAAAACGTTCCCAAACTCCTTCCAGCAGCAATTACCAAACCAAGCCAGTCCAGAGCGGGCCCTGCAGGTGCAATTCTTCACGCAAATAACCGAGATTGGACAGTCGCGTCGCTTAGTGATCACAAACACGGCCAGTCCACCACATACTGCAAGGCGAGGCCCTCGGATGGGTCGGGAGGCGGCTGAATACGAGATGGATAACATGCAATTCGTCCTCAGGTCGCCGACCACCAATTCCCACAGAACAAGTAATGCAATTACTGCTTCCCGTAAGCTGATTATGCTGTTGCTTTAACGATACTGCTTTGTTACATCATACATCGCGGAGTCGATTCCAGCCGGCCCAGTATTCCACAAAACCGATCATCCACAATTTCTACCTGACACCACTATCTCACCCTCGACTGTCATCAGCGCACTCACTTTCTCATCCCCCGTGGCGCAATTGGCTAGCGCGTTCGACTGTTACTTGAGCAATTGTCCAACTGCTCAGCACATCGAGAGGTTGGTGGTTCAAGCCCACCCGGAGGAGTACGGTTGAAGGCGTTGCTTTTTGGCACTTTGACATGTTGTGGCTATGATCCGGCAAAGGGTCTCCCCTTTTTTGCTTGCATTCCACCATCAGATTGTTGTATGCAAAGAAGCAGGAAATAGTTCAAGTCCTCTCAGAACTCAGTAGTGTATCGATAGCAGATCAAGACCCCCCGGCATTGCCACCGGCCTCTCCAGCGGCAAGCTTGATGATCTTTCTCAGCCAGTCCCTCTTCTGCCATTCGCCGACGACCATGCATATGGCGGTTGCGACTATGATGTCGTACAGCCTCGTGTGCTTGACGCTCGCGGTGTCACTTCCCAATCCTGAAGACTTATTACCATCGGCAGAACCCTCAGCATCCTTCAACAAGGCAAAGAGAGCCTCATCATCAATAACTAAGGTTCCAGCCTTCTTCTTGCCAAGTGAAGATGTATACTTCGCGATATGAATTTCGCGCACAGTGGGAGAAGAGCGTTGCCATGGTCTGCTACCAGTCGATCGTCTCATGGGTATAGCATGCTCATCGTTCTTTTGCTGGTTTGAATCTTCGACATCATCTTTGCTTTCGAAAGGGAGACGAGCCACAAGCTTAAGGTGGTTGAAGTGAAGGCACGCTCCACATGCCCTTCCCTCCTTGACAGTGCCAGTACCTTTCCAGTAGAAATCGATGCCCGAGTGTTGGAAGTGGTAATCGCGGGTCTGGTGTGAGAAGGGAGAGTTCCAGGAGAAATGGAGCACTTCGTCGATGATTTCCCTCGCAACTATTGCTGGACGCGTATCGTGTGGAGGGCCCGCATTCGATTCGCGCCTTTCTTTGTCCTCTCCCTTCCTTCTAGCATTAACATCATGATGGTATTGTTTACCAGTCTCGCCCTATAGTCTCTACTTGCGGACTTCATACCCCTCAATCGCATTATCGTCAACGTGAGTCTTTCCAGAATCGCATGGCAGCGAAATTACTCCTCGCGGATCAACGACCCTATCATCTGCTAGCAGCCCTCTAAACTGGAGTTTCCATTTCCTCCAAAACCAAGAGTTGTTTATTAATGCCAATACTGGACTGTTCTTCGTCCCACCCCGACGGAACGTACGAGGCGGACTATGGAAGGAGAGGTATGGATGGTGTACAAAGTAGCTGGTTGCGGCTACATCTGGCGGCAGGTCTGCCTCGAAAATATCGATGGGCGCCTCTTTCAGCGTGCCGGCCTCTCCATTTTTAGGCTTGAATCTAGGCTTCTTCCAGGGCTGGTCTCGTTCTGGACAGTCGAAGGGGGTTACGATGAAATGTCGTCGCTTTAAGCGCCAGAAGATGTTGTAGGTGGTCCACCCCACGATGCTAGACTGATGTGCGGGGTTTATCAGATCCGAGTCCGTGGTAACTGGGAGAGATTCTTGATTTTCGCGGGAAGGATATAGGACAACCGCTGCTTGTGTGTCTGTCGGGAGTGCTATATCTGTGGAAGTCTGGAATTTCTGGTCAGCGTCACTGATGTGGTGCATCTCACACCCATATGTGCTACCTGATCCACGGTTATGCCCACAAGTTTGCTGCTGTCAGTCTTGCTCATCGCGTTCGCTGTTCATGGCTACACAGTAGCGGAGTCGGTTGAGTCGGTTGCAGACCGACATGGTGAAGATATGAGCTGATATAAGATGACTTTAGATCAGTCTCCTGTTCTACAAGCGAACACGCCGTTGGTGGCAGTGTTGCACAACCGATGCACAGCCTCTCTCTCGCGGTCCAAAGGCGTTGATCGTGTGGATGGACGACGGGAGCCGTTATACGAAGGTGCCGGCGGTGATCAATCTCGGAGGGCGCAAGTACTGGCATCAGTATTTCCACACCATCTCTTCCGTGGGGGGGGGGCACGAAGATGAAGTTCCAAGTACTCAATAAGTCAGCTGCTCAATATTATTCACTAATAATGAATCCCTTGAAGGCCCTCAAAGAACAAGGCGATAAATGAATTTGGTGGTTTTGATAAGGGGGGTCGACGAATGGAAAGGCTGGAGAAGGCGAGCCTTGCTAGTCTCCAAGCTTCTTCCTTGTTCCTATGCAATACATAGTACCTACTGTGGTATCAAGGCAAATAGTTGTTAGCGTGGGACTAAGAAAACCCCTGTGCAGATTGAAGTTCTGATAAATACCCGTGCTAGAATAAGTACTACCCGCAAAAATTGTCGAGTAGAATTGAGAACGGATATATTAAGGGCTGAAGCATTGATCAAGCGCTAACAACTATTTGCCTTGATACCATAGTACACAGTAGTACCTCCAGAGTATTACCCCAGACTCTGCAAACAACCATCGAAAACGGCATCGTTGGTCCAACCACGATAGTACCTATTACCACAGTGGTAGTAGACAAGGGCCGTAGCGAAGACAGGCTGCCCGACCCCAGCTTCAGCTTCCACACAAGGCCGGGTGCCTGGGCTTTCGGTGCAAATGATGGGGCAGATCCCACTCCTCATCTTTGTCCGCATGTAGGTAGCATGGCGAAACCGTGTGCATACTGTGGTAGCAGCCCAAAAGAACGTTAATTGTGATCCTTGTCCGGGTCAGTGCGCGAGGTCGTCTTTCTTCTGCATCTTCGTAAGACCTGAATATTTTTTCTCCGGATCTTTTGTATCTTCTTCGCCTCTTCTTTCTCTTTCGAAAGAACCTATTTTTTGTCTACTTATAGCTTGTTGGGTGTGGTTTGACGAGGGAGGCGACAAGGGGTCCCGGATTAACGTTCTTTAGGGCGGCTACCACAGTATATACATACCTGGCGCCCCTGCAAGTCATCTCTGCACCCCGCACCGCTGACCGCCATGGACTTTCAAGTTGTATATAATATCTAATGGGGATGGAAGAGATATCGGATCCCGGCTATGATCTCCTCCACACTCATCAATAAGTATCGATTCCATGCCATCGTGAAGCTCTTTATGGAAGCCAGAGCAAACTCTCATCATGGCCAACTTGACCCTGCCTGGTCCCATCGTGAAGCCCACGTCAGGAGAAGGACTCATCTTGGAGGCATGGGCCGAAGGACTCCTTGTCGGTTCTTTCGTGGTCATGGCAGCAGTCACCGTTGCGAACATGCGCAAAGGAGTTTTGCTGCATAAGCTCATTCTGATCGAGGTAGGTAGGATCAAGACTCCCTGACTTCAACCTCTCACCATGATACAGCTCATCTTCGGCATGCCTCACGGAACATTCATATTCGCCAATGGAAAAGCATACGGATGGTATCTCAGCGTTACCGCAGTGTTCCTCAACATTTCCTGGATCATGCACAACGTCATCGCGTGGCTGAAAAACAAGCCGTTCCTGACCAGAAAGGTCTCCATGATCTATATTGGAACAGTAATGCTCAGTATACCATACTGGATAGTCGAGATCTACGCCAACTTTACCTACTTCAATAACATTAATTACCTCTTCCACTATACTCGGCCATATGAAGCCATCTTTCGGCAAGTATCAGATCAATTTCCTTCCATCCGAGACTCCTACTAAGACCCACCCAGTGACCCATGGTGGATCTTCACAACAGTAAACCTCTTCTACAACATCATCCGCCGCTACGGATTCGGAATCAGAGAACTAATCAAAGTATCGCCCCGATTCGGAATCCTCCTCTGCGCCATGCTTTTGAGCGTGGCCTTTATCATAGTCGACATCTGTTCCGTCACAGACGTCTTTTCCTCGTCGTTGCCAGAAGGTATTAACCCCTTCTGGAAACTCGCCTTCGTATTCAAATGCTTGACCGACACAATCATCCTAGACGACTTCAAAACCGCCCTCGATAAAATGAAGAAGTATAAGCTCAGTCGGCTGAACGGCGTTGCAACCAGTGGCGGAAGCGACGCCGAACGCGCCGAACGCAGGGTCATCGATTTCCATGTGCGTCGAGATACTTCGTGGCGTCATTGGAGCGAAAGTAAAGGT
Source organism: Venturia aucupariae (assembly GCA_003693225.1). NCBI lineage: Eukaryota > Fungi > Ascomycota > Dothideomycetes > Venturiales > Venturiaceae > Venturia > Venturia aucupariae. The sequence goes on along the minus strand of QWZN01000026.1, from coordinate 13,789 downwards.
TTGTTCCTGATGCCCATTTTTCACTGACATCATCATCCTCATCACCTATCATCAACATCAAGTTTGCTAATATCTCGTAAAGTAGGTGTAGCGGAATTCGACAAACCAACCAAAGTCGTGCTCAGAGAGCACAAACCAAAATTTGACCGCGACGCTGATGTGGAAATGGCCTACTGGTCCGATCGTGGCGAAAGCTCTAGACCCAGTGGGTGAGAAAGACTTTACCAGATCCAAACCGATGGGTTTTCTGCTTTCGGGTGAGAGTGTGATGTGAGATTGTGAGAGCTTAGGAGGTGTCTGCGCGCTCGATGTACGGGGAGCTGGCAGTAATGACAAGGCCAATGCTGGGTGGATTTGGCCATTGACCGCGCTTTCGGAATGATTGTGGTAGGGTGAAAGTCGCACGATGCACACCTCTAACGCTCCGCGAGAGCCAAGGAAAGTGTGGGGATGGGAGGAAGGGAGACGACCCGCGCCATTGTTTATGCCCTACAAGGCTATGGTCACGAGGGCGAATTGACGGACAGGAGAAGGTCGGGGTCATCTCCGAGAAAAGAAGAAGGGAGGAGGCGTGCTGCCGCATGGGGAAATCCTTCATTAAAATGATGGATGGACAAGGATGCTCCGGGCGATCCGAAGCAATTCCCCTCGAGACATTATTATTAATCTTCTCAGGAATCGTGCCTGCTGCATGCGAAGTGGGGGTGATGTATTTAGCTATTCCTCCAAGTTAATACAGTAATCAATAATGTTATAGAGGTTATATTACCGTCTATTTCCAAGTACGCGCGGGTAACGCATATGTAGCTTGAAGCTTCAAACTCATGAAACAAATAAAGAGACAAGAAAAACAAGAAAAATGAAATTGTCAAAATCAGCACTCACCACACAATCACCACACCATCTCCCTCCCTCCCTCCTCCTTTACTCAACACTCCTACTCCTAAAAACCTCCTTACCAACTTCCTTCGAATGGATTTCAAAAGAATCAGCCCACGCCACCCTCTTCAAACACAGCTCCAACGACTCCAGATCCTTCATTCCCAACACCGCAATCACCTCTCTCAAACATGCAATCATCGAATCCTTCTCTGGTCTACTCGTCGCAGCGACCATAGCCATGAAAAGGCTCCAAAGGAGGGCATCGTGGTTTGCAAATTGTTTCCATCTAGTGAGTAGATTATTGGATTGCTCAATGATGGCGTGTTGATTGGGTTGATTAGGTTGTTGTTGTCGTTGTTGGAGTATATCAATGGCAAATACAATTCTACCCAGATAGATCTCAACGACCCTCGCACCAACAGGGAGAGCCCTAAGCGCCGTGAAAAGGAAGATTTGGGCGCCGGTGACTAGAATATCCGTGACTGCGATGAGATCGGGCCTAATGGTTGGATCCTTTTCTTTCCCCATCTGGGCACTCAAGACAAGCATGTCGAATTCCACATCTATCAATAAATTACTGATGCAAACCCTCATTTCCATACCCATGTCACTCCTGACTTTCCACTGCGCAGAAGTAGCGATTCCTAGGAGATGTATGCGGCGGAAGATTTGATAAATGGCATGTCCGTACTCTGGTATGTCGACAAGTGAATACGGGCACGACTTGGCGGTTTCGAGTTCAAGGGATTCGGGGAATCCGGGAGAGGGGATGAGGGTCGGTTCGTAGCGCGATGGAGGGACAATGCGGTGGGCGGCGGCATAATGGTGTTCGGCCCATGCTATGGCACGGGGGAGGGCGTCGTTGGACATGTAGGGAGTGAGTCCGCCAGAGGTTGCGATGAGGCGCCGGAGAGCGTGTAGATGGGCTTTAGCTGTAAAGTAGTTGCCGCAAAGGTTCTGTCGTCGAGCTTGTTAGTCGGCTTTTAATTATTTATAGATGACGATGAATGGAGGGATCTACTTCAAAGGAGAGAATTGTGACAATTGTTGACATTAGAAGACCTCTGTCTACGTTGTCGATTTTGGCTAAGCGTTCGTGGATAAGTCTCATGGTTTCGCCACGGTGGAAGAGGATGTCCTGCCGCGCTTCAATGCCCAGGTGGCCGTGCATGTAGAGTGAAACAATTGAGAGCATGGCATGGTAGAGACCTGCATCTCTCATTACCCAATTATAGAGAGCACCAGTAGGGTTCACAGCTAGTGAGTTGATGTGGAATGAATGTGAATCTGTCCGTCATCAGCAATCGATATACAGCTCCGTTGGCCATTTTGGCAGCAACAATAAGAAGCAACTCACAGAAATGTACAATTCTATTAGTACTGCGCCGGGAGGTACTGATAGGCAGGACATTGAATGGTTCGACTTGACTGCATTGAAATTGCTCGATTGGAATGGTTGGCCTCATCGCCAGGTCGTCTCCTGTAATAAGCTCAGGGAGCGGCTGCGTCGCACAGCTTCGATCGGTGATTGGATCGTATCGATCCGCAAACTCCTCCGCAGTATCATCGAGAACAGGAATCTGTTGGCTGCTTCTCCTAGAGGTGCCGCCACTGCTGCTGGAATTGGAGGTCTTGGTTGAGCTCTTTCGTCGTGGCGCAGGCGGTCGACCATCCGCTCCCAGTCTCCATCTTCCTTTCAACTTGTCTCGAGAATTGACGGTCTCAGCGGATGTTGCCGAGGAATCGTTGCCGCCGGACTTCTTGTTCTTCTCATGAAAGTAGTTTCTCATCACATGGCTCCTAATGAGCTTTCTAGACGCGACATCCACAGGCTTCAAGCCATCCCCGTGGACATGCAGAAACTCATATTCAGGGGGTGGCACCGGCTCATCAGGCCGATCTATCGGCACTATACTGTTAGGGTTTCGTCGGACTGGCAGCATAAGTGAAGCATTTTCTCCTGTTAAAGCTTCTCCTCCTTCGAGTAGTCGATCATGCTGAGACATGGTAGTCGCCGAATGGGGTAAGTACTCGTCCATTGCCTCAGGCAGAGGTGACCATTTAAGAAAACAGGTGCACTTTGAATCTTTGGAGATTTTGGAAATTGGTTGCCCAGGATGACAAAGCGTGCGTTCAGTGATCCATTCTACTGCATCGAGGCAGCAGTCTGACGAAAATCAAAAAGACAGGGGTCCGATTGGTTTGAGAAAGTGGATCGCGATTGCGAATGCGGATTTGGTATAAGGTAAGATTGAGCCTGGAATTGTTTTACTGTCAAGCGGAAGATCGCTCAGGACATAGTCATATTTATTATCTTCATATATTCCCTTCCAAATTGACGAAAGTTTTCTTGCAAGCGTCAAGATTCTGCAAGTCTTGTCAGCAGTGAACCAAGCATACAATGTGTTCCATACCCAGTCCTATCTTCGGGGTATATACCATGTCCGCACATGCAGCCGCACCTGCACAACGGTATGTATATTCTCTTTTAGTGAATCTGGAATAACCGTGTCGTTCAACACCTGTCGTTTGTACCCTGTTTGCGGGAGAATGGTGGGCTTGAGATAAAATCAGTCGATGCGATGGTCGCTTCCATGTCTGGATGGTCTGATATTTCAGCTTCGTACTGACTCATCTGATTCATGAGCATGTGGCGAGCCAACGGGCCCCCGGCTGCCGCTTTCTCGGTCTCTTTGATCTTCTCCATTCTCATAGACTTCTCCACCATCGTGCCCATTCTGGCTTTCTCTGTCGATCTCATCCAACTCATCACCCAATGCGCTCTCGTACGGTTCGAGCTCGCCCAAGTCTTCCAAAGCCACTCGCGTTGGCATCTTCCACAGAGACGTTGCACATACACGATCCTTTGTCAGAAGATCATCGATGAATTGATCCATGTAGGTCAGTGAATAGTTTTCTCTTGCTCTTCTTTTCAGCTTTCTGTGATCGGCAAGAAGTGGCTCCAAAGTTCGGTAGATATCCTTTGGTTGCCAGGCAAGTCGGATATAAAAAGCTGCGATAGCTCGGAGGTACTTGAAATAGCCCAATTTCGATTGATCCGTTTCGGTGGTCTCGTCCTCATCCTCTTCAGCATCAGCCAGTGCGAGTGCCGGTTGGTTTAACATTTCCAATATGACATCGTCGTTGGGTACTAGCTGGAGCATTTTGAAAATCAGGCAAAGAAATGGAGTCGGTTTGCCTGTGGTTCCATAAGTTCCACCGATGTGTTGCAAATCTGCAGCTCTATCGCATAATGTTGCTGCATTGAGACCAAAACATTGTTCTTTGAAGTACATGGAATCAGTGATGCGATCAAGAACAGCTCTCTCGAGTAGGGTCGCAGGGTTTTGGCCTCTAATAAGTTTTCCAGCATATCCTCGATCGTCCAGCATAGCCTTAGCGTCGGCTTTGTGGTAAGCCATGGTGTCGGTCCGGGTAGGTATTGGCTTTGATGATGCAGCGTGCTTGATTTAGGGCCTTCTGATTTCAAGTTCGATGCGCGCTGAGGTTGTTGACGGTGTGCGGAATTGAAATTGAGGTTACTTCAAGAATTATAAACCAGAAGATTCGCTTCGCTTCGAGCGCGTCGAAAGCCAGATCCCTGTCGCTATCACGTGTAAGCCTGCCCGGCAACGCCATGTTGACAAACACAGCATAGACTGTAAAGGATTTTGGGCAGCGCAAAGATACGACATCCTCACAATGTTGCTAACTAGCAGCCAAGTTCAAGTTGTGCTATCATCGGGGATTGGTATGTTTGTATATCTTGGTCCAGCAGCTGAAAGCTAATCAAATCCATCGCATAGTCTTCATCTTCACATTACTCCTCTTCCTCTCCGGATATGTAGTTCAACAAAGATCAGTTGCCCAGCTCCAGGTTGCGATACGGCCACGAGCACCCTCACCACGACATCAACCCCCTCCCACAACCGAACACATTCAGTCAAACCCGACATCAAGATTATCGAGACCCTTTGGGAAGCTCAGGGACAGAGCGAAATTACAAGCACACTTTGTTGACAAGGACAACTCATTCGACTGGAGTAAACTGGCGTATGCGCAGGTTGTGCGAGATCACTCCGAGCTTTGTGATGCCTTGATACTGTTCAATTCTTTGCACCGGCTGAGGAGTCCTGCACCGAAACTGCTACTCTTTCCCAAAGAATGGATCCTGGACAACGATGGAGATATAGCTTCACAAGAGGTCGAAACAAGTCGAAGGTTACTCAAGAAAGCCGCTCGGTGGTATCAAACAACTCTAGTCCCAATAGAGCCAGATCTCAAGGACGCAGATGGTGTGTGCATTCTCCATACTACTCCATTCCTTATGGCGAAAACGACCTAACAAATAGCACAGTAACGAACCCCTCGAGCTTCTCAATAGCTGCCCTCTACTCCATGACCCAATTCGACCGCATCCTCACCTTCCCCCCACCCGGTCTCATCCTCAATGCCGCCCCCCTCGACTCCATCCTCGCCTACTCCTCCACCTCACAAACAACCGCATTCCCATCTTACAACACGAGTACCTCTCTCACCTCCTTACTACTCGTATCACCATCTACTCAATCCCACAAAGCCCTGACGGAACTAAAGAAGAAACAACCCCACCTCGATTCCCTCGAATTGTTAAAATACACATTCCCCGCGCCCCCATCTCTCCTCAAAGATGACTCCGAGGAACAATTCCCAACGAATATCTATACGACATCCGCCTTGCTACGCACAGCGCAGGGGTTTAGTACCGGAGCGTTTGAGGAAGAAACAGCATTTATACACCTATCGGATCCAGAATTACCAGGACCGCAATATGATACGCCCTACACCGATCTCGTGAGGATGAGACCGAAGAATGAGGATCAGGGATTTGTGTGGGAGAAGATGTATAGCATGTACAAGGACAAACGGTACTCGGTCTGTGGCATGGACCTGTTACCTTGGAATGGTGTGGATAAGAGTAAGGAGAAGAACAAGGTGGATGTTGAGGAAGAGAGGAGGGAAGATACTGTGTATGAGATGAAGCAGGATCTATAAAGAGCGATGTGTTGTACTTGTACCCCTTGGGACTTATGAGGATAAATGGGATATGAAATGGTGTTTTGGATTGTTTTTGAGCGGTCATGACTTTGGATAGAATGAGATATTACTTGTAACGCCAATTATTTGACAATTTGGTTTGGGATAAACCTGCCTGAAAATATTTCGGACACCTTTTAACTTCACTTTAAGACTGGTGGGGGACAAAGCACCAACGATGTGAGAACTAGCCCTGACCGACACGCTTAAGAATTACTATTCTCTAAAGAAAATTGCTTGCTCCAAAAACTCGAATGCTCATAAGCCAAACCGCTCCAAAACGCCATTCCCTCCCTACCGTTACAATGCTAGTGACCACCCGTCGTAGGCAAACCCAAATACACCTTGAAAGAATCATAGATCAACCACTGGAATGCGGTCAAAGTACCAATCATAAAGATACGAACGGGTAATCCGTTCCACAGTCCTTTGAAACCAATGTTACCGTAGATACGGGAGACGGCTTGACCGGCGCCTTCGCCTGCTTTGCGGTCGGAGTTGAGTTTTGAGACCATGACGTCTGAGAAGAGTTAGTTGATGTTTTTGTGAGCGAAAGGAGAGTTAGGAGGGACCTCGAGGAACAGGAGAAAGGAATTGAGGCTTGATGACGTACCAGCAGGGTGAGAGACAACGGCACATCCAATACCGGCGATATAACCACCCAGGAATGAAACACCGGTTTGCTGCAGCGTGTTGTATGATTCCTTTGGTTTACCGAGGGTTTTGTAGATTTGTGCGACTGCGGATTCAAAGGTTGCGAATTTGACCATTGTGTATGGGATTTGACGGCCCCAAAGTGGGTAGAGGCCTTTGTACAAGCTATTGTTTTGTCAGCGCAGCTCTATCGAGTTACAGTGAGTAACAAATAGGGGTAACATACCCTCCAAATCCCTCCTTTGAAACAATCTTTCCCCATCCTTCCCTCAGATTCGCAGCATACGGTGGCAATGTCGTTTGCATCCTCACTTTGATCGCTTCGAATGGACACAAGAACAAATCCGCGATGAACTCTGCACTAGCCGACGCTCCAAGGAAAACCAATGTCCTATTCGCATTGGGAAATAATTTGTCGCCATATTGGTATTTGAAGACTTCGTAGGCACCGTATTTCCCTGCTCCTTGGAAGGAGTAGCCAACGAAAGTCGGAGACTACATTTTCAGAAAGATCAGTATGGATCTGGAAGGGTTTAAGAATGAGGAAAACAAACCCAGCCAAAAAAGACACCCCTCAACCCTTCAGCTTTGAAGATGGAGCGCCAGGCCCCGAGATTGGAGGAGTAGATATTTGCATCGACCTGTCTCCTGCATTTAACAAGATCAAGAGGAGTGACCATGGTATGTGTTGGACCGCAAGCTGAAATCAATCAATCGTCAGCTCTCTGATTCTTCCCGTCCTCTTCTTCTTTGCCTCAAACGACACTCCCCTCATATCTCTAACGAACCAAGTCAAGTAAAGTAAAGGACATACCAATAATCCCACCAAGCGTACAGGCGGCAAAATACTCCTTGGAATACAACTCAATCTTCCCCTTCGAAGGCGGCTTCACAGCCGCCTGTACTTTCTTCATCGCATCCGTCATACTGCCGAATACCTCTTCAAGCACGCGACCAAAGCTTCCAAGCTCTCAGATACTGTAGCTGGCGTCAATCGTTCCCCCAGGGTCGAGTTGATTCAGTAGTATTTCACTTGGAGCTTCGACGAATCAATTATGAAGAGAGTAAAGTAGGGTAAGTAGGAGGAGGTGATGGCTAGAGGAGAGGGGAGAATGGAGGGTAAGGTACTAAGCAAACAAGTTGTCCTCACTCCTGCAGGAAGCTCTCAGGTAGGTATACGGCAAGTGCGGATACATGACGTAGCCGGGAGATAAACGATCCAAGGTCTCGCTGCGGGTTTGATTGCGTCCAGCGATGCCAAAAGCGCATCTAGCGAGACTTCCATTCTCGCTTTTCTGCCCGGTAGCGTGATGGCTTAGGTACGATTATTGGGATCTGAGCTGCTTACTGAGGTCCCGTCAGAGCCGCAAGCCTGAGAGAGGAAGAACCACCATTATCCCTGCATTGCAATTGATTATCACGACACCAAACCGATCCATACTAGGTAGTAGGCATAATAAATTCGAAATATAAAATATAACATTTTCAGCCTCCGAGGCGGAGAGGTATCTACAAGACATGATGGATGCGTCCTCCACAGCAAACAAGAGAAATACCACGATACTTGCTGAACCGCAACGCCATATCAACAATGAAAGAAATATGTTCCCGCCCAACGCATCTCCACGCACCGCTACGAAATGCGACTAAATAAATTTCCCGAGAGATTCCCGTCCCATCCATTCTCCGTGATGCAGTGCGCCTGTGCAATGCGGTTCGTGTTCGAATCAAAACAAATCATCCGTACAGATCACTTTCTCCCTCACTATTTAGTAGATCGTTTGTACAATATCTTCTTCACATCTGTCAATAAACCTTAGAGCCTCGTTACCTCCTTCTGGACTTCCCATTCGATTGCCCAGGTATCGTCTCGTAATCACCCATCGTAATCTCTTGCGAGACCGGTCGTCGCGGATCGTGATATTCGGCTAGAGCCTGATCTGGCATGCTCATAGGACTGCTCGATCGGAAGTCGGCAAAGATTTCTTCGTCGGGAGGTGCGAAGGACCAAACCTGTCCAACTGTTAGCAATTGTCTGGTTGGTTGCGTCTGTAGGAACTCACCTCCATGACCGTCTTTTGATTCCGGCTAGCCATGATGACAGCCTTCTCTTCTTCAAAGACGACTCTCCACACAGCATCCGCAGGTGTACTGAGCTCACGCACAAGCAAGCCAGACTTCAAGTCCCAGACCTTGACGCGGCCATCGCTGCCACCACTAACTATCCGTGTGTCGTCGAACTGTAAGCTCGTCACGCTGTTATCGTGTGCCGCCAATCTATGGATTGGCTGGTTTTCCGTCAACGACCAGACTCGTACGGATCCGTCGGAGCCACCGGTGACGAGGACATCGCCGCGCATTTGTAGTTGCCCGACCAAAGAAGTATGCCCTTGAAGAACAGCTAGGTTCCGACTAGTCGTTTTGTTAGTTCCATACATTTCGCGATGGACGTTGAAAACCTACCCATCGACAGGATCCCATATCCGTACACTTGTGTCCAAGCTGCCAGTAGCAATTCTCTTCCCATCAAATGCGACAGCATAGATTTGGCTGTAATGTCCTGCAAGTGTTCTCAGACACTTGCCTTCAGATATGCTCCAAATTCGCGCCGAGGTATCATAGCTTCCAGAGACAACCAAGTCGCCGTGGATCTCCAAACAACGCACGCTGGCTTGATGGCCTACTAGAACATGCTTGCAGACACCCTTAGTAATATCCCATATCCGTAGCGTCGTATCCCGAGATCCAGATATTGCCGTGTTCGCATCGGACATCTTGAGACATCTCACAGTCGATGTATGCCCTCGCAAGGTGTGCACACTTGCTCCACTGGCCATATTCCAGACCCGCACATCGCGATCGCAGCCTCCGGAAACCAAGACATCGTCCCACGGCACCATCGCCCAGACACCCATGACATGGCCTTGCAGTGTCTTCTGATGACAGCCTTCGGTATCGAAGACGTGAATCTTGGCATTATCCAAAGCTACCACAATGTATTTGTCCGTCAGATGGAGACTTGTCACCACGCCCTGATCTGGTGTGATTTGTCGATGATCAACCTTGCCTCCATGTTTCCACGCTGTCTCCACCATATACCTCTGCTTGAAATGCGACCGGTAACTCGTAGCCTTGGGCCGTCTTCTTGTCTGTTTTGGATTTCGTGCGCGATCCAAGCTTTGCGTTCTGAGGTCAGGAGCGCTCGTTGAGGCACCTGGGATTGCGGAATTGTGACCAAAACGGAAGCCAGAGAGCATCAAAGGATGATTGTAGGGAGAGGCCCCTGGCGTATGGATCCCCGAATTTGATACAGGAGAAGATGGGCTTCTTGACTCATCTGAAAGTCGTCGATATGCATGCTTTTCACAAAGAGACTTCCATGCCATGTCGTCGCTCACCAACTCCCTCCATCTCTTTGATACCTGAGACGATCGTGCCAGCGTTTGTGGGTCGTCGATGAATGTAAGGACCTGTCAATGCCATGTCAGTGGAACCCGAAACTCAAAATAATCGCCAACTTACGCGCAGACAAAGTTCGTCGGGAATCGTGGTAAAGGGGTCCTTCTTCAGCCGCGGGCTCACAAAGCCTTGCACAAAGGCCAACTGCTGGCTGTTGCAAAGATTCAGCAATTCTGCCAGTAGCCTCTGCTTTTCGGCATCGTTCATGTCTGCGAACATGGCTCGTACACTCCGCACACTCGCATCTTCATCCTCTCCCGCCGTACTCCAGTCCGGGGCTCTTGACATGGGCGTCGGACTCGGCGCCGGCGTGGGTGGCGATGCAGGCGCAGATGGCAGCAAGTTATGGGGTAACGTGGAAGACATTGGACTGCTTGGAGTGTGTATTGGTCGTGGTTGAGGCCGCAAGGGTGCTTTCTGCATCCTTCGCGAAAGGGAGTTTGGCGATGCGAACATGGCTGGAGGCGGTGGGAGATGTTGACGCTGATCGTCGTCCGACTCTGGGTCTGTTGCGACCATAGGAACGTCGTCCATTCTGTTGAAGTCGTCGTCCATGGCTGGGACCTTTTGGCTGCACGGGAGAGAGAGGCGGTACTCAGGTCCAAAGCGATAGTCAAGAGGAGACGGAGAGGCGAGGGTGAACAGACAACGGTTGAGGCCTTAGCACCGTTTGTGCAACGTACAATGGCCAATAACTATCGAGCAGCAGCGTGCTTGGGACAATGTCGGAAGCGCACGTAGGAGGAAGCTGGTGAAGAGAGAGGATGAGACCTTGGACCTGGAACTGGACGAGCGTTTCGAACAAGCGCAGCCGGCTAGAAAGGTGTAAGAGCTGCTGCAGGTCTAGGACTCCAAACCAAGGCCGTATTGTTAGCACGTCTCGTACGATATCAATAGTGAGAGGGCGGCTGCGCGGATGACAGCCTTTGAACTGTCGTGGTTGCTGACAGAGAAAGGCAGGCGATGGATGAAATATATTGCTTGTCCTTATTAGAGCGTCAGAATGGGGAATCCTGTAATCGTAGGTATGCGCCACCCTCACAATCATTCCATTCACATGTACTACTAGTATGAATAGGTACCCTTCCTACCAACACCTACCACAGTACAGCGCTTCTGGCGCTGTTGGACTAGCATACACTACTGTGACTATCTGCTTCCTTCACCTCAACCTCTGTCGAATGCCGCTGTTGACGTTCTCCTCGGCCACTGCCAGTGCAATCAAAACCGTACCTCCATTACGCTCTTCTCTTCCCTTTGCTCCCACCTTGCTTTAACCCCAGTCTGGCGATCTTGTCCATATCGGGCACCACATATATAGGAACTGCACGACCTCCCGCTTCCCTGGTCAAACCATATCATACCAGATCCGTTAATGCCTTTGTTCATGCTTGCTTTTGGCATAGAGAGTTCTGCCTGTCTGAAACATGGCATCAGGAGGTCACATCAGAAGTCATGATCTTGGTTTACTAGCCCAAAATGAGGCAAATATATTACATGTTAATGCTTTGGCATGACCATACCGGAGGACCAGGCATTTTATAGCTCCTGAAATTCTGGTAGATGTTGACCGTGAATCCTTCATGCCCTTTTGAGTGGATTTCTGGAATGTTCACAAGGAAAGATTGGGGTGGCAGCTCCTTTCCAGTGCCAAAAACTCCCAACTGTGCGCATGCAACATGGAATTGTGGCGGAATTCCAGGAACGTGTATAGCGATCTGCTCAATTCGCATGAGATATTGGCCGGCTGGTAGGCACTTTGGTATCTGAACTTCGAAATCCTCTTGATACGCCTCAGCATATCGTTCGTTCGAGCAAGATGGTTTTCTGCACTTACTCTGCATTGTTGCCTCCCAATCGCCCCCTTTCGGAGAGAATGATGGTCCAATCTCCGTGATCTTGAACCATTTTGAGCTTCCGTCAGCTGCTGTTGCATTCTCGACCTTGGTCATATACACGGCGACTGGACCTTGATGGTACACTTTGACATCTGCCTTCCAGATCACCTTTTCCCCAGCTGCCACCGGCGCTGTGGTTGTATTAGTACCACTATGACATCCAACATTGCAACGAAGATCGTTTGAGGCTTGGTCTGGATTTTGATAAGCTTGCTCTGATACCATAGCTATGGGAAGACCTAAACATACTGATGATCGGGAAGTTGATATTTGAATTGGGCCTGACGTATCGGTGCTTGTCTTCCTTGTTGTCATTGATTACCAGCTGCTGGAACTGATCTAGATTCATGTCAGATCTGCTTTTCCTGCTATCAGCAAGTGGAACTAACAATGCGATTGAGCACCATGGAAGAGGAGTCCAAAAGCGATAGCGAATGACCTGGCGCCTCTCATGCTCACTGAGCACCTCCCTGGTTGGACAAGTAATGCACGTGGAGCTGACTGAGACGATGAGCTATTTCGGTGTGGTATTGCGTTACGAAGCCCATGTACACCAGCGAAGGCTCTTGATACCTGGTCAGCGAAAGAAGGCTACTACTGCATCCAGAAGACTGTAAATGAAAAGAGGGTGGAGGTTGTGAACGTAATTGGAAGCAACGAGATTGCGAGTCAAGAAAAAGAGCAAAGTCCAATGGGAGACGAGAAGCATAACCATTGGCCCAATGCCAATCTATTCATCGACGATACGCGACAGGGATATAATCAACTCCGTGGTGGTAAGAAACGCCTTGCCTAATTATTTCGTAATAATCATCACAACGATTGTGCCTTCGGGACCCTAGAGTACTAGTTGCTCGACTCGAACAGGAATCTTCCCCTGATACTCCTCCATCTCCTGTCTTGCTTCAAGGACCACGAGAGAAAAGCAATGGCTTGCAGTCTTTTCGAGGTCGTCGTTTCAAGTATAAAGTCGTTCTTACGGGCCGAGAACTCGGTGGAAACAATTCGCAGTCTCGCAGTTTCCGGCCGTGATCGGTTCGTCGATGCACCCAGACAGCAGGTCGAACTGAGGCCTTATTCTCAAACTCGAAAAGATCAGAAGTGTTTGGGTTGAGATAAAGTTGAAAGAGAGCGACGTGCCTCCACTCGCACCAATCGTCAGCACTTGCCACGCGTGCCAACGGTCCGTAGTGGGGCGCTCAACCCATGTCCTCCTCTCTAGGGCGTGGCTCAATCCTAACGCCGATTTCAAAGATTAGCCGTGCGAGGATTCTGGATAGTCTATTATATATACGTGACTCAATTTCGACAAATAGGATCAGGTATTCCTGCATACCTATTAACTTCTACCATTAAAGCCAATTCGTGTACGAGCCTTGTCGCCGGCTTACCGCCGCGGCTACGTCGTTTAATAGCCTAAAAGGGTTTAAATACCTAGCTTTATATTAAATTCTACTAATACGCTAGAGGAGATCTATTTGGATAAGTTTTAGTAGGACTTTCGGTATTTCTAACTCTACGTCTATAGCGTAGTAGTATATATACTAAAATCTAGACGTAGAGCTAGCTTTAATAATTTTCTAATATACGTTTATACTTTCTCTATTTAATATCTATTTATAATAACTACGTTGGGAAAAGTATACTAGGAATAATCTAGGAATGATCTAGGAATAATCTAGAAATAATCTAGGAATAGTAGAAATAGTAGGAATAGTAGGAATAGTAGGATTTAACTAGGAATAAACTAGGAGTAGTAGAAGTAGTAGAAGTAGTAGGTATACTATATTTTTTATATTTTTTTTATATTTCTAGATAGG